>CM077094.1:60244461-60651149 GCA_039513925.1 Platanthera zijinensis | reverse complement strand
TGAGCCAGGGAGAAGGTTTCCGGATCCCTAACAGAAGAGCAAGTGGTGGCCGGCAAGAGAAGGAAGGAGAAAACGCCGCCGCCGCCGTCGCCATGGCCCCTCGTCGATCTCACGTTGCATGGCCGCCGGGAAGGTCCTCCCTCACCTCTTCCTCTATGTTTAGATCCTAGGAATCATTAGGATGAAGTTTCATGCTCAAACGAATCGGTTTTGAGTTTTTAAAAATTTGAAAAACCGCCATTTTTGGAGCTTTTTGGAGCTCTCGGGTAGGGCGGCGCCGCCACCTCCGGCCGCCCTAACTCCGGCTATGGATAGCCCCCACCACCGGGAACAAATGGATGATGTTTCCCGGTGGTGGCGCCGCCTCAGGCCGCCGGGAAAAGCCCCGTAAAAAGGGCCTGCTCGGGTTGGATTTTCGGCCATTTGGAGAAGATGAGCAGCTACCATTGGATCCTACTTCAGGATTCGTGCAAACAGTAAAAATCATGATAGTATAGTTTTGGATATATTATTTGCATTTCTGTCACAGTTTTACCTCTTAATGTTTGTATTTATTAAAAATACCTAGAGCCCTCTACAGAAAAAGTAGTGAACATGAAAGTTGTAGCCCTTTGAGTCTACTTTATTTTAAAATTGATTTCACCCAATTTGGATAACTGTGCTGACCTCAGCACTCAGTTGGTGGTGGAAGGTGTCCTTAGGCTAGGTCAGACACCATTTTGGTTGCCCACATCAAACCAGACCTCCCAAATGACTTAAAATTTTATGTAGGGGTCATTCTTACCCACACCTATGACATATCCAAAAATGGTAATTTTTGGATAACATTTTTCTATAGTTTTTGTTAAAATTTAATAATCATATCTTAGAGTGATTAAGGGGTCTAATGACCTCCAAATCCCCCAAAATTTTGGTGGGAGGTCCTTAGGGACCTAGGGAAGCTCTGTATAAAGTTTCATTTAATTTGGAGATGTTTTGGATGGGTAATCACCCAATCCTAGGTTAGCCCATTAAGGGGCAAATAGGTCAAAAGTGCACTTAGTGATTTTAGTTGACCAAACTCCCTCACCAGAGGCTGAAACTTGGTCCACTGGTTTGTAATGGGCTTTAACACTCCCTTATGGTGTATGGAGTGGTTTGGGGTGAGTATGCCCTAGGACCCAAGTCCAAACCCCTAGGTTGGACTTTGGGGGCTTGTGAAGGGCATGGGGTCAAATGACCTTGAATGGAAGTGATTTTTGGTGGAAAGGAGACTAGTGAGGTTAGAACCCCCTGACCCAAGTCTTGGAAGGTTTGGAGAGGGTTACCCTCCCTTAAACCCTAACCCTAATTTAGGGCACCTCCCTTGTTAAGGTAAAATAGGTCACCAAAACTTGCCTAAAGGTCATGAAACTTGGGTAGTGTACTTCTTGGGTTTAGGGAAGTCTTTGGGAAGTAATATTGAGAGCCTTGGGATTCAATACATAATAGTTCCTTCATATCTCACAAAAATAGGCTTTTGGGTATTTTAATTAATTTGATTTCTATGGTTGATTAATGGATATGAAATTTTGGCAGAGAGATTTTAGGTTCTTATACATATGCTTGAATTTTGCTGGAATTATTAACTGATTATTTTAAGTACTTCATTCACAAGCCATTGATTTTCTAAAGATAGTCAAATATTTATTATGGATTGTTCCCTCACTGAAATCTGGTGTAACTTAGGCAAATAAGTTTTTATGACCACTTACACCTCTGGTAATTATTGTAGAATTTTTGGATCTATAAACATAGGGGTTGATTCACAAGGCTTGCAATTTGTAGAATTTATAAATGATTTTTAAATAATATTTTTAGGCCTTGTAAAATTATAATTTTTGGTCAGTAAACATTTATGGACATTGTAGAGCCCTGGTAATTTTCTTATAACTTTATGATGAATGAAAGTAGTACCTCATGCTCAAAATCACACATGGCTTTAATTTCTGGATAATTAAATAAATATTAAATTATTTAGGAAAAATTTGGAAGTGCTGGATTTAAATTATAAAAGTCATGATAGGCCCTTAGTAATTATCTTAGGGTGTTTGGATGAGAAATTGATGCACTTCCTATCATACTTGTTGTTAGCTCAAGTGGTCTGCATATAGTGAAATCATAGAAATTGTAATACCATGGTCATAGGGCGACAAATCATGTGTAAATGCCGTGGCAAGATGATTCGGAGGTTATCAATGAAATTGGGTGTGGGATAGTGGTTAGGTTGACTAAGGATGGGTGGAGCTCGGGTTCGACGGAACATCGTCTTTCCTGGGAGCGGGTGCAGGAGTTAAAACACATTAGGGTTAGAACCAGAGTAACATTAAGAGTTTGGGAACGGGGTATTAACCAACAATAATAAGTGCCTTGCGAAAGGGAACTTCGGGCCGTAATGCACCGTCTTGGTTCCTAGTGCCCCTTGAGAGCCCTTCACGGGGTATACCGGGGGCAGTCCTGGGCTAACGTAAACTGTAATAACAAACCGACAAGAGTAACTTAGTAACTAGGGCTGCACTTTTCACAACACTGTTGGCACAGGAAGGTTGATGAGAGCTTCGACTCGGTTGATTTGGAAACGGACGGGATGGTCCGGGGAGCTTCGGCTCGGTTGATTTGGAAACGGACGGGATGGTCCGGGGAGCTTCAGCTCGGTTGATTTGGAGACGGACGTTTTGGTCCGGGGAGCTTCGGCTCGGTGTTGTGGGCTTACGGTTTAACTTGCATGTGCATAAAATAGGAAAGTTAAGGTGGTGGGTCTTTCGATATCGGGGAGTTCGATTGCACCGACACCGATATCGTTGACTCGGCGGGGTGATTAGCACTCCGCCAACAGAAGTCCGGTGCGCCAGCCGGCAAGAGTACGCAGGCGTCCGCTTTGTGCACCAAGCGTTGAGGCGTACGATAGGTCAGACCAGTGTGCTTTACTGGTTTTGGAGGTGGGCGAGGCCCAACCCACCGCTTCCGTTTGCCACTACGGAGGTATCCTGGGAGGTAACGGCTCCGAAAGGGGGAACTAAAGGTCTATGTGCACAGAGTCGGGTGTGTGAGTTGCACTGCATGACATAACATACCCACCATATAGTTGCATATCATAATCATTCATAACAACCTTGACACCTAAAGTATAAGTGGAATGGGACGCTTATACTTTAGGACTTGCAAAAACGACCCCTTGGTCTATAAGCTTGTGTGGGCAAGTTTATAAATCAAAGGTTAATTTCAATATATATATGTTGCTGTTTGATAACCGACACCCCAACGTATAAGTGGTATGGGACACTTATACGATGGGAGCCTTGCAAAAGATCCCTTGGCTTATGTGTACTCACATAAGTGAAGGTTTAAAATTACCTTACTTATTTTCCTTCTTGTTTGACCTGTTACAACACTTAAGATTTATATTGCTCCCCTGTTATAACTTGCTAGTTAGGTCCACCGTCATCTGCTTTTGACTACTCTCCACTTTCATGTCCTCCCCTTTCTTCCTCTCCGCCCGGTGCCTTAGAGCGTGGGGGAAGGGGTGGGGGATGATAGGACTTAGTCTTTTAGACTAACGGTTTTCGAACCATATCATTTTTAGGGGATCGTGGAGCCCAGCATGGAGAGCAGCCCCAGAGATCGGTGCGCCTAGAGATGGGGCAGTCTAGCTCCGGAGTTCACACCGCCGGGACCGTGAGTCTCGATCCTTGAGTAGTTTCTGATTCGCTTCCGCATGAGAGACTTGTAGTGAGGTTATTTTGTACCGGGCATAAGCCCGTAATTATATTACTCTGATGTTTCTGTGGACACTCCCTTCGTGGAGTTTTATTATATATGTATGTGATTTTTATTATTGTGGACTGCATTGCTTTTACTTCAATAATTGTGCTACTTCTGTGATCGAATTTGGCCGGCAGAATCGGCGCCTTGTGGTGATGACCTTTCGGGACGTGAAGGAGTCACCGCAAAGCGGCGGTTCTGGGCCTAAGACCCCGGTGGTTGAAAAAGAAAAAAAAAAGGGGGTCTTACATTATTCTAGCACCAGACCTCCAGCATGCAACTTAGCAAAGTTTGGCATCTGGAAGGCAAGGATTAAACTATATATGAACGCTATTGATAAAAGCATTTTTGCTTCTATTTTGTCAGGTCCCCCAAGAGCACCTGCTGCTGCCACTGCCTAATCATCTGATATGAGTGCAGTGTCTCCTCCAGATTACAATGATGAATACAAGAAGGCCAAAATTGCAGATGCCAAGGCAATGAACATACTGGCTCAGACAATGTCTGATGAGGTGTTCCAGAAGGTGGCTGACTGCTCCTCAGCAAAGGCCATGTGGGACACACTGAACCAGATTGTAGCTGGTTCAGCTGATGAAAGGAAGGACAGAAGGTCCAACCTGATCTCACAGTATGAGAACTTCAAGAAAACTGATGCTGAATCAGTTGAAGCTATGTACACCAGGCTCAGCTCAATCATCAATGAGCTGAGGACCCTGGACAAGGACATATCATTGACAGAGGTCAATGATAAGATTCTTATGTGCTTCCCTAACACATGGGATCTAAGAATCTGGCCCATCAAGGAAGCCAGAAGCACTAATGAGATCTCAACTGAAGCTCTCCTCGACAAGCTCAAGTCTTTTGAGCAAGTGCTGAAGACCAGAGAAGCAGAAGCTGAAGCCAAGACCCCCACTCCAACAAGAAAAGAGCAATCTATAGCTCTTAAGGCTGCAGATGTCTCTGAAGGCAGCCAATCTAATGAGGAACTTATGGCATTGTTTGCCAAAAGATTTCTCAAGATGGGAAGAAAGGAGTTCAGAAAGAAGTCTTCACGATATGAAGACAAACCAAGGTATGATCGCTCTCCTGCTAAAGAAATCATTTGTTATGGTTGCAGGAAGCCTGGACATATTTTGCCAGAATGTCCAGAGGAGAAGAACAAAGAAAAGAGAAAAGAAAAGGAACAACACAGGAAGCACTCCAAGCCATCCTCCTACAAAAACAAGAAGAAGGAGAGAGGTTTCATTGCTGAAACCTGGAGTGATTCTGATGAAGAATCCTCCTCATCAAGCTCCAGTGAAGATGAGGAAGAGAAGAAGGCAAAAGAAGTTTGCCTAATGGCAATAGATGCCTGCAGCAACCACTCTGCTGCAGAGAGTTCTGATTCTAATGAAGAGATGCCTACTGAAGATGAGGTACTTTCTTCTTATGATTTTACTTCAGAAGAATTTAAATTAGAATTTAAATCTTTATGTTTAGATTTAATTAGCTCAGAAAAGGAAATAAAAGAACTTAGAAATAGGTTAGCTGACTCAGAATCAATAGCCTCTGAAAATGTTAGGTTAAAGGAAGAACTCACTACTTGTAGTGAAGAAGTTAAATTTCTTAAAATAGAGTTAGCTAAGTCTAAGAGATTAGAAGAATCCCTTAATGGTAGAAGCCTTAAGCTGTTAGAAATTACCAGCATGACTAACACTAGGTCAGGTAATGATAAACTAGGCTTAGGAGCTTCTCCCAGTGAACCCCCAGTCCTTCTTAAAAATAATCTTTCAACTCCAGTGAACTTCATTTCAGCTAGTGGAAAGAAGAACACTGAGCAAGTAAATCTGGTAAATAAAACCTTAAATAAAGCTAAGAGAGAAAAGAGAAAGAAGTTTTTCAAAGAAATGCAAAGAGCGTCGAACGCCGCTCGACGATCGGAAGCTCCATGGTCGAACGAAGCTCGACGATTTGAGCGCCCATCGTCGAACGTCGATCGACTATTTCAATATGATTTTCAAAATCATAATCAATTCCATAGAAACCTAAATGAGAATAGAAACCCTAGGTTTGTTGACCCATCATCAGCATGGAGAATCCCACCTAGGAGATCTCACCCACTAGGTTATCACCCTCAGCCTGCATTCTCTTATATTTCCAGTTTTTCTTATGTGAAAAACAAGGGACCCAAGGTTACCTGGGTCCACTCTGTCTAAATAATTGTCTTGCAGGTGAAGGCCTATCCAATCACTCAAAATAAGTGGTATTTGGATAGTGGATGCTCTAAGCATATGACAGGAAATAAAGATCTACTGTCAAAGTTCAAAGCCAAGCTTGGCCCAAAGGTTATCTTTGGAGACTCCAGCTGTGGTCAGATAGAAGGCTATGGCAAGATCACAATTGGAGCAGTTACTTTCAAGAGAGTTGCTTTTGTCAATGGACTGAAGCATAATCTGATTTCAGTCAGCCAGCTATGTGATGCTGGCTACCAGGTTTCATTTTCTAATTTCTCTTGCAATATTACTTTAAATAATAATATTGTTTTAGTAGGTATTAGAATAGGTAACATTTATTTAGTAGATTTCAATTCATCTCATTCTGAAATCTGCCTGTTTAATGAAGTAACCCTTAATAATAATTCCCTATGGCATAAAAGGCTTAGTCATGTAAACCTTAAAAATATATCTAGGTTATCTAAGCACAACCTTGTTAGAGGTTTACCTTCTTGCCCCTACAAGAAGGAGAGCCTATGCAAGGCTTGTCAGCTAGGCAAGCAAACCAAGAATTCATTTAAATCTGTAAATAAAAGTGATTCTCCTAGAATCCTGTATTTATTACATTTGGACCTTTTTGGCCCAATAAATGTACAGAGTTTAGGAGGGAAGTATTACACTTTAGTAATTGTAGATGACTTCTCTAGGTTCAGTTGGGTTTTCTTTTTGAGAACTAAGTCTGATAACTTCAAAGCCCTTACAGACTTTCTATTATGTGTGCAGACTGAGTACTCTACTCATGTGGCCTTGATCAGAAGTGATCATGGTACTGAGTTTGACTCTCTTCTCATGCAAGAATTCTGTGAGAGAGAAGGTATCAAATATAGCTTCTCAGCTCCTAGAACTCCCCAACAAAATGGGGTAGTTGAAAGGAAGAATAGAACACTAATTGAAGCTGCTAGTACATTGTTGGCAGATGCTAACATGCCTCTATCCTATTGGGCAGAAGCTGTTAGTACAGCCAACTATGTCTTGAATAGAAGTTTGATACACAAACTTAAGTGTAAAACTCCTTATGAGTTGCTTAAAGGAAAGAAACCAAAAATTAATTACTTTAGAGTTTTTGGCTGTATTGTTTATATTCATAATAATAATAAAGAATATATTAGAAAATTTGAAGCAAAAGCTTCAATGGGAATCATGCTTGGATATTCCCAAGTAAGCAAAGCTTATAGGGTTTATAATAAGTCTACCTGTAAGATAGAAGAATCTGTGCATGTGACTTTTGATGAGTCTCAGATGTTTTACAAGGAGAAGGAAAATTCTTCGTCCTCCAGTTCTTTGCAGGTACCTGATGCCCCTCAAGAAATTCTTCAACTATCAACTCTTCAGATCACTGAATCAGACAGTGATGAAGACATTGCTGAAGCTGTTGAAGCAGTTGTTGTACCACCAACAGTAGATCAAATTCCTCATGAGGAATTAATCCCAACTGTTGCTGAAGATCACATCCCACCTGCTGATATTGTCACACTTAGAGATCACCCCACATCTCAAGTGATTGGAGACATATCAGCTGGTGTACAAACAAGACACCAATTAAGACAGGATGTGATGCATGCTTGTTTCCTCTCACAGGTTGAGCCCCTCACCTTTAAAGATGCAGAGCTAGATCCCCACTGGATCATTGCAATGCAAGAGGAGCTCAATCAGTTTGAGAGATGTAAAGTTTGGACTTTGGTTCCAAGACCTAAAGGCCAACTGATCATAGGCACCAAGTGGGTGTATAGAAACAAGTTAGATGCAAATGGAATTATAGTAAGGAATAAAGCTAGGATTGTAGCTCAGGGCTACAGACAGGAGGAAGGTATAGACTATGACCAAACCTTTGCTCCTGTTGCAAGGCTAGAAGCAATAAGGATCTTCTTGGCCTATGCAGCCTTCATGAAGTTTAAGGTGTTCCAAATGGATGTCAAAAGTGCATTCCTAAATGGTGAGCTTAAGGAAGAGGTGTTTGTTGAACAACCACCAGGGTTTATTTCTTTAACTCAGCCTTCTCATATTTTTAAGTTACAGAAAGCTCTTTATGGACTAAAGCAAGCTCCTAGGGCCTGGTATGAGACCTTAGCTAGTTTCCTGTTAGAGCACAACTTTACTAGGGGAGTAGTTGATAGAACCCTTTTCGTCAAGCATCACAAGGACACAATCCTGTTAGTTCAGGTGTATGTAGATGATATTATTTTTGGCTCCACTGATCCCAAACTTTGCAAAAGGTTCTCTGACCTGATGCACTCTAAGTTTGAGATGAGTAGTATGGGTGTGCTGTCTTACTTTCTTGGTCTCCAAGTTAAGCAAGATGCTGATGGTATCTTCATCTCCCAATCCAAATATGCCAAGGAATTGGTAAAGAAATTTGGGATGGCTGATGCTTCAGCAATGCCTACACCCATGGCTACTAATGTAGTTATTGATTCTGATGATCACGGCAAGCCAGTTGATCAAAAGAATTATAGGGCCATTGTTGGTTCCCTATTATATCTAACTGCAAGTAGGCCAGATATAATGTTTGCTACATGCCTTTGTGCTAAATTCCAGGTCAACCCCAAGGAATCTCATCTGATTCTTCTAAAGAGAATCCTGAGATACCTGAAGGGATGTCCAGATCTAGGACTTTGGTACCCAACTGAGTCAGAATTTGAATTCATTGGATATTCTGATTCTGATTATGCTGGTTGCAGAGTTGACAGGAAGAGCACCTCAGGAACTTGCCAGTTCCTGGGAGAGAGATTGGTCTCTTGGTTCTGTAAGAAGCAGGCTTCTGTCTCAACTTCAACTGCAGAGGCTGAATATATAGCAGCTGCCAGTTGTTGTTCACAGATCCTGTGGATTCAAAACCAGCTTGTGGATTATGGTTACTCACACAAGAACACCAAGATCAGGTGTGATAGTACCAGTGCCATTTCTATTGCACAAAATCCAGTGCACCACTCTAGAACCAAGCACATTGAGATTAGGCACCATTTCCTGAGAGATTGTGTGGAAAAGAACAAGATCTGTCTTGAGTTCATATCCACTGAGTTTTAGAGAGGTGATATATTCACCAAGCCTTTAGATGAACAGAAGCATCTGTTCTTTTTAGTTCAACTAGGCATGATCAATGGACGAGACTAAGAGTGACTATATCTGCCTATGTTGAAATCTGCTTGAAGATCGTCGAACGATGATCGAAGATCGTCGAACGGATTAAGCCTATCGTCGACCTCTGGTTAATGATAGATTATCTGTTTGAAGATCGTCGATCGACGTTCGACCATCGTCGAACAGGTTGAGCTCATCGTCGATCTCCGAACGACGACAGCTTGTTGCTGGTGAAGCCAGAAATAGCCGAACGATGGTTTGACTACTCTGCTTCTGAGCCGATCGTCGAACGACCGTTCGACTATCGGTTCAAGTATCTTTTTAATAGATCGACTATTCCCGGTCTAATATAAAGCCGATAGTCGACCTAGGTTAAAAGATCTTGTGTTTTATCGTCGACGGAGCGTGCCCTTTCGCATTCTGCTTTCCCGCTTGCGATTTCCGGGCGTTTCGTCTTCTTCGTTCTCTGCAGATTTCTCGAGCTTTCTCCAGCGAATCCATGGCGGTTTCCCCAGCAGTGCTAGCCGTCGTGAAGTTTGATGTAGGATTTAGCGTGGATTTCGACGCATTCAGCAGCTGCGATGCAGGAATAGTAGAAGTTCTACAGCTATGCAGGGATCAGGGATTAGAAAAGTTAATGTCTGCAAGGATTAAGATCAACATTCCAGAAATCAAAGAATGGGCTTTCACGTCGTCTTCCACAGACGAATCGATGATCGGTACCATCGGCGGAGAAGAGGTAATCCTAACTCCGGCCGTTTTATCTGATGTTTTTGGATTAGTTAATGGAGACGAGGATTATGAGCAAGATGCTCAGGAATTCGGAAGAATGCTGGTTGAGCTGGGACATGCTGAGGGCATTCCCACGAAGCTGCTCAAAGTGAATTTTCCTTTCAAGATCAAGTTCCTGGCTGAGTTAGTAGGAAAAGTGCTTCTGGGTAAGCACTCTGCCCACGACAATATAACAAGGCAGCAATTCGCACTCATGTGTGCGATTGTTAATCGAAAAAGGATCGATTGGGCAGCAGTTGTGTTTGATTTAATCAGGAAAAAGACTGGTAAGAAGGAAGTCACCCTAGGAAGGGTCATTGGAATCTTCCTTAAAGAAAAATACCCCCAGCTGCTAAGTTCAACTGCAACAACAATCAATGCAAGCAAGAAGATGGACCCCAATTTGTTCTCTAAGTGGAAGAGAACGTTTGTGAAACCTGCTCCAGCAACATCTGAGGACACAAGGACTGAATCAGTCGCTCCTCACCATGTTGAAGCTGGCTCAGCTCTTCCTTCCTCCTCCTCTACATTGCTGTCTGCCTCAGTTGAAGTACCATCAACTTCAGCTGAGGTACGACCTTCTTCCTCTGCTGCTCCAGAAATAACTACGGTTGTTCCTCTTTCTCCTCCAGCTTCTCCTCTACCTGCTCATCTGGCTAGGATATCTGCTCCTAGCTTTGATTTGTTAGGATCAGAGAGAATTCCTACTCCTCTTGTATCTCCCATTCATTCCCCAATTAATTCCCCAATTAACTCTCCTGCTCCATCACCTGCTCCATCTCCTGCTCGATCCCCTGTCCACACCATTTCTCATCCCAGCACCACTACCATATCTGCTGCAGCTCCATCCACTTCACATCCTTCATCTATTGAGATCTCTCCTGAGCTTATCTCCCGCATTGTGGAGCTGATTACCCCCTCAATCAAAACCATGATTGAAGAGGCAATCGCTCCCCTTGCAGCCTCCATTGATCTCTTATCTGCCTCCATCAAATCCCTTTCAAAATCTGCTGAGCCATCTTCCTCAAGGGGCCTGGTTTCAGTATCTACTGAAATCAGGCAGGGGGAGATGTTCAATGAAGATGCCTCAGACCATCCTGCCTCCCCTCCAGCTATAAAGGATACAGTCATGTCTGCCCAGGAAGAATCTGCTCAAGCTGAGATAGAAACAGTTCCAGATGTTGTAATGACTGCCCAGGAAGAATCTGCTCCTACTGAGGAAGAAATAGTTCCCGCTGAGATAGATATAGCTCCAGTTTTGTCTGATAAGGAAATAGCAGATGGAATCTTGTTATCTGAGATTGCAGTTAAAGTCTGCTTAGAAGATCTTACCTCTCCTGTGATTGCTAGATTCCTAGAAGGAATTATAACTTCATATCTGAATGAATCATGGGAGATGGTTAAGTATGAAGGTAACTCTTTCATTCGTTTTGTTGATGAGTCGATTAATTTGATAGTTTTTGAATACCTTGAGGGAATGATTATCGCTTATTTAGCAGATATGTATTCATAATTTTACAGATGTTATTAAAGAAGATTTAGCTGCTCAGATCTTAGCAGTTGTCTCTGAAGCTGATCCAAGTGTTTCTGATACTCAAGTAGATCCGGAATTAGAATTCTTTTTAGATAATAAAGAAGATGAGTCTGAGAAAGATGAAGTCAAAGTTGACTCTCCTGTTCTGAATTTGGAAGAAGTTCAAGCAAGAGCAGCCTGGGATTTAAGAGTACAATCTTTAAAAGAGAAAGAAAAAGATCTGCAAATTGAAAAGTCAACCATCTGGGATGACTCTCCAGGGTTGGACTTAGATTCCCTTCTGGCTCTGGATGCCATGGAAGAGGAAAGAGAAAAATCTGCTTCAAAGCTTAAAGAAAAGGCTATTTCAGAAGCCTATGATCCTTATGAAAATCCTCCCTCATCTCATTCTGATGATGATGATGATTCTGATGTTTCTGAGAAGTCAAAGAGAAAGAAAGCTGCCTCAAAGAAAAGAAAAGCTGCTCCTCCTCCACCTCCCAGTAAGGATAATGATATTCCCTATTACATTCTGAAGGGCATTGACCCTAAATCCAAGGATTTTCAGCACTGGATGAGGTTTTCAAAGAATCAGCAGAAAGAAAGAAAAAGAACTAAGAGGTATGATAGTCCTGTCTCAAGATGGACTCCCAAAGGTCCTCCTCCTCCTCCAGGTGCAGGAGCCTCTGGGAACCTATCAGCTAATCCTGCTGCCTCTTCTGGAAGATCTGCGTCTTTTCAGCCCCAGCCAAGACAAGGTCATCAAAGCTCACAAAGCAAATCATTTTCTGGTTCTCAAAGACAAATGAAGGAGACTGTGGTTCAAAGACCAACCTTTTCCCCACCTTCTTCTCCAAAGAAGAGAATTACATCTCTAACTCCAGTTCAGTCTGAGGAAATTGTTTCAAAAGGTAAATAGTTTACTTTGTTTTAAGATTTCTAGCAAGAACCCCTTTTGCTAAGTATACTCTAATGTCTTATCTAGTTATTCAAGATAAAATAGCTGATACTGCTTCTCCTGAGCCTGTGTATGAAAATCCTGAGCTCGATCCTAACTTTAGGATGGCTCGCTTTCAAGAACTAGTTGGAGCAGCCCAAATAAGAAAAGCTAGAGCAGAAGGAAAAGATGCGACTGGTCTAACTACCATGTCTGCTTACAGAAAGAAAGAATTTGAGAAGTTCCAGGTTAATCCTGAGATTTTTGATCCATCAAAATATATGGAAAAACATCCTGAAGCAGTAGTTCCAAGAGCAACAGAGCTGAAGATCATTGGTGCGCAGGACCTGAAAATGTCAAAGAAAGAATCTGATGATCCCTTAAGGAAAATCTCTTTTGTTTCTAGCTCTTCTATAGCTAAGCCTGACTCTGTTGATCCATAGTTTGATTAACTGCTGTGCTATATTTGTTTATCTGTTTGATAATCTGCTAGTTAATTGTTAACTATTTACTATATTATTTTATTGCTCTTTAGCTAGCTGTATGTTTTAGATGTTGAGAGACTTAACTCAAATAGGGGGAGATTGTTGGTACCCTAGTTTTGATTTGAGTTTAGTCCTCTCCTTTGTGCCCCTTGACCCAAGAAATACTTATGGTCAATGGTTAGGAGTCTAGCTGTAGAGTCCTCACTTTTCCAGATTGAGAATTTGGTTAAGTAGTTTTTTCGTTCGACGATAGTCGAACGCCGCTCGACTATCGTCTATCGGCTGATCGACGATCGTCTATCAGTTGGTCGACGCTTTGTCTGCGTTGGTAGTTCGACTATCTGTTCCGCCTTGATAGTTCGACTATCTGTTGGTAGTTCGACTATCTGTTCCGCCTTGATAGTTCGACTATCTGTTGGTAGTTCGACTATCTGTTCCGCCTTGATAGTTCGACTATCTGTTGATAGATCGACTATCTGTTCCGCCTTGATAGTTCGACTATCTGTTGATAGATCGACTATCTGTTCCGCCTTGATAGTTCGACTATCTGTTGGTAGTTCGACTATCTGTTCCGCCTTGATAGTTCGACTATCTGTTCCGCCTTGATAGTTCGACTATCTGTTGGTAGTTCGACTATCTGTTCCGCCTTGATAGTTCGACTATCCGTTGATAGTTCGACTATCTGTTCCGCCTTGATAGTTTGACTATCTGTTGATAGATCGACTATCTGTTCCGCCTTGATAGTTCGACTATCTGTTGGTAGTTCGACTATCTGTTCCGCCTTGATAGTTCGACTATCTGTTGGTAGTTCGACTATCTGTTCCGCCTTGATAGTTCGACTATCTGTTGATAGATCGACTATCTGTTCCGCCTTGATAGTTCGACTATCTGTTGATAGATCGACTATCTGTTCCTCCTTGATAGTTCGACTATCTGTTGATAGATCGACTATCTGTTCCACCTTGATAGTTCGACTATCTGTTGATAGATCGACTATCTGTTTCGTCTTGATAGTTCGACTATCTGTTGATAGTTCGACTATCTGTTGCCTTTGATAGTTCGACTATCTGTCCTGATAGTTCGACTATCTGATAGTTCGACTATCTTTTGATAGATCGACTATCTGTTTTCTGAGGTAGGTCGACTATCTGCTTGATAGGTCGACTATCTCTGTGCGCTTGATAGTTCGACTATCTGTCCTAGATAGATCGACTATCTGATAGTTCTACTATCTGTTCTGATAGTTCGACTATCTGCCGGGGTAGTTCGACTATCTTCTTCGATAGGTCGACTATCTGGATCGTTCGACTATCTGCCCGATAGCTCGACGATCTCCGTGCGTCGTTCGACGATCTTCGAGGGTCGTTCGACGTTTTTTTGTCTGCCGTTGTATTTTGTATTTATTTATTATATTTAATTAATTAATACATTTTCTGGCACATTATTTTAAGCTGTATGATAAAATAACCAGGCAATATTTGCTCCATCTCTTTTGCCTGAGTCAAATCTTTTTAAGATAAAGTTGTTTGTCTTATTAGCTGTCATTATAAACTACTTTATCTATTGTCAAGCCCTTTATAGCCGTTAGACTGAAAAGTCTTCTTTTTGCTATAAAGAGATTATTTCTGATGTGACTTTATTTAGTCCTTCTGTTATTTGATTTAAGCCTGCAGCTTCTTAGAAAGAGATTTATTCCTTTTTATAGAATGTTTTGCTGCAGAGTTGTTTCTGTCTTCTTGATATTTACATCCCAGGTCTCAAGGCTTAGAAGAAGACAAATAATTCAAATGGAAGAGAGCCGTTGCTTGCTGATGATTATAAAAAGGACCCTTTGAAGAAGGATTCAAGCTAGCTAATAGCTAACCAGTTGTTCATTCAAGCTCTCAAGCCTTCATCAAGAAAAAGTTTTCTGCTCTCAGCAATTTCCATCTAACTGAGAAGTGTTAAGATCTTCATCTCTTCTTTACCTGAGTTCTCCTTCTTTCAGGAAGTTCAACTCAGAATTCCTTTGAAGAAGAAGAAGAAGAAGATAGCTGCTTGAAGATATTTAGTTTTATTATTTACTTTCTTCCTGTAGCTTTTCCTTCAGAACTTTCTGAAGAGTTTTTCTGCACTGAAGCAAGACTTCACCTGGACATTCTTGAGCCAGGGGGAGCCTTGATTCCTTAGAGCATTCTAGCTCAGTGCAAGTTTTTGTGCTTCTCTAATCTATTGTAAAATAGAGAAGACATCTTAACCTTCTTCCCCCTCCTGTACAGGGTTATTACTCCCTTCAAAAGTATCCCTTGTTGGCAGGGCACCTGATCAAAAACCTGTGCTTGGTTTTTAGACACCTGATCAAAAGTCTAAAGGGTTTCTGGATCTACCTGAAGCAGATCCTGTTGGTGGCAGGGCACCTGATCAAAAACCTGAGTGGATTCCTACCGTGTGGGTAGAAGAGTGGACGTACCCAAGTTGTTTGGGGAACCACTATAAATTTCCTTGTGTCGTCTGGATTCCATTGTTTAATTCCTGTATTGTGGCTGTGATTAGATAAAACTAGGTTGCTAGTTGCTGATTAGGTTTTCCAAGCTTAATTGTAATTACAGTTAGCTTGTGTTTGTACACATCACTTGTGTTAGGCTTTAAGGTTCAATC
The DNA here is from genome assembly GCA_039513925.1 of Platanthera zijinensis. Lineage (NCBI taxonomy): Eukaryota > Viridiplantae > Streptophyta > Magnoliopsida > Asparagales > Orchidaceae > Platanthera > Platanthera zijinensis. The sequence goes on along the minus strand of CM077094.1, from coordinate 60,635,696 downwards.
AATATCTATAATCTTTTCATTCCGCACTTCACTCCAAGGGAGTTGGGTAGAATATTAAGTTTTGTCTGTGCAAAATTTGATAACTCTATTCACCCCCCTCTAGAGTAGTATCTATCCCTTCACTTTCATATATTATTATATAATTATATATATAGTTTATGAAAAGGCACGCATCATCTTCTTCCCCGCTTGAAACCGCCGGCCCTGTACGAGAGAACGGAGAAACCACCTACCCTTCCCTTCAGATGCCGATTCCCGGAGCGTTTGTGGACGGAATTCGATTCCGAGAGTGGATTTGGATTGCTCTCGTCAAGACCTTCATTCCTACAGTAAGAAATTCGATTTTCGTGGAGTTTTGCGAGGATTGTAATTTTCGGTTTTGGAGCTTTCCGCCATTAATGGACGAGTGTTTGTTTTAGGTGTTGCGGCCGTTTTGATCCGTGCGAAGAGGAGGAAAGCAGTCCAAAGCTTCGCTGAGATTTGAGGCAAGTGGTATTCTTGCCCTTGCCAAGTTTTTTTTTCGATTTTACTTGCTGAAATTGAAATCCCGGTTAGCCCAGGTTAGAGGCCTTGTTGTTCTCATTTTCTTGCTAACTATAGGGCTTAGTTTTTCCTACTGAAACCCCCCTATTTTGTGATGATTGGAGTCCAAATTGTCGGCGTGGAGCCGTTGTTTTCCTTTACTCTGATTGTTGCTCTGGTTCGGGTGTAGCCGAGAGGGAGAGTTAGGAGGGGGTGTGGTTGCCGATTTTTCGTTAAGGTATTACTCGAATGATTAGACATAGTTTGTATAGTAGTGGTGCGCGACGTTGGTAGTTTCCTGCTGCTATTGCAGTTGCGTGAGTCGTGTGCGCGTTCCAGTGTCATTCGGGAAATTCCAAACGGTACAGGTTAGCCGCGCACGGTCGTTAACCGTTAGGGCGCACGACCACTGGTCGTGTGCCTCTGGTCGTGAGCGTATAACTTTCAGTTTCCAAAGTTCTGTCTCGTAGATCGCACGAGCGCTGGCAAGCAGTGCGCACGACCACTGATCGTGCGTCACTGATCGTGCACTGACGCTAAGTTTTCTCAGGTTTTCCAGGTTCGCTTCGCACGATCATCAGCCGATGAGTGCGCACGACCACTGATCGTGCGTCACTGATCGTGCGCTCTGTATACTTTCTTTTGCTAGGCAAATTTAGCTGGGTTCGAGTGCGGGAGTTTAGATACTCAAGTGGCAGGCAACTACTCGAGTTCTGGATCTTCTGCCTTGGTCGTTCGACTATCGTCGAGCTCCGTATTCTTTAGTGGGTTTGTGGGTAGTGACTTTATTTTGGCGGCGAGTGAGGCTAGCTCACTCAACGCCAAAGTTTAGGTAGGCACTGAGTGGGTTTCACTCAACGCCTAGTCGTGTTGGTTTATTTCAACACTCTTCCTTTACCTTGTCTTTCGTTTCCGAGTGGATTTCCAGTTGTATTTCTGGGTTTTCCTTGTCGGCCGTTTTCTTTATTTTCCTAAAGGCCGAATCGTGGGTCGTGGTTAGTAGTGGTGGTTGTAGCTCTTTATGGGGGTGGAGTTGTGTGATATAGCCAAGGCTACCCATGTTTTTCTTGCTCCAGGTACGGGCTGGGCATGTCGGGTGGAAGGTCCCTTGTGTTTTCACGTGTTGACCCTCGAGCTTTTGACTTGGACATGGTGGATTGGGGGACTGCGTTTGCCTTCGATCCGGTTCCTCGTTGTTGTTTTTGCTACTATCACTTCCCATAGTTTAGGGTGTTAGAAGTTTCTTCCTTGGTAGTTTGCAGCACTTTTGGCTCTTGGTAGCCTAGTAGTCCCTGCAGGATGTGGTTCCTGGGCTGGGTCGTTGCTGTTTCTTTGCACGTTGTGCATTTATTGTGGTCCTGTTTTGGACAGTTGTGACTCTTTCTACTGCATGTTTTTCTGGTACTTTTCCCCTTTTGGTTGACTCTTTCATGCAGTTTTACTTTGTTTAGCTTGCTGAGGTATTCTGTTTTCTTTGGAATACCCCAGGTTCTGAGCTGTAGCCAGTCTAGTGGCTAGTTGGAGGTTGTGTTGTTGGTGGACTCCCGGACTTTGGAGTTCTGTTTACCTTGTTAGTGAGGTTGTTTTCAGTACTTTCTTACAGACATATATTTGTGCTAGTGGGTTCGTGTCAGGTTGTTGGCGCCCACTGGTAGTTTTTACCTTGTACTAGATATATACTATTGCTGCTACCATTTTCTGGAGATAGTCTACTTGCTCTGAGAAGGTTTTATGCTAGGTTGCTAGTTATTTTTAAACTATAATTATTATTATAAATAAAGCTCATGATCAGCATGTTTTATAAGACGTATTCACTATTTTCCAAATCACGTATAAAGACTGCTTTCTTATATATTATATAAATTTAATGTAGGATATTGCATAGCATGGGTGGTTCTCTTGGAACACTTATGCGCTCCTTAGGATGTTAAACCTAAATAAAGTATTTTTCCGCAGCGTATAAATATAGTTTTTCTTTTGTGGACTAGGTGATCCACTGAGCCGAGGGATACGGTCTTTAAAATATAACTGATTTTCTAATCATTAATCACATGATTTTCTTTCATTAAGTTGGTAGTTGGTTTTGCCTGAGCGTCAGCAGTTATCCCCTACTTGACGTGGCATCACGATGCGTGTTTTCTCTTACTCTGATAATTCTTAATTCGGAGAAAATGCGGGTTGTGACAACTTGCTCCTGAACTTGAGCTACAGTAACATTTGACTGAGCCTCTGCTTTTGGAACCTCAGCTTGCTGTACTTCTTCATGAACTGGGGGAGCAGGCCCCCTCAGCAGCTGCACTAGATATACCAACTACATCAGTAAGAGGAAGAGATGGGGTCCTGTCCTCATACTCTTCTATCCTGGGAACTACAGGAGCCTGACCTTGCCTTGGAATTTTGATCTCCCATCTACTGATGGAAGAGATAGTGACTTTCTTTAGGTGGTAAATGGACACACCTTTAGACAAGTAAAAAATTTCTGGATGTGCCTGATTCAGGTGAAGAGAGATAATCCTTCCAAAGTTTTGTGCTTTCAAGCTTTCCTTGATATTCTCAAATAATAGGGATCCCCACTGGAACTTCATTCAACACACAACAACAATCATCATGTCAAATAAATCCGAGGAGATGTATCCAATGGAGCATGTTTTGCAGAGTAAGACCTTTCCTAGAATGTTGGCCAGAAGTTTACTTTCATCAGACATATTCTGTCTTCTAACTGAAGTGGTGGATTGGGGAAGACCACAGAATGAGAAGGTTCTTTAGTAATCAGCTTCTTCCAAATATTCTTCATCATAAATGACTGGCAATTTCAGAAACTTTGTTAGAGAAGATGGCTTGATTTTGATTTTCATACCTATGACAGAAGTTTTCAACAGCTTCCCGCTCCGCTTAAGCTTGGTATAGCGGAAGAACTCTTCAACATCTGGAATCATAACCTTGCATGGATGCTCTAGGATAAAGGTGAGGCTGACAGACTCGAGAAGTTGAAGGACATTCTTGAAATCATCTGAAATTTCTTCGATTCCTAATCGAACGAACTCACTGCCCATCCCAAAATTTGAAGAAGGAGCCATTGATTGAGAGGAGTGAAAAATTTCTGACCTTACGGTGAAGAAATGATGGATTTTGCGAAGAATGGAGGAGACCTTCGCGGAACTGAACCGTCTTTCTCAGGAAAGGTTTTTCGAATTTATGGGTTTCGGTATTTCTATAGAATTATATTCTATTTATATAAAATTAAGAATTTTGAAGTGTAACAAAAAATGTACCTGAATGGCAGTTCAAATTCTTCAAAGATTTATTCTGGCGGATTTGGGCATTTCTCGAGAAACATAAGGGTTTTCGAGAAATCAAGAAGACTTTCCGCAAAATGTAGGCCATTTCAAGAGAAATATATATAAACTTTCGAGAGATCCAGAAAGTGTTTCTCGAGAAATTCAGAGGCTTTCAAAAAATGTAAATTTATTTCTGAGAAATCTGATATTTCTCGAGAAGTAAGTTTCTTTCTCAAGAAATTAGGCTGTTTTCGAGAAATATAAGGAACTTCCAGGAACTCCTATTTCTGAGCTTTAGAATTTTCTGAGTTTGAATTCTCTTGGGATTTTATGAGTGGTTGAAGCTGAATTTTCTAACTTCAAAAATGAACTTTTCATGATTCCAAGTTGAGAATACCAAGTTCTATCTTAAAGAAGGAGAACTTTGCCTCGTCCAACGGCTTCGTGAATATATCTATAACTTGCTTGTCTTTCGGGACATTGCTGAAGGTTATATCCTTGTTCTCCATATGCTCCCGGATGAAATGGTAGCGCACCTCGATGTTTTTGGTCTGGCTTTGGGAAAATGGATTGTTTGCGATAGCTATTGTGCTTGATGAGTTGCAATACATCAGAATTTCTTAAACTTCAAATTATAATATTCGAGTTGAGTTCTGATCCATAGAAGCTGTGCACAATAACTACCTGCAGAGATATACTCTGACTCGGTAGTAGATGTTGCCACACAATTCTGCTTCTTACTGCTCCAAGAAATAAGCCGTCTTCCGAGGAATTGGCACGTCCCGAAAGTGCTTTTTCTATCATCCCTACAACCCGCAAAATCTGCATCTAAAAAGCCAATTATCTCGACATCATTACTTCTTGGGTACCATAAGCCAAGATTGGGTGTACCCTTTAGGTATCTTAAAATCCGCTTTGCACCAACATAATGAGATTCCTTAGTGTCCACCTAATATCTAGCGTAGACACATGTTAAAACTATTATATTTGGTCTACGGTAGTCAAGTAGAGCAATGATCCAATTATGCTTCTGTAATTGGTTTCATTAAAAGGTTTCCCTTTATCATCCTTTTCTAGAGACACCGTTGAACCCATTAGAGTCCTCATAGAGGTTGCGCTCTCCATTTTGAATTTCTTAAGAAGCTCCTTGGTGAACTTTGTCTGAGAGATGAAAATTCCATATTCAGATTGCTTCACCTAAAGTCCTAAGAAATACTTCACCTCTCCCATATTGCTCATTTCAAACTTCCCTTACATAAGTTTGGAAAACTTCTTGCAAAGGTTATTTTCTGTAGAGGCAAATATGATGTCGTTGACATAGATTTGCACTAGAAAAATCTTGCCTTTAACTTCCCAAAGAAATAATGTCTTGTCTATCTTTTCCCTTGTGAACCTGTTCTCAAGAAGAAAGCTAGACAACGTCTCATACCAAGCTCGAGGAGTTTGCTTTAACCCGTATAAAGCTTTATTTAAAAAATAGACATAGTCAGGGAATTTAAAATTGACAAAAAATGGGGGTTGTGCTACATATACTTCCTCTTTCAGATCCCAGTTGAGGAATGCTGACTTAATGTCCATTTGGTAGACAGTGAAGCCTTTGAGGGAAACATACGCAAGAAACAACCTGCTCGCTTAGAGCCGAGACACTAGGGCAAATGTCTGGTCGAAGTCGATCCCCTCTTCTTGTTTGTAACCTTAAGCTACAAGACTGGCTTTGTTCCTGATAATTACCATGGAACAGAGTTGTAGCTTATCAGTAACTCGAGTGGTCAAAATCAGAAGTGACCACAAAACAGAGTTGTAGCTTATCAGGAACAAATTTTTACCATTGAGCAGTCCAATTCATTCTGAATTTGCCGGACAAAATTAGTGAAAGAATCTAAGGTGTCTGACTTGTGTTTCAGAAAGAACACCCAAGTGAAATGCGAGTAGTCATCAACAATCACTAATGTATATACCTTACCTCCTAAGCTGTGAATAGGCATAGGACCGAATAATTCCATATGAAGCAAGTATAAGCTTTGTGAAGAATCTTTTTCAGCAATACCCTTGAAGGTAGCCCGTGTCTGCTTACCCATTTAACAGGAGTGAAATGGACTCTCTTTAAGGAACTTAATGCTGGGGGCATCACACACTAAGTTGTGAGAAAATAACATATTTAAGGTTTTAAATCAATATGTGCTAATCTATTGTGCCATTGGTCACAAAGAGACGCACTATATTTTGCAATAAAACAAACTGAGGTAGAATTGTCTAAGCAAAGGAAATTTAGACAAAATATTTCGATTCTGAGTGCCTGTTAAGACCGTCTCAAAATTTGCAGACGAATTTATCAAATACTTGTCCTTGCAAGACTCAACGATGTAGCCTTTGTCACATAGTTGACTTATGCTTATGAGATTATGGTGTAATCCTTCAACATAAGCCACGTTTGTGAAAGAGACTATGCCGTTGGAGATCATACCATAACCTTTTTTTATTCCCCTGTCTTAACCTCCAAAGATGAATTTTGGTCTGTCTTTGACTGGTGTATAATCACGCAAAAGGCTTTTTGACTCGGTCATGTGCTGAGAGCATCCACTGTCCAAATACTAGATTGGAATTCTATTTGCCTTTGGACATACCTGCACAAACAGATAATTTTACCTTAGGAACCCAAACATATTTGGGTCCTTGGTTCCTGGTCAGCTGAACACCACTAGGAACATTAACCTTGCGAGTGGTCGGTCTCACATAGCTAACTCGTGGGGTTACAAAATTGGCGGGGTTGTACTAGCAATCTACTCCAAAGTGACCAACTTTGCCGCAACACAAACATTCAAACCTGTTGTACCTTCTCTAGTACTCCTGCTTTATTGTTTGAAACTTAGGTCTAGCAGAGGCACCGTACTTTGAGGTGGAGGCCTCATGATTGCAGCAAACACAAGGTTTCTACAACTCTTTTTTACTTTTGTACAACGGGCTTGGCTTTAAGTGCCTTCTTAATTTTATGACAATGAATATATGGACCATAATTTTTCAGCTGAATTTCTTCATAAGGTTCTTTGAACACACTCTCACCATAGTTCCGGGGATTGGTCCATCCTTGATACCGTGACTTAGGCTCTACATGAGTAGGCCGAGTATAGTGCCCATAGGACGACTCAAAATCAAACTTATTTGTTAGGGAGATTGCCTTCTTAAATGAGGTTTGACCAAGAGGGGCCTTCCCTTTCTCTTTGGCAGAGGATTTCTTAGCAGCCTTACCTTTTTCAACATGGTGGCCAAGACCACTACCCTTCTTCGGAGCTGAAAACTCAGTAATGAGAGGGAGGATAGTCTTTGGCTTGAAGTAGCTCTTAACGAGTTTCCTCTCTACCAAAAGCTTTTCTTCTAAATCATCATGATATTTCTCTTTTAGACTTAACGTCTCAGTAGATCCCTTGAGTTCTTCCTTCAAGGAGTAGACTTAATCTTTGAGAGGAAGTAATTTTGCAATTTCCTCTTTTAGATTTGTTTCCACTGCCTTGAGGGAGACAATCTCTTTTAACTGCTTTTTGACTACCTTACGACATTTGTCAAAAGCTTTTAAGAGGTTCTCGTGCTGATCCATCAACTTAGAGTCACCTTCTTCTTCAGAAGAGTAGCCATCATGACCATTCGAGGATGTTTCTGATTCAGAGAGTATAATGTGCGAGTTTACCTTCCTGCGGTACTCAGAGTCGCCAACTTCCTCGTTTGTATGAGCCATGAGCCCGAAGTAGGGTTCTTCGTTCTCAGAGCTCGACTAACTCAAGTCACTTTCACAGAGAGTCTTTGACTTCTTGGTGACATATCTCTTTTCTTTTTTCTCCTTCAATTTGAAGGATCTCTTCCTGTCCTTCCTGGAGCTATCCTTTTTCATATATGGACACTCCGCAATCATGTGACCTAATTTATTACACCAGCAACAAACAACGTCAGAGGAAGAAAATTTATTAGGTTTGATTTATACCTATCCTCCTTGTTATAGCTTTTCTTGGCAATCATCGTCACGTTATGATCTCCTGGAATCTGAAGAGAATGACTTATTTTTCATTTGTCTCCTCTTACTCAGCAACTTCTTGAACTGCTTGGAGATTAGGGAGAACTCTCCGTCTGATAGCTCGGACCCTTTTGTGCTGGGCTCAGAGTCTTCCAGAGTGTTAGGAGCTCATGTCCTTATGGGTGACACAACATTGGACTTCTTTAAACCTTTCGCTTTTAGGGCTGTAGACTTCCCTTTCCCTGAAGATCGGTTGGCTTGCTTCTCCTTCTTTCTAGTGTTCATTTGGAGTTCGTAGGAGAGAAATTTGCTGAAAAGATTTTGAGGGTCAATCTACGCCAACTTTCCAAATTCTCTAATGGTGATGACCTTTGTATCCCAGTCCTTTGTGAGAGATCTAAGGAACTTGTCGTTCAATTCACCATGAGAGAATGCACATCCATAGTTCCTGAGTCCGTTGACGATCTTGAAGAACTTCTCGAAGCAATCAGCTATAGAGTCATTGGCACCTTGCTTGAAGGCTTTGTACTCCGGGTTCAACAATGATCTGCGATCGTCTCTCACTTCTTCTGTATCTTCCATCAGGACAACAAGACAGTCCCACATTTCTTTGGAAAATTTGCAGTGGAATAAGTTCTAGAGCATTAAATCATCCACTGCACTTGCTATGATATTCTTTGCCTTGTTGTCTAGGGAGACTAAGGCAATCTGATCCTTAGTGCGATCCATCATCTTCTTGGGAATCATAATTGCTTGATTTATCATTGAAGCCTGCATAGGAATGTGTGTTCCTTCTTCCACTCTCTGAAAAATACTTGGATCAGAGGCTTCCATGTATAACCGTACTCGTTCTTTCCACATGGAAAGTTTTCCTTGGTGCATACCGGTAGCTTCATGGATGACATGTCTTTGCTTCAATCCATTGTGAATATTTGGAATCCCTGAATGCTAGATCAGGGATCTTCTTCAAGGTCTTAGCCTTATCGAACAAAACGCCCCTCTGATACCAATTGAAAGTATCTAACGTCTACATAAATAACCTAGAGGGGGGTGAATAAGTGATGTTTGTGTCTTTTTGTGGAATAAAAATTATCTAAAAATTCAAGAACACAAACACCGAGATTTATAGTGGTTTCCCGTATTAGGTACTGATGACTAGTAATTTAGTCATCATTTTAGTTTAATTTGTTATTTAAATAAATTATTGTATTTATTCGTTATTTTTAAGAATTTTCATAAAATTTATATTTTATGTTCTAAACATATATATTTTTATTTTTGTAGAAATGTGGCAGGCCTGGGGGGAATTCTGTGCAATATCCCGCTATCACATCCACAATATATTATTCGAGTCGAGTTTGCTCAATCACCAGGTACGTCCACTGTCCCGCCTCGCCTATCTACCACTAAGGGTAAGATTCGGCTACTTCACCCTTCTCAAATTATCACAATCTTACACTTCGAAGCAAAGCTCCTACACCTCAGAGATCAAACTCTCCTACACCTCGATCCATAATCGAATCTGCCAACACGATCCGTAAACCAGATCTACAAACTCGATCCACTAAAGGATCTATAAACTCTATCCACTAATGGATCTACACTCAGAAGAACAAACTTCCTACAATCTAGGAGGCAAAACTCCTACAAATATTAAATAAATTTTTACAATAAACAATAAACATTTTACGCTTCTAGATCTGAAATCTCCAAGTATCTTCCTTTTTGAAAACTGAAAAACTCTGTGAAGAAAGTTGAGGAAGAAATTTGAGAAAACTTGATCTGAAAACCTTAGATCCGACACGATCAAATGGATGTTAAAGAATCTTTGAATCTTGGATCTGTCGAATCGTTTCTCCTCTTGAATCGCTGGATCGACAGAGAAGAATGTCGATGGAGTTGGCGTCTTCTCCTAATTTTTGGAAAGTGCAAAATACGATTCTGATTCTATAATTATGATTAGGGTTTTCGATTCTTATTGAAAAGACTGTAAATAGATCATCGTCTAACAATCATGAGTCATTAAGGAAAGAACCACTAATGGATCAATCATCATTAACTTAGATTAATTTGAAATCCCGTCAGAATAGTTGAAACAAAAAATCTGCAAGTCCATTTTTAGAGAATAAATAGATTTCTCGAGAAATGATTAGCTTTCTCGAGAAAAAGACATGGCTTCTCGAGAAAAAGACATGGCTTTTCGAGAAAAGACTTGGCAAAAATTGAAAGAGTTCAGTTGTCTATCTAAATCACCTAGAGGGGGGTGAATAGGTGAGTTGTACATCTTTTTGCGGAATAAAATTAAGCTACTATGTACACAAATCAACCAAGCAATCACAGATGACAAAAGATTTATAGTGGTTCCCCTACCTTGGGTACATACACTTTTTCTCACCGATCTAGCAAACCACTAGACTCGGCTACTCCACTATCTCGGATTGAAAACCAAACCTACACATCGGAACAAAGTTCCTATAAACTTGATCCAAAAGGATCTACACTCGGAAGATAAAACTTCCTACAACTCGGAGAGAAATCTCCCACAAGAATTGAATAGAGAGAAATTTGAAAATACAAACAATAATCTTCAAATCTTGAATCGACCTGCCTGGATCTTCTTCTTATAACTTGCGGCTCTGTCAGAATTGTTGAAGAAGATAACTCGGCAAGAATGAGATCTGAAAAATTCTTTTGACTTCACCCGATCGGAGAGATGATGAAGAACGAATAATAATCCCGATCTGGAAATCAATCTTGATCTAAATCCTTGAATCGAAAACCCTAGCCCTTGCACGAAGAAGAATGGCGGCGACGGACTTCATTTTGAAGAGAGAGAGAGAGAGATTCAGAGAACTTAGAAAATTATGACAGCTTCAAAAATCCTTCTTAGGGTTAGTCGGTTGACAAGACCTTATATAAGATCTCCCTAACGGTCATAATTATCCTTAATGACGTACACAAGGATTAATCACGTCATGTCATTTGAAAATCCCGTCAAATCTGGACTTAACAAAATTTCTGCAAATCTGAACTACATTTCTCGAGTGAAGTTGTATTACTCGAGAAGTGAAGCTATTACTCGAGTGGAGAATTAACATTACTCGAGAAGAGGAATTTTTGAAATTACTCGAGAAGAAGTTTAACAGAAGTATTCGAGACAGAGGGAATCATTACTAGAGTAGAATGTAATTACTCGAGAACTTGGAATCTACTCGAGAAGTAGAATAAAACTTCTCAAGAACAAAGACTTAGAAACATTCTGAGAAAGAAAGATTGCTGTCACTCGAGACATACTATCAACTACTCGAGTACAAGATAACTTCTCGAGAACTAAACTTAGAAATTTTCTGTGTTAAGATCCTGAACACTCGAGAAGTAGAGATAAAGTCCACTCGAGAGCTAAACCTGGTTACTCGAGAACTAGAATAGTATTACTCGAGAACTAACTTTTGTACTCGAGTAATAAGATTGACTTCTCGAGAACTTCTACTCCTTCTACTTGAGTACAAACAGTCTACTCGAGTAAAAGACTTAGAAAATTTCTGACTTTTAGAAAATTTTCCTTCTTGAATCCAATCATCACCAACACTTCATCCATTGGTCCAAGTGCTTTAATATGAAGTGTATCCCAATAGAGAGGCTACACATGAGTCAACACCTTGGATCAAACAATGAGGGATTATATTGTATGGTCCTGTGTTTATGACCAACTGTAGACTGACATTTGTCTACACTTTACAATAGAGCCTGCAAACACATAACTAAAATAGAAAAACAAATACAACTTAATTCATCTTAGTTCAAGGGTGACTTCATGCAAATCTGGGTTATTGTGGATGCAATACCCAACAATCTCCCCCATATTTGTAGAAGTCAAAACCCTCTACACTAAGGTGAATTATATCATAAGAGAAAGAATGGGATATGAAAAGATAAGAATAAGATAAAATACAATAAATAAAGAAAAACACATAATCATCAAAATTAGAGATTATATAATTAGAATTGTTTTAGATTTCATTTCTACAAGCATTCAATCCTCAATCTCAAAAATAAAAAATTCAGTTCTAGCTCTGATGCTGTTGATGACGTTGCTTGTCAAACTTTTCCTATTACCTCCTCTGATAGCTGAATGGCTTAGGATAGTACCTTGGAGGTGCCTTAGGGTTATTCCTACCATATTCTCTATCATAAATCCTTCTCTTTGTCATGGAATTCTCATAAAGCTCCCATTTAGAAAAACTATAATGGAGATCTTTGCTTTCATTGTAGTCCATTATAAGTTTCAAAGTATCTCGAATCAAGGGCTTTGAAGTTGGGCCCCAAACTTCAGCAAATTCTTGCGTTTTTCTCTTTTTTCATTGTGGATTGGGAACTGACTTACTGGCAGAATGACCTTCTCCATATTTCCTTTTCTTTGGAATATGAATATTAGGTAAGTCTTGTGGAATAACATCTTCCCATACGTGAGTATATGATTCTAGAGGAAGAGTTTCATCAATAGTCCTTGGAGAGAAGGTAGGCATTGGAGCTGACATCTGAGCAGGCTGTCCTTCAGCAAGAGGATTGAGATGATGAGGAATGATGTTTGGATCAACTTGAAAATCTGGAAAGATCTGGTTATGCATCCAAACTATAGTGTCATAGGTATGGAACTTTACTGTCTAGATCTGAGCTAGCACATTATTGTTGATTTTAGTTAACTTCTCAGTCCAGAGAGTTTTAACACTTTTAGTAAACTTTTCTACAAGCTTTTCTACATGTTCTTTCACTAGAGTCTCCCCCTTTATGAATTCTACACAGAGGGTCTCTAGGGTATCATCTTTGAAACTTCTTCACATACTTTCATTACATGCTCTTGGGCTTTCTTCTCAAGTTCAATTTGATTGTTGGCCAGAGTTATAGATTGGTACATCACTTCACCAACACTAGTAATAGTATGGTCTAGGGCTTTGCCACCTATCTAAAAAAGGTGCTTCAATTGATCTATGTTATGCTGAATCTCAGCAAATCCTCTGCTCATCTCTTTTTCAAGAGAAGTAACTTTACCTTGCATAATTTTCAAGGAGTCATCAAAATGCTTTCTTTGATCGGCCAATATCTGTTCAATCTTACTTACAATATTAGAAGAAATGGATGTAGCAGTAGCAGTAGGAGAAACTGGAGCTTGAGGAGGAGCTTTCCATGGAACAATATCTTAAACTACTACTGAGCTTTGAGCTCTTGCAGTCTGGATAAAAACAACTTCTTCCTCACCAGTGAAGACAGGAAGAGAGAAGTCTAAGTTCCTCAAGGGTGCATCAACATGCTCTAGAGAACTTTTATCCTCATCTGAAAGTAGAACAGTATCTGGTTTGTCTTTCTCAGCAGCTGGAGAATGAGTAGTAGATGACTTGGGAGATTGCATTGGTGATGGAGTAGGTGCTTGAGATGGAGAAGGGACGGGAGTGGGTTGCTTGGGTTGTTAAGCAGATTACTCTTTTTGAAGAGAGGGAAATGGTTCATCAGAGGAGAGTTCCTCAATCATTTTATTGATGTCATCAGTGGTGGAGAGGATTGTTTCTAATACATATGCATTTGATTGAAGTTCTGCTGAAGTAGATTCTTATAAGGATGAATCTGGAGGAGGGGAAGGGATACTGTCTTGCTACTGTGCTGAAAGGTCAGAAGGAGATTGTACTCTGTGCAGCTGTTTTGACTGGTCCGGAGGAGAAGAAATTATTTTTGGCTGTTCTGAATGTGGATGAAGAGGAGGAATTCTGTCTTATACAGAGGGAGCAGGCTCCCCCAAAAATACTGCACCAGCTGTGCCAACAATTTTATGAAGAGAGGGAGATGGGGTCCTGTCCTCTGAGGTAGGGACCTCAAGAGCCTTAGCCGCTTGAGTAGGATTTTTCAGCTTTAATTCGCATCTCTGAATAGAAGAAATTGAGACCTTCTTCATATAATGTATGGGAGTACCTTTGGAAGTGTAAAACACTTGAGTATTAATCTCATGAAGCATCAAAGAGATTATCCTTACAAAACTAGGAGTCTAGATGCTCTCCCTCATCTTATCAAGAATCATCATATCAAATTAAAATTTCTTCCTGCATACTATTACTGTGTGAACAATAAATAAGTCATAAGATATGAAACCTATTGAGGCAGTCTTGTGCCAGAGGACTTTTCCAATAATATCCACAAGAAATTTACTTTCAGCATTGAAATAAGGCCTTCTAACAGAAGTGGCCTCAGTAGAAATTCCATAGAAACTACAAGCCCTGTCATTGTCCTCTGTAGTGAGATCTTCTTCATCCACAACCGGCATCCTCAGAAGTTGAGAGACAATAGTCTTGTTCAGTTTAATCTTAATGCGCTTCACTCTGGACTTTAGAACTTTGCCATTTATCCTTACCTTAAGGTTCTGGAAGAATTCTTCAACCTATGGAAATAGGATTTTGCAAGGTTCTTGTTGAACAAATGTTAAACCGACGCTGTCTAGGAGAATCAGTAAATTCTAGAAGTCATCTGATAGCTCAGCGATCCCTGCAATCACTAACTCACTTCCCACACCAATCTTGGACTACGACGCCATTGATTATTAAGAAAAGGAGTATCGGCAGACCGAAGAACGACGACGAAATGGTTGCTCTGAGTCAGTAGTGGAAAACGAAGTGGTTTTCGAGAAATAGGATTTGAATGCGAGTAGGTTTATGAAATCTATGATTTTCTATTTATATAAGTCTAGTAATGATGATTAGGGCTAAATAAAGCCTTAGATAAGGGCATAAATCATGTGTGAAGCGAAAGTGAAGAAATTGAAAAATCACGAAATGCATCGGGTCATTTCTCGAGAGGAATCTTAGTTCTCGAGAGAGGGAATTTTAGTTCTCGAGAAATTAAAGCTCAGTACTCGAGTGATTTATTTTTACTTCTCGAGAAGTTATTCCATGTCTCGAGAAATGAAGTCCACTTAGAGAAATTTCTTACCGTTTTGACTTGTCCTCGATTTCTGTGCCTTCAAATGATCCCACCTTGTCTACTCTTCCTTGTTGAGCATGCCAAGCTTAGTTTTGAAGAAGTTGAACTTGGCCTCATCCAGGGGCTTCGTGAAAATATCTGCAACTTGCCTATCTGTTGGAACATACTGCAGATCTACGCCCCCTTGCTCCACTTGCTCGATATGAAGTGATATCTGAGCTTAATGTACTTTGTCCAACTGTGCGAGACTGGGTTGTTGGCAATTTCTATTGCGCTGGAGGAGTCGTAAAACAATGGAATGTCTTTAACCTTCTTATTGTATTCTTACAGCTGAATCTTTAGCCAAAGCAACTATGCACAACAACTGGCAGCATGAATATATTCTGACTCAGCCGTTGAGATTGTGACATAGTTTTGCTTTTTGCTACTCCATGAAATAAGTCTTCTTCCAAGGAATTGACAAGTCCCAGAAGTGCCTTTTCTGTCATCTTTACTACCTGCAAAGTCAGCATCTGAAAAACCAATCAGCTCGCTGTCATTACTTCTTGGGTACCATAAGCCTAGATTTGGTGTACCTTTAAGGTATCTCAAAATCCGCTTTGCAGCAGTATAGTTAGATTCCTTATTGTTCACTTGGAATCAAGCACAGACATATGTAGAGAACATTATGTCTGGTCTACTAGCAGTAAGGTAGATCAAGGATCTAACTATGCTTTTGTACTTGGTTTCATCAAAAGGTTTCCCTTTCTCATCCTTGTCCAGAGACATGACTAAACCCATTGGAGTCCTCATAGAGGTTGTGTTATCCATTCTGAATTTCTTAATTAGCTTCTTGGTGAACTTAGTCTGTGAGATGAAGATTCCATCTTTAGATTGTTTAACCTAAAGCCCTAAGAAATACTTCAGCTCTCCCATGCTGCTCATTTCAAACTTCCCTTGCATAAGTTTTAAGAACTTCTTGCAGAGGTTATTGTCAGTAGAGACAAATATAATGTCATCGACATAGATTTGCAGTAGCAAAATCTTGCCTTTAATTTCTCTAAGAAAAAATATCTTATCTATCTTTCCCCTTGTGAACTTGTTCTTAAGAAGAAAACTAGATAACATTTCATACCATGCTCGAGGAGCTTCTTTCAAACCATACAACATTTTAGACAATAGATAAACATAATCAGGAAGGTTATAATCAACAAAACCTGGGGGTTGTTCCACGTACACTTCTTACTTTATGTCACCATTAAGGAAGGCGGACTTCACGTCCATTGATATACAGTGAGGCCTTTAAGTGCAGCATACGCTAAGAATAACTTGATTGCCTCCAGCTTATCCACTGGAGCATATGTCTGGTTGAAGTCGATTCCTTCTTCTTGATGATATCCTTTGGCGAAGAGTCTGGCATTGTTCTTTATGATCGTTCGATCTTCGTCCATCTTGTTCCTGTAGACCCACTTTGTCCCGATGACATTCTTACCTTTGGGTCTTGGAACAAGTTTCCAGACTTTGCAGTGCTTGAACTTGTTCAGTTCTTCTTCCATGGCCAAGATCCATGATGCGTCTGAGTTTGCTTCCTCAAACTTCTTTGGTTTAACTTGTGAGAGAAAACCTAGATATAAATTCTCGTTAGTTATACCTCTACGAGTTTTGACACCATTCCGGGGATCTCTTATGATTTGGTCCATTAGGTGATACTTCAGATGTCTGAGCTCTAGAGTCCTTGCATCTGGAGCTTCAACCAATAAAGTGACTTCAGCAACTTGGACTTCTTCTTCATCTTGATCATATACCTCTCCAATAGGGGTTAGAGTGGTGATCTTGATGAACTTTTCACCTTCATCTTTGTTTGGTTAATCCAAGTTAATTTCTTTCAACTTTGTACCTGCATCTTCAATGAGCACACTAGAAGAGTTGCTTTGCAGCAAGCTCGTCTCATCAAATAAAACACGTATTGATTCTTCTATAACCAGAGTTTTTTATTAAATATACTGTATGCCTTACTATGGGAACTATAACCTACAAAAATACCTTCAAAACTCTTTTCGCTAAACTTGGTAGTGTGATACTTACCATTGTTAAGCACGAAGAATTTACAACAAAAAATTCTAAAATATGAGACAGTCGGTTTCCTGCCCTTTAGAAGTTCGTAAGGTGTCTTATCATGGTTCTTATTTATGAGTGCTCGATTTTGCACATGGCATGCAGTGTTGATGACTTCAACCCAGAAGTACTCCGGTAGTGAAGCATCACTCAACATAGTCCTGCAGGACTCTATGAGTGTTCTATTCCTTCTCTCAGCTACTCCATTTTGCTGTGGAGTATGAGGAGAGGAAAAATCATGAAAGATACCTTGGCTTTCAAAAAATTCTATCATGGCCCCGACTTAAATTTAGTTCCATTATCACTTCTGATCTTCGCTACAGAACAATTATATTCATTCTGGATCTGCCTAACAAAATTTATAAAGACATCGAAGGTATCTGACTTGTATTTATGAAAGAACACCCATGCAAAGCGCGAGTAGTCATCAACGATAACCAACGTATAATCCTTACCTCATAAACTTCTAACTTGCAGTGGACCGAATAAGTCCATATGATGTAGATATAGACATTTATTAGAATCTTTGCCTATAATGCTTTTAAAGGTAGCCCTTATTTGCTTTCCTTTTACGCATGCTTGACAAGGTCTATCTTTGACGTACTTGACATTCGGGGCATCACACACAAAGTTCAGAGAAAATAATTTATTAATAGTTTTAAAATTAATATATGCTAATCTCTTGTGCCATTGGTCACCAAGAGACGCACTATCTTGGGCTAAAAGACACACTGGTGTAGAAGAGTCTATACAAATGAAATTTAAACAAAATATATTCCTGCTTCGAGTGCCTGATAGAATTGTTTCCATATTGTCAACAGACTTTATAAAGCACTTGTCGGCATGGAATTAAACTATGTATCCTTTATCACATAGTTGGCTTATGGTTATGAGATTGTGTTCCAATCCTTCTACATAAGCTACATCCGAAAAGGATACAATACCGTTATTGATCATACCGTAGCCTTTAGTGATTCCTCGGTCTGAACCTCCAAAGATGACCTTTGGTCCGTTAAACACTGAAGAGAAGTTCTGAAGTAGGCTTCTTGTCCCGGTCATGTGCCGAGAGCATCCACTGTACAAATACTAGATAGGCGTTTTGGTGGCCTTTAGACATACCTGCAATCATAATCAGTTTGCCTTAGGAACCCAAACACATTTGTGTCCTTGGTCTCGTGTTAGAACACTCCCCTATGAGGATTTGTATTATGAGTGGTCATTCTCATGTTGCCAACCTTAGGAGTTGCAAAATTTCTTAGATTAAACTAGCAATCGATGACAAAATGACCAATTCTGCCACAGCACCAACAGTCGAACTTGTTGTATCTTTGCCTTAAGTTCTCCAGCTTAACCTTCTTGGATAGTGGTCTAGCAGGGGTTGCATTCTTGGAGGAAGAGGCTTCATGATGATGACAATCACATGATTTCTTCTCCTTCACAGGCTTTTCCACAATGGGTTTTACCTTTGGTGTTTTCTTGAAGTTATGACCATGTTCATAAGGACCATAGCCCTAAAGAATGACTTCTTTATAAGGTGCCTTAAAGACTCTCACCAAAGTTTCTGGGGCGAGTCCATCCTTGGTAATGAGACTTTGTCTCTACATAAGTAGGCCTAGTCAAGTGGCTGCAGGATGAGTCAAGATAAAACTCATTAGTTGGAAAAATGACCTTCTTAAAGGTAGTCTGATCTTGAGGGGCCTTCCCCTTTTCTTTGGCCAAGGACTTCTTGGCTGCCTTATTCTTTCACTGAGCCTTATTCCTCCTAGAAGATTTACTAGGAGACTCAACATGGCCTAGCCCAGCACCCTTGGCCTTAGCTGAGAAATCAACAACGAGAGGTAGGACAGTCTTAGGCTTAGAGAAACTTTCAACAAGTTTCTTTTTAGCAACAAGTTGTTCTTCCAACTCCTTGATGATTTCATCCTTCATATCGAGATGCTTGATAGCCTTATTAAGCTCATCAACTATAGTATTTAAGTCTTCTCTGTGTGAGTCCATCTTAACGACTTCCTCTCTTAGAGAGCTTTCTACGGCCTTTAAAGACTTAATCTCTTTTGCCTGAGTTTTCACAACCTTTCGACATTTGTCGTAGGCCTTGATCAACTCCTTATACTGGGCCATGAGTTCAGACTCATCGTCAGAAGAGCTGTCCTAATGATCATGATCAGAGACATCAGATTCTGAAAGAGGAGTGTGAGAGTTTACCTTCCCAGTGAACTAGGGCTCTTGTTCATCATTTGTCTGAGCCATAAGCCCAAAGTAGGCTTCTTCTTCTTCACTCGACTAAGATGAGTCGGAGTCACTAAGAGTTTTGCCCTTCTTGGCTATTAGGCTCTTCTCTATCCTCTTCTTATTATATGAGGACTTCTTTTCTTCTCTCTTTCCACCCTCCTTCTTATTGTGGGGGCAATCAGCAATGACATGACCTGGCTTGTTACAACAATAACAAACTATGTTAGTCGAAATATGTTTGTTAGGTTTAGAATTATACCTGTCATGGCTACTTGAGCCTTTCTTTCGTCGATCACCGTCATGTCGTGATCTTTTGTATGAGGCATCCTTGCCTCTCCATTGCTTCTTCTTGTTCAAGAATTTCTTGAACTGTCTTGAGAGCCGTAAGAACTCTCCTTCAGATAGCTCTGATCCTAAAGTGCTTGGCTTAGATGATTCCACTTCACTTTCTTCTAGAGCAGGTGCAGGTGAGGCAGCTTTTCCCTTCCTTGAACTGTCTACCGTTAAAGCAACAGACTTTTCCTTTGAAGAGAATCGACTTTTCTCTTCTTCAGCCTTTCTGGAGTTTATCTACAGTTCATAGGACTTTAACTTGCCAAATAGATGCTGAGGGTCTGTTTCGGCTAATTTGCCAAATTCCCAGATGGCACAAACTTTGTTGTCCCATTCCTTTGTGAGGTATCTAAGAAACTTGTCATTTAGCTCCCCATTTATAAAGACCCGACCATACACTCTTAGGCCGTTAACTAACTTGAAGAAGTTCTCAAATGTATCAGCAATTGTATCTTTAGGTCCTTGCTGAAAGGCTTCGTATTTCTTATTCAGGAGAGATCTTCTATCATCCCTCACTTCTTCTGTTCTTTCCATCAAAGTGACAAGCGACTGCTAGATCTCCTTAGCAGATTGGCAGTGGATCAAGTTCTACTACATTGAGTCATCGACTACACTTTCTATTATATTCTAAGCTTTCTTGTCCAAGGAGACAAGTGCAATCTCATCTTTATCTAAATCCATCAATTTCTTTGGAACATGCATTGTTGGATCTATTGTGGAGATAGTCATGGGAATGTAAGGACCTTCTTCAACAATCATGAAGATCCTGGGATCCACAGCATCACTGAAAAATTTAATCCTTTCTTTCCACATGGGAAAGTTATTCTTTGTGCACAAAGGAAGCTTGGCAAAATCTTTAGCCTTGTCCATGCTTGGAAGATATCAAGAGACAACTAGAGAAGGAACTGATCAAGGTGTTAACATTTTAGCGTTCAACATCCCTCTGATACCAATTGAATGAGTTCAGTTTTCTACTCAATAACCTAGAGGGGGGTGAAAAGGTGAGTTGTGCGTCTTTTTGTGGAATAAAATTTAGCGACTATGTACACAAATCAACCAAGCAATCACAGACGACAAAACATTTATAGTGGTTCCCCAACCTTGGGTACATCCACTTTCCATCACCGATCTAGCAAACCACTAGACTCGGCTACTCCACTATCTCGGATTGAAAACCAATCCTACACCTCGGAAAAAAGTTCCTACAAACTTGATCCAAACATATCTACACTCGGATGATAAAACTTCCTACAACTCGGAGATAAATCTCCTACAAGAATTGAATAGAGAGAAATTTGAAAATACAAACAATAATCTTCAAATCTTGAATCGATCTGCCTGGATCTTATTCTTATTACTTGCGGCTCTGTCAAAACTGTTTAAGAAGATAACTCAGCAAGAATGAGATCTAAAAACTTCTTTTGACTTCACCCGATCGGAGAGATGATGAAGAACGAACAATAATCCCGATCTGGAAATCACTCTTGATCTGAATCCTTGAATCAAAAACCGTAGCCCTTGCACGAAGAAGATCGCCGGTGGCAGCTTTCGTTTTGAAGAGAGAGAGAGAGTGAGATTTAGAGAACTTAGAAAATTATGACAGCTTGAAAAATCCTTTTTAGGGTTAGTCGATTGACAAGACCTTATATAAGATCTCCCTAACGGTCATAATTATCCTTAATAACGTACACGTGGACCAATCACATCATGTCATTTGAAAATCCCATCAAATCTGGGCTTAACAAAATTTTTGCAAATCTGAACTGCATTTCTTGAGTGAAGTAGTATTACTTGAGAAGTGAAGCTATTACTCGAGTGGAAAATGAAGATTACTCGAGAAGAGGAATTTCTGAAATTACTCGAGAAGAAGTTTAACATAAGTATTAGAGACAAAGGGAATCATTACTCGAGTAGAATGTAATTACTCGAGAACTGGGAATCTACTCGAGAAGTAGAATAAAAATTCTCGAGAACAAATACTTAGAAAAATTCTGAGAAAGAAAGATTCCTGTCACTCGAGACATACTATCAACTACTCTAGTATAAGATAACTTCTCAAGAACTATACTTAGAAATTTTCTGAGTTAAGATCCTGAACACTCGAGAAGTAGAGATAAAGTCCACTCGAGAACTAAACATGGTTACTCGAGAACTAGAATAGTATTACTCGAGAACTAACTTTTATACTCGAGTAGTAAGACTGACTTCTCGAGAACTTCTACTCCTTCTACTCGAGTACAAACAGTCTACTCGAGTAAAAGACTTAGAAAATTTCTGACTTTTAAAAAATTTTCCTTCTTGAATCCAATCATCACCAACACTTCATCCATTGGTCCAAGTGCTTAAATATTAAGTGTATCCCAATAGAGGGCTACACATGAGTCAACACCTTGAATGACACAATGAGAGATTACATTATATGGTCCTGTGTTTATGACCCACTGTAGACTGACATTGGTCTACACTTAGAATTAGAGCCTGCAAACACATAACTAAAATAAAAAATAAAATACAACTTAATTCATCTTAGTTCTAGGGTGACTTCATGCAAATCTGGGTTATTATGGATGCAATACCCAACAAAAATTCTCTGAAGAAAAGTACCTTATTTCTCGAGAAGGATATTATTTCTTAAGAAAAGTACTTAGCACAAATTTAGAACTGAAGACAGATTTCTCGAGAAAAGAATTGCTTTCTAAAGAAATGGTCTGACCTTCTCGAGAAATTCACTTAGCGAAAATTCTGCGAACTGAAGATTTGATTTCTCGAGAAAGAATTGATTTCTCGAGAAAAAGACTTAGCTTCTCGAGAAATGATTTCGACTTCTCGAGAACTGCTTTGCTTTTTTTCGAGAACTAACTTGGCTTTCTCGAGAAATCTTCAGGGCATTTCTCGAGAAAAGGACTTGGAACACTTTCAGACAATTTCCCAAGAAGTCTTTTGATTTCTCGAGAACAGCTATGCTTTCTCGAGAAATTTACTTAGACTTCTCGAGAAATACTTGCCATTTCTTGAGAAATGGACTTAGGAATTTTTTTTGAAATTTTTTCTTTTCTTCTTGTTGAAAACAACAACCCTTCCTTTCTTCCATTGCTCTAGGACTTGAAAGTAAAGTGAATCCTAATAGAGAGGTTACACATGAGTCAACACCATGGATCACACAATGAGGGATTATATTGCATGGTCCTATGTTTAGTGACTCACTGTAAACTAACATTGGTCTACACTTTGCAATAATGACCTACAAGCACTCAACTATAGAATAGCATCAAATACAAACTTAATTCTTCTTAGTTCAAGGGTGACTTCATACAAATCTGGGTTATTAAGGATACAATACCCAACAAGATATTCGGGCCAGCTTAAGGACGGTAAACAAAATGCTTTTAGGTGACACCCCATATTATCTGTGTTTTTTGGTTTTTATTATTACCCTAAATATTTTTGCTTTTTTTGTTCTGTCTAACCATTGCGGGAAGCCGTTAGCCACTTTTTTTATATAGTCAAGTGGGACTGGGGGAAATTTTTCAAAAGTAACACTCAATTTCAGAGGATCTGGCATTCTCCATTCTAGGGCATGGGTAATGAATTTCTATCTTAGTTTCTTTTTCATGCACTCTTCTCATGTTTTGCATATTTTTGTGTATTGAAGACAATGCTAGATTTAAGTGGGGGGTGGATTTTCCGTTTGTAATACCCACACCACACTTCACTTTTGCATGTCGTTACCTCTGATTTTCTTTATAAAAATTTGCTCTAATTTATTTTCTTTGAAAATTGTTTTAGGTGTTCGTTCATATGCATATCAAGTCGCACCCACTATGCAATAACTTTAATTTGTGTTATTCCCGTATATTTCAATATCTTTAGGATGGTAGGATTGTTTGACTTATAATCAAAATTTGAAATTAGTTAGTGAACCGTAAACTCATATAGTGCTCCTAGTTGAGTGCCCATTTTCTCGGATATAAACAGATTTAAAGTTAATTTTCAAACATATGTTAAATATAATGTATTTGTTTTAACTATCATTGGTGTATATCCATTGGTCATTAGAGTGTGATTGTTTACCCAGAAATCGACATTCCCATCAAAGGTGGTCTTTTCTGGTGCTCGATAGTTAGCCCTTTCCTGGCCGCAAGGTCTCCCTTGGGAGAGTTTACAGTTAGCACCTTCCTAACCACACTGACTGTGAGGTCATACAATTAGCTAGCTCTAGTGACTATGAGGTCATCCCTTGGTCAAACCCGCATTTACCTCCTTCCTAACTTTGTTAACCATAAGGTCGCGTGATTAGCTGCTCATGGTGATCGCGAGGTCTCCCCTTGGGAGAGCTCGTGGTTAGATCTTTCCTAACTGTACTGACCGTGAGGTCGTATGGTTAGCTACCCGCGGTGACTCCAAGGTCTCCCTTTGGGAGAGCTCGCAGTCAGCTCTTTCCTAACTGATCTAAAAGCGAGGTCGAATGGTTAGCTATCCACGGTGACCGCGAGCTCTCCCAAATCTCTTTCCTAATTGCACTGACCGTGAGGTGATGAGTCCTATTTATATACTGATTTTCGGACTCATCTGGGATAGTTTTCTTTTGCATGCACTTCACTTTTAGTTCGTTTTCTTATATATTTCATCTTATCTTTATTTCCATAGGAAGTGCACTTTTAGGCCCGTGGTTGTGTATTTTTATTACATTTATTTGATTATACTTCTTATTGTGATTGCCTGGAATGTCTGCACATATCAGTGGATTGTTTTTCCTACTGGTATAATGGTCGTGTGAGTATTTCGGGATTGTTTGGGAATGTTTTTAGCCTAAGGGACACTGATCGTGCATTTTTACATGCGCACGGTCAGTAGACTCCTTTGCGCACGACCGCTGGTCGTGCGCGGTCAGTTCATCTAACCCTAAAAGGAATAGGAACACTGCGCACAATCATTAGATCTTTAGCGCACGACCATTGATCATGCGCGTTATTCTCATTTTTCCAAGTTCTGTCTAGGGCAAACACACTATCACAGGGCACAGTGCGTGAAATGAGGGGATAGATCTGACTAACTCTAGAGGGGGGGGGGGGGGGCGGCGGGAGGTGAATAGAGTATTTTAAAAACTTGATTAGTTTTTATAGCGGAATTAAAATAAGTTATATTTATATATGTATAAAGAGAAGTAATAAAAAGAAAACTATCACAACACAGCAAAAAAAAGAAAAGAACAACCAGACGACACAAGAAAATTATAGTGGTTCCCCAAAACTGGGTACATCCACTCTTCTATTACCCTAGTAGGAATCCACTAATAGGTTTTTGATCAGGTGCCCTGTCACCACAGGTTTTTGCTCAGGTTCCCTGTAACCACAAGATCTATTTCAAGGAAGATCTCACAACCCTTAAGGCTTTTGATCAGGTGTCTAAAAACCAAATCAAGTTATTTGATAAGGAGACTTGTCAACCAAGTGATAACTTTTGAAGAGAGTTAGAAACCCTTTTTATTGTGGGAAATGAAAAGTGATGTTGTCTTCTCTTTCTCAAACAACTGAGAAGACTTTAGTGGATGCTATTGTCAAAGCTCCCCCTGAGATGAAGAATGGTTCAGGAAGATGAGAGCTTTGCTCATGGTGTAGGCCTTGATGAAGATCTTCAGAAACTTCTTGGACTGGTGTTGATGAGTTGTCCCTTCAAAGCCTGATGCAGAAGCTGAAGAAGACTAAAGATCTGTGTGTGATGTTCTTCTTCAATTTCCTGTAAGAATGATAGCAGTCTTTTTCTCTAAAAAAACTATTTATCAGTTGTTGTGAAAAGATCTCTTGTTGTTCTTCTTTTTGAAAGAAAACCTTTTTATATTCTGAGAGGATTTCTGCCTTTGAATTTCTAATATTATTCTTGATTTACTTCTCAGAATCTGGGAGTTGAATAGTTGGAAAATATCTTTAATGTGTTTCCTCAATTATCCCAGTAAATAAGTCAAGTAATTAACTCTATGAATTCCATAATCAATGCTGCCATACAATGGTTATATTCTTGAGAATCTAAGCATTAATTATCAGAGAATTACTGCCTTAGAATAATAACAATTGAAATCAAAATGACAGAGAGATCGTCAAACTGATACTAAAAGAAATCGTCAAACTCAGGACAGATTTTGTTGACTTGAACTCAAAGTTCGTCGAGCTGAGAAATCGTCGTCATCGAGCTGAGCTCAGAGAAAATTGATCTGGAAAGAATCTAACAAAGCTAAGCTCCAAGTTCGTCGAACTGAGGTTGACTTTCGTCGACCAGAGAAACTGAGTATTGGAGGGAGTTCGTCGTCCTGAGCTCGAATATCGTTGAGCTCAACTCAGAGAAGGAACTTTGAGTTCATCGATCTACAATCGACGATCGTCGAACTGAGTTTGAAGAACTTCAAAATAATTTCTTAACTCTTAAAAACTACAATTCTTCTAAGTCTGAATGTCTGAATTCCCTGAGGGCTGGATCAAAGATTGTCTATCCTAGTCAGATTGACCTAGACCTTAGAACTAACAAATTTGACCCTAGGCTATACATGATGGGTCAAAAACCTAACAGTGAACCTATCTCATATCCAAACAAGGCATCCAACAATCTCCCCCTATTTGGGTGAGGTCATTAAACAAAAATAGAAAAGCATAAAAACACAAAGCAATATAAATATCTGAAAGAATTTTAAAATCATTCAACAAATATTATATAGCTAAGTACAATACACATATATATCACAGAGAAATAAATGTTCAAGATTTGTCAGAGGGAGGAGCAAAAGATGATTTAGCAAACACAATTGTCCCGTGAGGATCCTCTGCTTCCTTTTGAGACATTTTCATGTCTTGAACTCCAAGAACTGTCACAAATGAAGCTCTGGGAACTACAGCTTCGTGATGTACCTGCATATATTCATTTGGATCAAATAATTATCTGTCTACCTGAAATTTGTCAAACTCTTTCTGTCTATAGGTGGACATTGTAGTGAATTTTGATGGATCTGATCCTGCTGCTCTGGCTTTGTTCATCTGAGATAAACCAATCAGCTCTTGAAATCTGGCCAATCTGAAATTTGGATTTAACTTAGGTTCATAAGGTAAAGAGAGAGGTGTCTCAAGATAAGTTTTTGGAAAATTCTGAGAAGACTTTTGAGGATTTCTGAATAAAATAGATTTATGTTGAAAATTTATTGGAGTTGATCTCTATTGATGTTTGCTTTGATAATATGACTTTGGAGGACTGCATTGACTGAATTTTCCAGCTGGTCTAGAGGACTTGTAGGAAGCTAGCCTATAAGATTGAGAACTACTTAAAGATGGCTTCTGAGTCTTAGAGACATTTCCTAAGGATTGAGAAATATTCGCTTAAGCACCTGTAGTAGGAGGAGGAGGATGAAGTCCTCTCCAGTTCCTTTGAGTAGGAGGAGAGTATCTCCTGCTCTTATTCCTAGTCTCTTTGCTCATTTTTAGAGTACCACGCCCATTTAGGCATTCTTTGATAAGGAGTAATATTATTCAAAATATAATAAAGTGTGTCAGTTATAGGATTAGGCTTAGGAACATCCTTAGGAGGAGCCTTTCTCTTCTTAGATTTTATCTTCTTGGAATTTGATTCATCAGAATCATTAGAATGAACAGAATCCTCATCATTATCAGTTGATTCAGGAGAATTAGCATACAGATCATTAATTTCTTTTAGAGTTTCTTTAGAAATTTGCTTCTCATTCTAAGGCTGATCTAGAATGACTGGCTCTACAGAACTTTCAGTAACAATCTGATTTCCTTTTTCTTCCGTGTCTATAAACGTAATATCATCCAAATCTGGCATAGGGGACTCAACCCACATACGAGGTGGAGGAGAGAAGGCCTTTGGCTTAGAAACAGAGACTGGCTCACAAAAATCTTTAGTAACTAATATTTTTGTAATCACATGAACTACAAAGCTTGCCCTTAGTTGATCTACAACTGCAGGACTTATTGGAGCAGAATAACATACAATAGCCTTAGAGAAATCAACATCAAAACTTGGTAGAACAATTTTGTAAACTGAATTGAAAGAATCAAGTAAAGAGTTCAAGTCAACTATTGGATTTATAATGAAATCACCAATAGTTATAATTTCTGGAAGAACTACTAGAGGAGGACCTGGAGGAGAAACTGCTACTGCTGCTAGAACTGGAGCTGCTAGAACTCGAGCTTCTTCATTTAACATCTCCCCTTGCCTAGTTTTAGAGGGTCCTGAAGCCAGGCCCCTAGAAGAAGGGACAGAATGGAGAGCAGCAATTTGAGTAGAGAGAGAACTAATAGAGGTAAATAGAGGAGCAATAGCTTCAGCTATTAGATTCTTAAGAGATGGAGTAATGAATGTGAGAAGATTTTGGTTCAGGTATTAGCCTGTGAAACCAAATGGAACACACCCTCTGATACCAATTAAAAGTGAGGTGATAAATCTGACTAACTCTAGAGGGGGGTGAATAAAGTATTTTAAAAACATGATTAGTTTTTATAGCGAAATTAAAATAAGTGATATCAGTATATGTATAAAGAGAAGTAAGAAAAATAAAACTATCACAGAACATCAGAAATAAAGAAAAGAATAACTAGACGACACAAGAAAATTATAGTGGTTCACCAAAATTGGGTACATCCACTCTTCTACCACCCTGGTAGGAATCCACTAACAGGTTTTTGATCAGGTGCCCTGCCACCATATGTTTTTGCTTAGGTGCCCTGTCACTACAAGATCTATTTTAAGGGAGATCTCATAACCCTTTAGGATTTTGATCAGGTGCCCGAAAACCAAATCAAGACTTTTGATAAGGAGACTTGTTAACAAAGTGATAGCTTTTGAAGGGAGTTAGAAACCCTTTTTACAATGGGAAATGAAAAGTGATGTTGTCTTCTCTTTCTAAAAAAGCTGAGAAGACTTTAGTGGATGCTATTGTTAAAGCTACCCCTGAGATGAAGAATGGTTCAGGAAGATGAGAGCTTTGCATAGGGTGTAGTCCTTGATGAAGATCTTCAGAAACTTCTTGGACTGGTTTTGATGAGTTGTCCCTTTGAAGCCTGAAGTAGAAATTGAAGAAGACTAAAGATCTGTGTGTGATGTTTTTCAATTTCCTGTAAGAATGATAACAGTCTTTTTTCTCTAAAAAACTTTTTATCAGTTGTTGTGAAAAGATCTCTTGTTCTTCTTCTTTTCGAAAGAAAATCTTTTTATATTCTGAGAGGATTTCTGCCTTGGAATTTTGAATATTAACCTTGATTTGCTGCTCAAAATCTGTGAGTTGAAATAGTTGGAAAATATCTTTAATGTGTTTCCTCAACTGTCCCATTAAATAAGTCAAGTAATTAACTCTGTGAATTCCATAATCAATGCTGCCATACAATGGCTATATTCTTGAGAATATAAGCGTTAATTATTAGAGAATTACTGCCTTAGAATAATACCAATTGAAATCAAAATGATAGAGAGATCGTCAAACAAACACTGAAAGAAATCGTCGAACTAAGGACAGATTTCGTCGACCTGAACTCAAAGTTCGTCGAGCTGAGAAATCGTCTTCGTCGAGCTGAGCTCAGATAAAATTGACCTGGAAAGAATTTGACAAAGCTGAGCTCCAAGTTCATCGAACTGAGGTAGACTTTCGTCGACCAGAGAAATTGAGTAGAGGTGTGAGTTCGTCGACCTGAGCTCGAATATCATCGAGCTCAACTCAGAGAAGGAACTCTGAGTTCATTGATCTGCGATCAACGATCGTCGAGCTGAGTTCGAAGAACTTCGAACTAATTTTTGAACTCTTTAAAACTGCAATTCTTTTAAGTCTGAATCTCTGAATTCTCTGAGGGCTGGATCCTAGATTGTCTAACCAAGTCAGATTGACCTAGACCTTAGAGCTAACAAATTTTACCCTAGGCTATACATGATGGGTCAAAAACCTAATAATGAACCTAGCCCAAATCCAAATTTGGAATCCAATAGTACGCATGACCACTAGTCGTACGCCACTGATCGTGTGCATTGATTCTAGTTTTTACCAGGTTCTACCATGCCAATACGTGTTATCACTGGACATAGTGCGCACGACTACTGGTTGTGCGCCACTGATCGTGTGCATTATTATTTCTGCAATCAATAAATTCACAGGTTCCGCCCTAATTCTGAATTCTTGACTTTTTCTTCGCCTTTTTAGTCTCTAAGGAGGGTTCCGCTATTTTCCTTCTTCCTCCACCCTAGGGATGGGCATCGGGAAAGCTTTCAAGGCCAAATTCAAGTCGGAGCTACCTCTCGACCTCCTACTTCATCCTTGAGCTTCAAGAAGGGTTTGACCTAGCTTTCACCATCAAGCTCGGAGGAGTTTGTGTCATCCTCCACCGGATCGTGACACGAAGAAGACGGGTCCATTGGGAGTTAGTGATAGACTCGTATACCCCGGACGCAGTTTAGGACCGAGCTAGGATGCGGATTGACAACCCGACGATTCCTTCCACGAATCCTCAACAAGACTTCGGATCCAGTCAATTTCACACTTTCTTCTTCTCTTGTTGTTGATAGTGTAGTTTGATCTCTTTGTATTTGATGAAGTGTTTAATTAGGTATACATTTGTGTACAATCATGTTTATGTGATTTTATATTTATGTTATTTTCTTGAGGTGCTCCATTATCTATCCTCCACCACATAGTGTCGCACTAGCAATTTCTAGTGTTATGCGTAGCGAAGAGGTGCTCACGACCCTCATTCTGCCATTCTCACCACCTCATCCGCAAGCCTATTCGTCCATCCACCTAACGATTCGGTGCATAGCGGCCCGTATAGTTTTCCATCTGCCTGGCGAAGCATCGCATAGCGGCATTGCATAGGAGTAGTTTATTAGTGTTTTACCTTCTTTTTCCGGAACAATCAAAAACCCATTCGTTAACACCGACCTAAGGACTTCAATCTCAATTCATCCTCAAAATTAACTCCACCTTACTATTTTCCTTGAGAGATCGATACTTGGGAAAATTCAACCATTTTATATTACTTGTGCGACCGGTACACTTGCCGTAGACCTCATCAAGTTTTTGGCGCGGTTGTCAGGGAACAAAGTCATGAGAGTTTTTGGAGAGGGAGATAGGAGATAAAAGCCCTTTGCCATTTGTTCATATCATGTTTTTTCTTTGCCTTAGTTTTTAGAATTTGTTGCTTATTTTTCTTTATCCCTTTTCTGATTTTTTGTTTAGAAAGCAGGTCCATATTATTTTTATTCTAGCTGTGTAGCACTTTTTCGACAATTATTTCTATTCGCTATGTATTATATAGCTGAGTACCGTCTCTATGACACTTTGTGCAGATACATTGACACCTTGGATGTTTAAAATGCCGAGAATTTTTTTAGGTGTTTGCTATGTAAGGGTATAGACCACATGTTGAAGGATTGCCCTCATTTGTGCGAGCCTTCTCCCTCTGAGGGCGTGTGCGCAACAATCCCCCCCACCCGTTTACAGAGGACTACTGTGGAAAGGCCTACCAGGGTGTTGCAGGGCCCATATACTGACATCAAACATCTTGCTCATAATTTGCCCGTCGAGATTAATGAAGAATCTCTTACCACATACAGATCTTTCATGGGTCCCTCGCTCCCTTTTTACGAGCTTCCCTTGAGTGATGATGATCACTCTGGTGTTAGCCAGCAAAAAGAGGATCAGGAATGCATGGGCGCTCCTGTATGGGACAAAGAGATTGTTCCAGTCTACGAGGTGGTGTCAGTGGATCATTTTTTGAGGGGGCCTGCTCATTCAATTCCTAGTTTTGAGAGCAGTTTTGCCCCTCCGTAACTTTTGCTAGATCATGCTACTCCTTTTTCTTGTGAGTTAACTGATGATGCCGTATTCGTTGGTGATTCAGTGCTTGAGGATGCGCCGAAGTGGGATGAGGAATATCCCCTTTCTGATGCGGAGGGTTGTACCTCCTTATTAGAAGAGGCGTTCCCTCTTACAACCGTGGACCTCGAGTTCTCGGATTCCCCCCGATATGACTCATATAACACCGACGATGATCTATGCTTGGATCCTGTGGGGAGTGAGGCCAGGACCACTCCCCCTATTTTTGATTATTGTAGTCTTTCCTCTCCTTTATTTCTTGATCTCCTTTCTATATCTGAGCTTGTGCTGGTTGAGTCTTCGCAGGTGCTTCAGGAGGAATTGGAGATTTCAGCTCGAGTCATTGATGATAGTATCCTCTTTTGCTAGGAGGTTGATTCCTCCTCTGTTGAAGAAGCTCCATTCATTGATTTCTCCTCCCGCCGTCTCCCTGTAGACGATACCTTGTTGGGCAAGGATTTATTTTGTGGTGAGATGAGTGAGGACCAGCGCTCCTCCTCTTCTTACTTCCTATTTCCTCTACCTGTGTTGGGTAGGTATTATTATTTAGGTAGAGAGGTAACTGTTTTATCACCGCATCGATACCTGTTTCCGAAACGGATAATGGAACAGTTACTTGTGTACTTTTCTTTTCATATGCCCATTAGCTACAAATGTATATTATTAAATAAGTCGTGCTGGGAGAACAATAACCCCAGTAGTTATCTTTCATTTCCTACATTTTTCTTTTTCATGTCTATCTTAGTTTTTGTACTTCTTTGTATTTTGTCTATTTTTCTTTTGTTTTCGCAGAGCTCACCCATGTAGGTATTCAAGACAAATTTGTATTTACGGGGTTGTGATTCTTTGTTTGGCGGACCAGCTTCTGTTTTTTTTTCACACGTCTTCTGGTATGCTCACTAACTGAGCATTGGGTAACATCTCTCCTTGTCTTTATCTGATTTTAATTTCAATATCATATGCGGTGTAGCTTAGTTTAAGTCTGGGGGAGATCCAGTATTTGTTACCTTTTGCACGCGCACATTTCATTTGCATACTAGAATCCTTTTATTATTTTATTTTGATTAGTTCATTGCATCGCACACCACTACACGCACATGAGCGTGTGCTTAGCTGTTAGCGTGCTATGAGTTAAACTCATTTATTTTGTATGATTTGGGAAAATTATTGTGCTGGCATAGGATTGTGAGACAGAGTAAAATGTTGACTTTTGCAGTGCTCCTTGTCGAGTGCTCTCGTCTCGTCTAGAAATTGGAGTAGAATTAATTTTTCTGTATGCTTATAGTTTAATATTTTTCTATTTGCGTAAATACTTTTTATTCTTCTAAAAAAAGGGTGAATCCGGTGTGAATTCGATGGTAGCTTAAGGATGTGTGCAGATAGCCGTTAGATTTGTATTGCTCGAGTCAGGAGGATGGATAGTCTTTCTCGTTGGCTAATAACTTTCCCCAAGCTATTCTTGAAGCATGGGTATAGGTTTGTTCAATTGCATGAGCGTGATGTAGGCCATCATTTTGGCCCGGTTGAGCTTTGTACCGTTCCTAACATCTTATCCACACTAGCCCCGTTGTGCCTTCCCCTTCTTTTGATTCAGCTCCACCATTATTACACCAAAGCCTCATAGACGATCGTAGTCGCACACCCAAGTCGAGCTTTAGTGTTTTAAATTTTCCTTTAGGGGTGTTGATGTGGTGATATTCCTTGTGAATATGTGGATGTGCTCCAAAGTTTTTATTTGCTGAAATTGTTAAAAATAAAAAGATGGTTTGAAAAAAATATATAAAAATCAATTGTGAAAAATAAAAGTGAAAAGAAAAAGTTTAATTGAAAATTCTATTTGAGATGAGTCTGTATTTGGAGTAGGCGGTGCACACACCCATATTTTAAAAATTAAGTCTGGGGGTGTGGTGTACCCACATGTATTTTAGTTAGCAAGCAGATTCCTTTTATGCTAGCTCATTTGGGTTAGGTGCATAGCCTTCTTATTTATCTTTGTTTACCTCACCGAAACCCAAGCCCCATCTCTTCACCTAAAAGTCCTACGGATTCACACTTGTGTCGAACTAGTACCATAGAGAGAGTGCGAGTAGGCAAGCATATGGTCCCTGACATTGAGGGATTTCTTTGGGGGTGATCCTGAGCCCCGATCTTTGGCAATGCTCACCTGAGTGGCCTGCCTACTTTCTCCCTACGTGTGACTGGAAGATTCACCTTGATTTCATTTTTGAGTAGTAATAAAATTTTGATACGCATTGTGAAAAGTATAAACTCTTTTGTATACTTAGAAATTTCCTCTATTATATTTTTACGCGCACGAGCATGTGACTTTGCATGGTACTCCGTATCTCAATTTCTATGTTAGCTAGTTTATTTTCCCTCTCTACATAGATTTTGTTCTCTTGGGATGCACAAACAGGTAAGTTTGGGGGTGTAATGAGTCATATTTATATACTGATTTTTGGACTCATCTGGGCTAGTTTTCTTTTGCATGCACTTCACTTTCTGTTCGTTATCGTATATATTTTATCTTATCTTTATTTCCATAGGAAGTGCACTCTTAGACCCATAGTTGTGTATTTTTGTTACTTTTATGGATGCACATCTTATTGTGATTGCCTGGAATCTCTGCACATATCAGTGGTTTATTTTTCCTGCTGGTACAATGGTCGTGTGAGTGTTTCGAGATTGTTTGGGGATGTTTTTATCCTAAGGGCCACTGATCGTGCATTTTTACACGAGCACAGTCAGTGGACTCCTTTGAGCACGCCCGCTGGTCTTGTGCGGTCAGTTCATCGAACCCCAAACGGTACAAGACCACTATGTACGATCGTTGGATCTTTAGCTCACGACCACTGGTCGTGCGGCACTGATCATGTACGCTATTCTCATTTTCCAAGTTCTGTCTGGGCAAACACACTATCATTGGACACAGTGCAAACGACCACTGGTCGTGCGCCACTGATCATGTGCATTGATTCCAATTTTTACCAAGTTCTGCCATGCCAATACGGACTATCACTAGACATAGTGCGCAAGACCACTGGTCGTGCGCCACTAATCGTGTGCATTATAATTTCTGCAATATATAAATTCGCAGGTTCCGCCCTAATTCCGAATTCTTGACTTTTTCTCGGCCGTTTTCGTCTCTAAGGAGGGTTCCGCTATTTTCCTTCTTCCTCCACCCTAGGGATGGGCATCAGGAAAGTTTTCAACGCTAAATTCAAGTCGGAGCTACCTCTCGGCCTCCTCCTTCATCCTTGAGCTTCAAGAAGGGTTTGACCTAGCTTTCACCATCAAGCTCGGAGGAGTTTGTGTCATCCTCCACTAGATCGTGACACGAAGAAGACGGGTCCATTGGGAGTTAGTGACAACCTCCTCTACCCCAGACGCAGTTGAGGACCGAGCTAGTACGCGGATTGATAACCTGGCGATTCCTTCCGTGAATCCTCAGCAAGACTTCGGATCCGGTCGATTTCACACTTTCTTCTTCTATTGTTGTTGATAGTGTAGTTTGATCTCTTTGTATTTGATGAAGTGTGTTTAATTTGATATATGTTTGTGTACAATCATGTCTATGTGATTTTATATTTACGTTATTTTCTTGAGGTGTGCCATTATCCATCCTCCACCACATAATGCCATACTAGCAATTGCCAGTGGCGTGCATAGCGAAGTGGTGATTGTGACCCTCATTCCACCGTTCTCACCACCTCATCCGCAAGCCTACTCGTCCATCCGCCTAGCGATTCAGTGCATAGCGGCCTGTGTAGTTTTCCATCCGCCTGGCAAAGCATCGCATAGCGGCATTGCATACGAGTAGTTTATTAGTGTTTTACTTTCTTTTTCCACAACAATCAAAACCCCCTTCGTTAACACTGACCTAAGGACTTCAATCTCAAGTCCTCCTCAAAATTAACTCCACCTTACCGTCTCCTTGAGAGATCGATACTTGGGAAAATTTGCCCATTTTATATTACTTATGCGACTGGTACACTTGCCATAGACCACATCACGAGGTCGCACGGTTAGCTGCTTGTGGTGACATAGAGGTCTCCCCTTGAGAGAGCTCACGGTCAGCTCTTTCCTAACCGCACTGACTGCGAGGTCATGTGGTTAGGTTCCTGCGGTGATTGCCAGGTCTCCCCTTTGAAGAGGTCACAGTCAGCTCTTTTTGTGTTTGGTAGGCTCAAGTGACCCTAGTGGTTGGACTTTACCTACCTGTGAGGTAACCCTCCCAGGGATACCCAAGTTTCTTGAGCCTGCCTATCCGGTTAGTCCCTGTTTCCTATAGTTCATAGGGGGCGAGGGGGGAAACTCCTCCTCTCCCTTAGTGGAGTTGAATCCAGCCGTGAAAGGGAAGGGGGAAGGCCATGACATCAAATGCCATTGATGGCCATGAAGCCTATCTCTCGGCCATGGCCATCACTTCTCCTTTTGCCAAAACCGACGGTCCACGTGATACAGCTTCACTTGACCGGTCAACCTTCTTTAAAATAAGACTTAATTGGGTTTTATTAAAAGGAAACGACCCACTAATGCATTCTGGACCACTTCCTAGACCGGCCCGGTTAAGCTGAACCCGCACACAGTCAAAAAAATTCAATAAAAATTTCAAGTATAATGGCGTTGAGTGAGCTCAGCTCACTCAACTCCATACAAGCTACGGAGTTGAGTGAGCTCAGCTCACTCAACGCCATCCAAGCTACGGCGTTGAGTGAGATCTGCTCACTCAACGCAATCCTAGATAAGGCGTTGAGTGAGCTCTGCTCACTCAACGCCATCTAGAATGGCCTCCAAGACTATGGCATTGAGTGAGCTCAGCTCACTCAACGCCATCAGAATTGTGGCGTTGAGTGAGCTCTGCTCACTTAATGCCATCCAGAATAAGCCCCTTTTAAATGATGGTGTTGAGTGAGCTTAGCTCACTCAACGCCGTCAAGATTATGGCGTTGAGTGAGCTTAGCTCACTCAACGCCATCCAGGTTATGGCGTTGAGTGAGCTTAGCTCACTCAACGCCGTCCAGATTATGGCTTTGAGTGAGCTTAGCTCACTCAACGCCGTCCAGGTTATGGCTTTGAGTGAGCTTAGCTCACTCAACGCCGTCCAGGTTATGGCGTTGAGTGAGCTTAGCTCACTCAACGCCGTCCAGATTATGGCTTTGAGTGAGCTTAGCTCACTCAACGCCGTCCAAGTTATGGCTTTGAGTGAGCTTAGCTCACAAGACGCCGACCATGTTATGGCGTTGAGTGAGCTTAGCTCACTCAACGCCATCCAGGTTATGGTTTCGAGTGAGCTTAGCTCACTCAACGACATCCAGATTATGGCGTTGAGTGAGCTCTGCTCACTCAACGCCATCCAGACAGCACCAAATGGCGTTGAGTGCGGTCAGTTCACTCAACGCCGTTCAACTTATGGCGTTGAGTGCACTCAACGCACTCAACGCCATCCTATCTGACTGACTACGGCGTTGAGTGAGCTGAGCTCACTCAACGCCATTCAGTCTACGCTGTTTAGTGAGCTCAGCTCACTCAACGCAAACCTGCCGACACCAGATGGCATTGAGTGCAGTCAGTGCACTCAACGCCATTCAACTTATGGCGTTGAGTGCACTCAATGCACTCAACGCCATCCCGTTTATGGCTTTGAGTGAGCTAAGCTCACTCAACGCCATCCAGACCACGGCGTTGAGTGAGCTTAGCTCACTCAACGCCATTCCAAGGTCAAGGGCGTGACAGATCAGTCACGGGAATTTCTGACCTATGTTGAATTTTCTGAGCTCGATGATCGTCTTCCTGAGGTCGATGATTGTCGAAGGGGGTCACGCCCTAGGTCACGGGCGTGACGGGTCAGTCACGCGCGTGACCACCCCTTGACTCAAAATCTTGGTCGACAAACTTGGATTCCTGGGCTTCCTAGGGTTCTGTTAAGACAAAACCACTCCCAGGAGTCTAGTTGGAAATGGGATGTTACAAATCCCAATAAAACAAAACAAAGATTTTGTCCCCGAAATCAAGGTTAAGCCTACGGGGCTCCTATCGGGAGAAAAAGGCTTGTAACATCCCATGAGAGTTGAGAGATTTACATCTCTACGTTACGTTTGCTATGTGTGGTTTGAAGGTGATTGTCAAATCTAAGACCAATTCGTCCAATTGACTAGGTATATACCCCAATAAACAAAAGATTAGCCTCTATTCTTGAAATTTAAGTCTTATTGGTTTAAAATAGGAACGCAAATTGATTGTCCAGAGAGGTTGTGAGGTATACTTGTTCGAAAAGCTCCGGATACTTTTGCCGCATCAAGTCCTGTGGCTCCCATGTATGCTCCTTCTGCCCATGCTTGTTCAACAGAACCTTGACAAACGGAACCTTCTTCCATTGCAAGACTCGCACTGTCGTGCCATCGATCCTGATCGGCTCCAAGTGAACTTATCGGTCGGAAGCTACCGGTCCATTTGTGGTCAAAATCTGCTGCTCCGGGCGCAGTTGAGCCCTCCTAAGTGAAGAAACATGGAATACGTCGTGCAGAGCTGCCAGCTTTGGTGGAAATTCCAACCTGTAAGCTAGGGCCCCGATCCGCTCCAGGATCCTTTTAGGGCCCATATACCTAGGGCTGAGCTTCTTCCTCCGACCACGCACCCGTGAAACTCTATGCATGGGCCGGATCTTCAAAAACACTCGGTCCCCCACCTGAAACTCCACCTGACGATGTCGGGCATCATAATACTTAGCCTGTCTGCTCTGTGCTTCAATCATCCTGTCTCTGATCAGTCTCACCTGAGCCTCCGTTTCTTCGACAAAATCCGATCCCAACGCCTTCGAATCCCCGTCCTGCATCCAAGAAAGTGGGGTCTTGCATCTCCTTCCATACAAGGCTTCATAAGGCGCCATCCTAATGTTGCACTGGTAGCTGTTGTTATAGGAGAACTCTACCAGGGGAAGGAGCTTCTCCTATGGTTCCCCGTGGTCAGAAATGCATAGCCTCAGAAGGTCTTCCAGCGTCCGATTGGTGCGTTCCGTCTGCCCATCCGTCTGGGGATATAATGCGGTGATGAAGGGCTATCGCGTGCCTAAGTAAGCCTGCACGGATCTCCACTCCCTGGAAGTGAACCAGCCATCCCGATCCGACACGATCGTCTTGGGCACCCCGTGGTATCGAACAAACTTCTCCTCAAATCTCCGCACTAGTACCCCCACAGAGTCATCCTTCTTGATCGGAATGAATCTGGCACCCTTCGTCAATCGATCGATGATGACCCTTATTGCAATTTTTAGATAAATAATTTCCGTATTTAGTTCATTAATTTATCTATTTAGATTATTGTGCAAAATTTAGTTTAGAGTTCACTACTCACTGAAAAATTATGAAACTTGACCTAGAGTGTTTGTAGGTAATTATATACATGCTTGGATTTTCTCAGAATTTATGAAGTATTTTAGCAGTACTTATCTCTTTAAAATGTTTAATGTAGGTTATGTTAAAAATTAGGTTTAGAGGTCTAAACCTTAATGAAAAATTTGGAGACTTTGAATTTACTATTAAATAGTCATCTTATATTTATCATAAATTTTGTGGAGCCTTTTGCATGCTTGAAAATGGTACTTCATGTTCAAACTAAGGTATTTGGATTACTTAAGTTATAAAGTAAATTAGGAAAATTATGAAATTCTGGATTTAGGCTAAACATGTCATGATAGACCCCAAATTATTGTTATAGTGATTTTGGATGAAAATTTGGAGTACCTCCCATTGTATACATCATATAGCTTAGAATGGTCTGCGTTTAGTAAAACTTCAGAAATCATAATATGGTGCAAAATGAACCTAGAGAGTTGGAATATTAGAGTACTGATTTGATAAGTGAAATGAGTTCATCATCGGAAGTCGTGAAGAGGAGAGGGAGGTTTGACTGGTGTTAAGAGGTGCTCGGGGTCGACAAAACATCGTCTTCCCCGTGGAGAGAGAAAGAGTCAAAATACAATAGGGTTAGATCCAGTACAACTTTAAAGGGACTAGGTAATTTGTAACAACCAATATTAATAAGTGCCTTGCGAAAGGGGAGGATGGACTTCAGTTACCATCATAGTTCCAAGTGCCCTTTGAGAGCCCTTCACGGGGTATGCCGGGGGCAGTCCTTGGCTAACCAAAAAAGTAAGAATAAAAAATTTAAAGAGCAACTAGTATAACAAGGGTTTCACTTTCACACACCCCGGTGTCTCGGGAAGTTATTTTGACTAGGATGTCCGGGCGGTAGGCTCGATGGTTGTGGAAATGGGCAAGTTAGCCCGACGAGCTTGGCTCGGTAGGTAAATGTGACGGATGGGATTGTACGCTTAGCGTTGGCTGGTGGTTGATACATCAAGTGTGCATGTGCACAAATTGTAAGGTCGTGCGTCTATAATATTGAACGGTCGTTCGCACCGACGTCGATACGTTGACTCGGTAGTGTGGTTGTCACTTGGCCAGGGAAAGATTGGTGGATGTCAAACATAGTATATGGTGAATCTAGGTTGTGTTCCTCTAGACGCATACGTAAGGGCTAGGCCTGGTAGTGCGGATACCCGCCTAGGAATGGGGGGCCCGACCCACCATCTCTGTCTGCCACTACGGAGGTTCCTGCGAGTGAAGCTCGCTACCCGAACATGGGGAACTAAAGGTCTGTGCACATAGAATCGTGTGTGTGTGTTGCACCTGCATGAACATAACATAAACCAACATAACATAGCATACCATGACATCATCATTCAACCCTTACCCCTAATGTATAAGTCGGTATGGATCATTTTATACATTAGGCCTTGCAAAATGACCTCTGGGTTTATAGGCTTGTGTGGGTAAGTCTATAAGTTATGGTTATTCTTTATATTATCTATTAAATGCTTACAACCCTACACCCTATCGTATAAATAGGAATGAGACTGTTTATATGATGGGAGCCTTATAGAAGATCACATAACTTATGTGTTCGTACATGAGATCTTATAAGTTAAGGTTCCACATTTCATATTTTATCTATTGGATCACTATACTTCTTTATTTTATCTGCTATATAAAACTGCTAAATTAGCTCAACCGTCACCTGCCTTTGTACTCTCCACTTTCATAGTTTCACTTTCCTTCTCCTTGCTCGGTTCCTAGGAGCCATGCGGGAGGGTTAGGGGATGATAGGGCTTAGTCTTTATGACTAACGGTTTTCGCACCACAACATTATAGGGGCTCCAGATGTGAGACAGGGACCAGCAGTAGGGGGACCAACACCATCAGAGAACGGTGTGCATGGAGGTGGGCCAGTCTAGTACCGGAGCACCAGTGGTCATCTCCATGAGTGTTTAGTCTTTTCTTTAGCTTCCCCGAGTGATTGTAGTGAGGATCCAATCTTCCGGGCTTAAGCCCGCTTATATTTCCGGTTTCATCATATTTCAGTACTCTTTTCTATATATGGACCTACTGTGATTTCATTTTTTATATATATGATTTTGTGGACTCAATTGTGTTAAAGTTTATAATTTCTTCTCTCTCTTGATGATCGAAAAGGTCGGTAGAATCGGCGTTTTGATGTGGCGGCCCTCCCGAGTGTCGGTGCCACCACAAAACGATGATTCTTGGTTTAAGACCCGGGACTGAAAAAGAAAAAAATTGGTGTCTTACAGATATCACTAGTGATAGCTCCAAGAGAGCTTTTATGGTTGTTAATCCTGTGTCCTATGTACTATATGGGTAGCATTGTAAGATGTTGAGCCCATTGTGCCCATCTTTAGTGGTCTTGAATGCCGATCGTGGAACATAATGTTTGTAATGATATGAAAAGGAAAGGGGAGGCTGACCCTTGTCGTTGTCTCGTAGACATGACATTTTTAGTGACAGGATGTAGCTGAACTATACCTATGCCATATTGTCTGGATAGATTATCTCATGAATTCCTAAAGTACCATTAATATAGTGGACATTCCATATAATAGGTTATGTTAACTCCTTTGCTTTCGCTAGAAAGTTACTCTGAGTATGGATGCATAGATGTTTGGTATTTCATTTTGTGTCGCTTTCGTTTGTTTATGGAATATGGCATGGGGCCCTAGCCAGAGCTTTTGTTTTATTTTTCATGACGTGTAGGGTATTATACATCATTTGGAGCCAAACAGCCCCCAGAAAGGGCATTTTTCTGTATTGTGTCCTAAGGTTCTGTCAGTCACTAAAATGTGAATTTATTTCACATGGATGATTGTATGGGCCTAAATTTTTTTCATACATCTATATACCCTATACACACCCCCTGCAAAATACTAAACTTTTTTGGCAATATTTTTTTGTAGTTTTGACAAAAATTTGATTTATCATATTCATGAAATTTAAGTGCCAAGAGCAAGTAAAATTGACGTAAATATTTCTTGGTTTGTATATTAGGGTATCATAAGGCTCTGGTTAAATGTTTAAGATCATTTGGAGCTAGGCATGTGGGTGTATTCCACTTTCTTGGAAATATAGTTATGGAAAATGGTGTACACGTGGAAAAATTATGTATTTTGTGTAATTAGTGTTGGATCCGATTTTTAACATTCCTTATGTTTGAGAATATAAACTCCTAGGTTGTATTTGATCACTTCTTGTGTTGATAGAGTGTGGAGGTTCATAGGTACAAGCAAAGAAAATCTCTTCTGGAGATACCGCTGGGCGATAGGAGTTACCGCTGGGCGGTAACTGGAATTAAATGGAAATGGCGCTTGAGAAGCTATAGGAAAGTGCTAGTACTATCGCCCGTTCTAGCCAAGTGAATTAAATCGACCCGACGCTCTTGAAGCTATTGGAAAGCGCTAGTTCTACCGCTCGCGCTAGCCCAATGAAATAAATCGACATGGCGCTCGGGAAGCTATCGCACAGTGATAGCTGTTACCGCGCCGTGGTAGCTCAATCAACGTCATGTTGAGAGAGGTTAGAAGAAAAGCATTGAGTGAGTCGAGATAGTGGCGTTGAGTGAATGCTACCACCGGGTGCTACCACTTACCGAGCTGCGCTATCTATTCGACAAGCGTCGAGCCAAGTTCGTCGAGCTACTGACCTACCGCAAGACAGTACTGATTACCGCAATGTGCTAGCCGCTCGACGAATATCGAAGCGCTATTTCTTGAAATGACAAATATTCATTTTAATTATTTTTCCATATTTAGACGACAGCTGGCCCAACAAGCGTGCGAACCTACAGCTAGGCGCTTGTCTTACCACATGCGGTAGCCTTTTTTATGAAGACATATAAAAGGCCTCGTTGGTTTTTGTGCCCATTAACAGAAGAACCGAAGAGTGGCGGGAGTACGTGAATTCTTGGGTTTGGCCGCCCTCTTGTGCTCTGTTCCAAGAGTCTCCGTCGAAGAATAATAAGAAAGTCTTGTTCCTCCCATTTGTGAATGAAGGACTCCGGCGATCCAAGATCTACATCGACTACGAAGAACCAACAGGTGTCTAGCAAACAGAGATCTCAAGCACCAACTGCGGATTGCTCATTGGAGAAGTCGTCAAGAGGGAGAACTTCAATTTTTAGATTATTTACATTTTCTACTCTTGTACTTTTCTTTTGTTTCTTGATCTTGTGGAGAGTAAAAACGGCCGGTAAAGGTCGTCGGAATTCGGGTAGGGCTCCGTGGAAAATCATTCTGGGGATAAGGATGTCTAGATTGGGAGGATCTAGCGGGGCTCTAAGACCCTTCCTTGTGAGGAGGTGAAGAGATGGCTTGAATACTTTTCTTGGAGGGAAAGGAGAGATCCAACCGGTCCGTGGAGCGGATCGGTATAGAAAAAAAAGATCATTTCTATTCATCGCCTTCGACCTCCGGCATCACGGGGATCACAAGTTTGTAACTGTTGAAAACATTAGTAGTTCTAATTCTTGCAATGAATTATATTTACTATTTTACGCTTCCATGCTGTGTTAGATCGTAAATCTCTCTAGTGTGCGTTTGTCTCGCAAGGGAATTTTGCCCAGGAAAACAAGATCTGTGGACTATTGCCGCGCTTTAACTAGTTAGCGCCCCGCGGTAGCTTCCAGTACTTATCTCTCTGGACAAATTTTTTTTGAATTTCTAAATAATGCTCCAAACATTATTCACCCCCCTTATGGTTGGCCACTAGATCCAACAAGTGGTATCAAAGCATGGACGTATGGGCCATGATAAAGACAAAGTACACTGCACCCACTATCACGGTTGGGGATAATGTCTTAGAAAAACCACGTGACAAGTGGGATGATGCAGACAAGCTTAGATGTATGAATAATGCCAAGGCCATGAACTCGTTATTCTGTGCCTTTGAGAAAACTGAATTCAATAGAATATGTAACTGCGAGACTTCTTATGATATATGGCTTCTTATTGAGCTAACTCATGGAGGTACTTCGCAGGTGAAGGAGTCGAAGCTATTCCGACTTGAATCCGAATATGAACAGTTTTGGATGGAGATTTACGAAGATGTGGACAACATATACACGCGATTTACTAAGATCAAAAATGCCTCAAGATCTCTTGGAAAGAACTTTCCAAATGGTGACCTAGTGAGGAAGATCCTATTATCTTTGAAACCTCGCTTCAACCCGAAGGTGACAGCTATTGTATAGTCTCATGAGATCAGTACCCTGGAGGTAGAGAGCCTCCTCGACAATCAGAAGACACACAAAATTGAATTGATGATTTAAGCAGAGTAATATCCAAGGGAAGTAAAGAAGAAGGGACTAGCGATGAAGGCCACAAAGGAGAGAAAAGCTACTGAAGATTCTGAGGAAGATGGCAAGGAGAGCCTCTAAGTTCGGGATTTCAAAAAATTCATGAAGAAACCCAAGAAGCAGGGAAAATTCAAAAAATTCTTGAAGAGAGGAGCTGGAGAAGGCATAAGGTGGAACAAGCCATCAAAAGAAATGGAAAGCGATGATGAGAAGTCTCAGCCGGAG
This sequence comes from Platanthera zijinensis, assembly GCA_039513925.1. Lineage (NCBI taxonomy): Eukaryota > Viridiplantae > Streptophyta > Magnoliopsida > Asparagales > Orchidaceae > Platanthera > Platanthera zijinensis. The sequence goes on along the minus strand of CM077094.1, from coordinate 60,591,487 downwards.
TGTTACCACTGCCACAAGCCTGGGAACTTAAAGAGAGAATGCCCAAAACTCCAGAAGGAGGAAAAAGGAAAGGAAAGCCGTCACAAAGGGAAGAAGAAGGTGGAGAAGGAGCTCACCAGGGATGAGGATTGATCTGATGAGTCAAGCACAACATACTTTAGTAGTGAAGACGAGATAAATCTTTGCCTCATAGGAAAGAATAAATCAAAATCTGACGATGTGTCCAGTATCCAGAGTTACACTGAGGTAACTCCACCTACTTATACTAAACTTCTTGAAATTTATAAAAATTTAGTTGATAAATTAGAAAGCATTATTTCTGAGAAAAAGACCTTGAGAGCCGAGAATAAGAAAATCAAAAAGGACATAGAAAAATTGAAAAGTGAAGTAATTAGAACTTGTAAAGAGAAGATCGAGTGTCTAGAGTGCTCTCACTTGATGACAACGATCGAAGAACGAAAGGAAAGTCTCTTAAAGTCGTTGGTGAGAACGAATAGTCTCATAAATGAAAAGGATGTCTTGTAGAAGAGACTTCACTTATCACTTGCCAAGGTAGAGGAAGGCGAGAAACAATTTGCCAATTGGTGTGTGATGCTTGTGACTGAAAACCCCGCCCTAAAGGAGGGGCGAGGATCCATGATCTTAACTGTTCCATCCAAAAGTTTGGAATAGGCAAAAAATCATTAAATATGATGTTGGGTGCACAGTGTCATAGATCTTGGATGTTTGGACTAGGATATGTGAGTCCAACATCACCACCGAGCCGAAATCTCTATCATTTCAAGCATAAATCCAACCTTAATAAATCTAAAGATAATGTTAAGATTTCTGGAGGTCTTTCCCCATCCTCAAGTAAGAGCTCAATCAACTCAAAAAAAGTAGCATCCACTGCTTAAACTTCATGTGCAAACTATCATAAGTTTGGTCCCATATCTGGCTTGTGTTTGATGAAAGGTGCCAAGAAAAATACGTAAGTCTGGCTACCAAAGTCTTCTACCTATCACATGGGTGGGACAACTTGGGTAACCAGAATTTTACCCTCATCTTCTTTTTAGGTCAATTGGCAGGCTAAGGACACAAATAACGTGTGGTACTTGGACTCTGGGTTCTCCAAGCACATGACGGGAGATAAAGAAAAGTGAAAGTCATTAATTTCAAGGATAGTTAAATCACCTAGAGGGGGGCGGTTGAATAGGTTATTGGTCTCTTTATTAATTCTTTTCTTTTCTTTTAGCTTGCTGATTCAGTGGTTGATTAATTTCTGCTTTCAAGATGATTTACCCTTCACAAAGAAAACAACACACCAAAGCACACAGATATTTATAATGGTTCCCCAACTAGGTACATTCACGTTCCCTCCCACCTATCCAACTATCTTGTTATACTAGGCACTTCTCCAAAATGCTCCAAGGAGCTTACACCCAGGGAACTCAGCCTTAAACAAAGATTCTTCATAGAATCAAAACTCAGAACCACAAGGGTTCCTACCTTAGTGCCCTGCATAGCTCCTACCGCTTAGTGATCCACTGATCACCAACATCAATATTATTTTTATGTCCTACAACTAAGGCTCTACAACCCAACATCTTCAGGAACACAGCCCTACTATCAAAGTGCTACAACACTCCTACAACTCAGTACCGTTTCAGGTACCTACAGTTCAGGTCCAGGTAAACTTAATGTAATTCCCCAAAACAAAGAAGTGAATCCGGCGGTGTTTTGAGCCAAGTTCGTGTCTAGGAAGGGTGAATACAGCCTGTGATACGGGCGTGTCACAGGGCGTGTCGTGCTCTTGTAGTCGAGTTGAGGTCGAAGAGCATTGAGTGCTCGAATACGGCCTGTAACACGGGTGTGTCATAGGGCATGTCAGGCACACGGCATGTTACACGGGCGTGTCAGATGGCTGTGTATTCCTCTAGAAGTTTTATCCTGTATCGACTGAGGGACACGGCCCGGAACACGGGCGTGTACTGTATGACACAGGCATGTTAGTTTCGGCACAAGCGTTTGGTCACCTGTGTCCACCATGGGACGTGACGGTTTGCGTGGCGGTTATTCGTGTAACATCCCATTTCTAACTAGAACCTTAAGAGTTGTTTTGTCATGACAAAACCCTAGGAAGCCCAAGAAAAAGTCAAGTGGGTCTGGTGGTGTGGGTAGGAGCACTATGGTCTGCAAATAGTAAATTCCTAAACCTTTGTTTAGGGTGACCAGGGGACCTCACCATGACTCCAAGACCTCACCATTATCTCTCCAACCCATGTTAAGGCCCTAAGGACTCATCAGGGTCAACCCTAGAGTCTGAGTTGACCAAGGTCAACCCTAACCCTAAATGGGTCAAACTGGCCTGCACAGGGTTAATTGACCCTACCTAAGCAAAGTGGACCCCACCCATGCCCTCTTAACCCTAGAGAGAGGCCAATGGGTCAATAAGGACCCATGGGATCCAATTCTAGGTGGCCAATTTGGCCAAGGACCCACCTAGGCCTACCTTGGTCAATTGAACTATATAAGGGCAATGTGCCCTTAGTAAACCCAAATAACTCTACCAAAGGTCACTCTAGACCTAAAGAGGGGATAATGAGTCGATAAGGATCAATTGGGGTCAACCCAAATGGTCATGATGACCAAAGTCAACTCTACCCAAGGTCAAGTCAAACCCTAGCCCAATTTGGCTAACCTAAGCTCAAGCCTTTTTCCCCTTAGGCTAACTTTCATTTCTAAATTATTAGGATTATATTGGCTGCACTTATCCTAGAGAGTTAACCATTCAGTATGGTGACTTGGAGAGAGAGAGGGAGAGATAAAGCTTCTTTTCTTTTAATGGAGGAGAGATAATTTTGGGAAGGGGATGAATGGAGTGGGGCTAAACCAATGGAGGCCAACAACCACCCATGATGGCTGCAATCAACTCCTCTAGGGAAGAGGAGTTGTTTCTAGCCATTTCTCGGCAACCAAGGGGCACATTCAGCCCCTCCTCTCAACCCGAGCCTTGCCATTAATGGCTTTGATGGGCAATGAAGGATCCAACCACTCCCCTCCCCAATTGGACTATTAAATACCACCAGTGGGGGAATGCGAGTCTTTTCAAACTCTCACCTAGAAGGAACAAGCCGTCCCACTGTGCTGTTGCAGAAGCTGAGCGCTGCCGCCGTCGTCCATGGTGTCCCACCGCTCCTCTCACCTTCAGGCGGCCGGAAAGGTCCTCCTCCACTTCTTTTCCCGTGGGTAGATTGTAGGAATCATTAGAGCCAAGGTTCGGGCTCAATTGAGCCCGATCCAAGTTCAAATTTTCATGGTTTTTCCGAGTTTTTCATCTTATCGGGTTTGCCAGAATAGTGCTCTCCGGTGGCCGTGTCGCCGTCTGGAGGTAGCCACCACCTCCACGAAGGTGTTGGTGGCGGTGGCCGGCCGGGGAGGTGGATGGACGGTCGGCGGTAGCCGCTGGAAGATTGCCCAGACAGGATGAATCTGGGCCATAGGCTGGAGGTAGAAGACGACCAGATGTCGTCTAATATCTGCCAAGATTTGTGCTATACAGATTTTAAACTATAGGCTAAGTGTATATTTATTTCATTTCTGTCACAGATTTTGTATTTTATGTTTTTAAATTTTAAAAATACCTAAAGGAATTTTCAGAGGAAATAGTCAAGACATAAAATGTAGCCATGTGGGTCTACTTTCATACAAAATTAGTTTGAACCATATTTGGTGCCTGGTTGGACCAGAGCACTCATTTTGGTGATGTCTATACATAGGGTTGGGCAGAAATTAAAATCGGTGCCCACATCTCATCTATGGTCCAAATGACTTGAAATTTTGGCATTTAGTCACCCTAGACCATATCTAGACCCTGCCCAAAATGGGATTTTTTAGGAACAATTTTTCTATAGTTTTGTAAATAATTTAATTTTTCTAGGGTAAATTAATTTAGGGGTTAAATAAACTCCAAACCCATCCAAATTCTGGTAGGTGGTGTATGGGGTCATTATTAAGCTCTGGTTAAAGTTTCACTACTCTTGGAGGTTGTTTGAACAAAAACCTTACAAACCCTAGCCTTGCTTTAAAAATGGCATTTTGGTCCAAAAGTGTATTTTGGGCTTAGTGTGGCCAAATCACCTCAACAGAAGTTCAAATTTGGGACACTGACTTGGCATTACTTTTTGAACCTCCCCATGAAAGATGGGGTGGATTGGAATTAATTTGGCCTAAGATCCAAGGTCAAACCCTAAGGAAGGGCTTTTGTACCTTGTGATGGGCATGAGACCAAAACATCTTGAATGGTCTTGAAATTTTGTTGGAAAGGTGCTAGGGTAGATAGAACCCTCTGGTGAAAATCTTAAGGGATTTTGGAAAGGGTGGGCACCATAAAACCCTAAACCTAGTTTAGGGCACCCCACTTGTGTAAGCACAATGAGCCATCAAAACTTAATAAAATGCCATGGAACTTGGGTAGAGAGATCTTAGGGTTCATAGGAGCCTTTAAAAAATTATATTGAGGATTTTGGAATAATTTATTTGGTAGTACCTTTATAACTCATAGATTTGCCCCCTTAAAGTGTTTTATTTACTATCATCTCTTTATTAATTAGGAAGACATGAAATTGGGGCAGTAAACTTTTAAGGTCATTATACACTTGTATGAATTTTGTTACAATTTTTAGATGATTATTCTCTGTACTTCATTCACAAGCTACCAATTTGCCTAAATTATTCAAGTATTTATTATGGATTTCTCACTCACGGAAAACTTGTGAAACTTAGGTAAAATACTTTTTATGACTTACAAACCTTTGAGATTTATTGTAGAATTTTTTGAGGTCTAATTGTAGGGGTTGTTTCACAAGGCTTGTACTTTGTAGAAACTTTTAATCATTTTAATTTAATACTTTTTGGCCTTATAAAATTATAATTTTTGGCCAGTGGGCATTAATGGACACTTTGATAGTCTGGTAATTTTCTCATAATTTTCTGATGGTGGATTATAGTACTTCCTTCTTGAGTCAAACTTGTTTGGATAATTTTTGAATAAATTTGGAATAATTAATTAGAGGCCAACTTTTGAGGAAAATTAGTGAAACTTGAAATTCTCTGACATGTTAGCATTATGTAGAGCTCATAATTTTTGGATGACCATTTCTTGAGTAAATATTGTAGTTCATGTTCAAACTGGTAGCTCGTGGAAGCTTTAAGGAAATTAATTAAAAGCCAGATAAAATAGGAAAATTACAATTTTTGGATTTGGTCTATTTGTACCAGGATAAGTCTCCAGTAAATAATTTAGGGCATTTGGATGATTATTTTGATTATCTCCTATCCGGTTCGACCTATAGCCTAGGTTGGTCTGCATTTGACAAATTGGGTTAGCTGCAATAGGATATGATTGGATATGGTGTAGGAGTTAGTAATTTTGCTGGGTTGGATAGATGTGGATGAGTTCACCATAAAAGGATAGGAAGAGTAGTGAGATGTGGTTGGGTTAGAGTTTAGAGGCGCTCGAGTTCGACGAAAGATCGTCTTCCCCGAGGAGAAGAAGAGTCAAAATCACCTTAGGATTAGCCCACTGTAATATGAGAAGGGAATGGGTAAAGGGAATCAACCAATATCAATAAGTGCCTTGCGAAAGGGAACGATGGGCTTCAACTACCATCATTGTTCCTAGTGCCCTTTGAGAGCCCTTCACAGGGTATACCGGGGGCATTCCTGGGTTAACGTAAACTGTATTAACATACAGGAAGAGTAACTTAGTAATTAGGGTTCCACATTTCAAAAACACTATTAGCACAGGAATATTGTTGGGAGCTTCGGCTCGGTTAGATTTTAGACAGACAATTTGGTCTGGGGAGCTTCGGCTCGGTTAGTTTTGAGTCAGAGAGTTTGGTCTGCGGAGCTTTGGCTTGGTTGTTGGACACGTTAATTAATGCATGTGCATAAAGAAGAGAAAAAAAAATATAAGGTGGTGGGTCTTCAGTATTGGAGGGTCGATGCACCGACACCAATACGCTGACTCGGCAAGTGTGGTTAGCACTTCGCCAACAGAAGTCCGGTGTGCCATCCGGCAAGAGTATGTAGGAGTCCGCTTTGTACACCAAGCGTTGAGGCATATAATAGGTCTGACCAGTAGTGCTTTACTAGTTCAGAGGTGGGCGAGGCCCAACCCACCGCTTCCGTCTGCCACTACGGAGGTATCCTGGGAGGTTCGGCTCCAGAAAGGGGGAACTAAAGGTCTGTGTACATAGAGTCGGGTGGGTGAGTTGCACTTTCTTGATCACATCATACCCAGTTGTATGTCATAACATAATTATTGTATATAACCCCTGTCACCTATTTTGTAAGTGGTATGGGACGCTTACACAATAGGACTTGACAAAATGACCCCTTGGTCTATAAGATTATGTGGGCAAGTTTATAAATTAAGGTCAAATTCTTCATATATATATTATTGTTAATAATTGACACCCCATCGTATAAATTGGTATGGGACTTTTTATACGATCAGAGCCCTGCAGAAGATCCCTTGGCTTATGCGCTTCCACACATAAGTTAAGGTTACTTTTCATACATTACTTTACTTCCACATGTACTATAAAATTGATAGTATAGGTCCGCTAACATCTGTTTCTTGATTACTCTCCACCTTCAAGTCCCCCCTTTCTTCCTCTCCGCTCGGTGCCTAGGGGCCATGGGGGAAAGGGTGGGGAATGATAGGACTTAGTCTTATAGACTAACGGTTTTCCGACAACATCATTTTGGGGATCATGGAGCCCAACATGGAGGAGCAGCCCCGGAGGATGGCCCGCTTGGAGATAGGGAAGTCTAGCTCAGGAGTTCAGACAGCTGGGACTGTGAGTCCCTGATTCTAGTAGTGTTTTATTTTACTTCCTCTTGAGTGACTATGTAGTGAGGATTTAATGTATCGGGCTTAAGCCATTATTTTCAGCACTTTTAGATTTTGTGGACGCCCCCCTTCGTGGAGATTTTATTACTCTGATGTTATTTTATTGTGGACATTCAGTTAGAGTTTTTACTTCACTTGTGTTTACTCTACTTGGTTGCTTTTCCGTGATTGAATCAGACGGTAGGATCTGTGTTTCACAGTGATGACCCTTCAGGGAATGAAGGTGTCACCGCAAAGCTGTGGTTCTGGGCCTAAGACCCCGGTGTTTAAAAAGAAAAAACAATGGGGTCTTACAATTCGTGACACGCCACTTGTCACGGGCGTGTCGATGACCCGATACGGGTGTGTCGATTTGGGACACGGGCGTGCCCCAACCCGTGTCCTTTTTTGTCCTCGATAATCGTGTCTGGATCGAGGCACATGGCCTGGGACATGGTCATGTGCAAAGCCGTGTATGGACTAGGGTTTGGAGATTTTAGGCAAATCTGAGCCGTTCGTTTTCTTTAAATACGATCTGACGGCCCCGGTGAGTTCCTGCTAAGTTTAGTTCAGGAATTGAGGGTTAATTCCTCATTTCCTGTAAGTTTTCTCTTTCTAAGGAGTTAGAGAGAGGAGAGAGCAAGGAAGAGGGAAGGGGAGGAATCCGGCCACCGACGGAGCATCGGAGCACGAAATTGAGAACCGAAACCAGATCCGCAAGGAGAATTCCCTTGCGAAGCCTTTCATCCAGCTAGTTTTTCATGGCGCCTAAGCAGACTTAAAGTGTAACGATTCTCAACTTGTGCATGTGAATCTCTTCTTCCTTTGCCTAGGAAAACCCTCTCTCGCGAGTATGCGGTGAGTTTGCGGTGTTTGTTGGGGTAGATATGTGAAGTCCCCCTTATTTAGAGTCCGAAATCGAAGTATGGGCATAGGCATTGTGTGTGAAGCCTACCCGGACGTGTTTTTCTGGATCAGTGATGTTGCATTGCATGAATAGCTGGAGAAGACTCTGTGCATTGTTTTCGGGTTTCTACGCGGTAGATTGCAGCAGGGATCCTTGGGTAATAACTCCAAGGCGCACCCAGAAAACTTGGCAGAATCGTAGTTATGCTAACATTTTGGTTGGTGAGTCAGCCTTGAACATAACTAAGTTACGTGATGATTTGAAATGTTTTAGTATCCGGGTAAATCTTGGCCCGCGCGTACATCTTAAAGTTACTAGGCGACGTGAGCAACGGGCGGGTAGAAATGGACCTGGGCTTTGCGGTTCGGTGCTAGAGGCCCTAAAGTGGAACTAGCCATTGGCATAGTTGGGAGTCTTGGACTGCGGTCGGAAAGACTCAAAAATGCTCAAAACAATGTTGCAACCGAGTAATCACATGGTTAGTGCGGAATTGTAGATTGCTACATGTCAAATAAGTTTGTTGTCTGAAGGGGCCGAATTTGAAATGTGATTTTTGCTGGAAGTCAATTTGCAAAAAAGAATTAATCACTGTTAGGCTCGCTTTCAGTTGTGGTTTCTTCATTAGTAAGAAATGATATTTCTCATTCAATATTTCCACAAAAAGTAATAATAAAACGTTTGATATCTGCTACTTTTCTGGATAAGTTATGGTTTACTGATCTTAGTTTTTTGGCGACTTTGTTCTAGATACTCTAAATTTCTCACAAATCGCCTATTTTTCGGTATGTATTATATAAAGTTTTTCTATATCGTTCATGAATAAATCTCGAGAGTTTATCTGAAAATTTATTGTTCGTTCTTTTAATATGCTCAAATATAATTTTATAGTTCTTATTGATAATGTGATCTAAAAAATTAGTCTAATGTTTGTAAATTATTTTCTTACTATTTCTATTCTGGTAAAATTTTATAATTGTTTCGAAATCTGTTCGTACTAAAATTTCAAATTTTTTATGATTAACAGATGAAAGGGCATCCAACCCATAACAAACTGCTAAGATCTCTTGGTCAATACTACTAATTGGGTATTTTTCTTTAATGTTTCCACTATTGTAATGACATATTTGTTCTTTTAGTTTATTTGCATACTAATGGGGTTTCCACTTAAGGACTACTCCACAACCCTTTTCGCATCCATCTTTTTTTATGATTAAGTATTTTGTGTCTAGTGGTAATCTCAATTGTGGTTATGTTTTCACATTTTATTTAATTTTATTGATTTGGTTTATATCTTAGAAATTAAATTCATTTTGGGTTCCTTTAATTTTACTGTATAGTGGTCCTGCCAATTTTCCTATATCCTTAATGAATGGTCGTGCGTAATTGACAAGACCTAGGAATGGTTAAAGTTGTTTAGTTGATTTAATGAGAGGAAATTTGAGTACCGTTTTGCTTATGTGTTATGTGAGCTTAATATTTCCTTTTCCTTGATGCAATCTCGGCAAGTGCACCGATTGTAGTCAAGTAATAAAATATGGTAGTTATCCCCAAGTATCGATCTCTCAAAAAACTCGTCATTAATGTTAATTCTAACTGTTAGGGGAAATCCTATATAATGTCTTTTCATCAAGACTAACCCTAAGCGGAATATCAAATCTCTCAATTATTGTGATCGGCCGTCTCTCTCTCTAGAAGAACAGAAGTTTCAGTCGCCGTCACCGCTCAACGTGAAGATCGACACTTCAATTTTCAATCAATAAAGGTTTGTTGTTCAAGGATATCTCATCGTCTCCTTGATTGAGTAGGTCTAAAATTTCTCAGATCAGATCTCTTATATCTTATTCAATATTTTCTGAAATAGCCGCAAGTTCAAGAAGAAGACCTAGAGCTTAATCTTTCCAGATCTGAGATAAAAATTTCTGTTTGTATTTTATTTTAAATCTCTCTGTAAATCTTGTTGGAGATTAATCTCTGAGTAGTAGGAAGTTTTCATCTTCTGAGTGTAGATCCCTTTTGGATCGAGATTGTAGGAACTTGGTTCCGAGGCGTAGGATTGGATTTCAATCCGAGATAGTGAAGTAGCCGGATCTAGTGATTTACTAGATCGGTGAGGGAAAGTGGACGTAACAAAGGTTGGGGAACCACTATAAATCTTCTTGTCTTCTGTGATTGCTTGTTTGTGTGTGCTAATTCGTTAAAATTTTTATTCCGCATTTAGATGAACAATTCACCTATTCCCCCCCTCTAGGTTATTTAGGTTGACAACCTAAAACTTTCAATTGGTATCATAGGGAGGTTGGTCATTATAAGGTTAACACCTTTATCAATTTCCTCTCTAAGTTGTCTTTTAGAGTTTTCAAGCAATGGACAAGACTAAAGATTTTGCCACGCTTCCCCTGTGCATAAAGAATAACTTTCCAATGTGGAAAGAGAGAATTAAATTCTTCATGGAAGCTGTGGATCCCCGGATCTTCATGATTATTGAAGAAGGTCCTTACGTGCCCATGACCATCTACACTATAGATCCAACAAAGAAGGTTCCAAAGAAGTTGATGGATCTAGATAAGGAAGAGATTGCACTTGTCTCTCTTGATAAGAAAGCAAAAAATATTATAGCATGTGCAGTCGATGACTCGATGCTGCAGAATCTGATTCACTGCCAATCTGCTAAGGAGATGTGGTAGTCTCTTGTCACTCTGATCGAAGGTACTGAAGAAGTCAGGGATGATAGAAGATCCCTATTGAACCAGAAGTATGAAGCCTTCAGGCAAGGGCCAAAGGATACCATTGAAGATACATTTAAGAATTTCTTCAAGATAGTCAACGGTCTCAGAGTATATGGCAGAGTCTTCACCAACAGAAAATTGAATGACAAGTTCCTATGATCCTTAACTAAGGAATGGGACAATAAGGTCTGTGCTATCAGGGAATTCAGAAAGCTAGCTGAGACAGATCCTCAGAATCTCTTTGGGAAGCTGATGTCGTATGAGCTTCAACTCAACACAAGGAAAGCTGAAGAAGAGAAGAGCAGGTCTGCATCCAAATAGAAGTCTGTTGCTTTAAAGGCAGACATCTCCAGGAAGTTAAAGGCTACCTCTCCAGCCCCACCACAAGAAGTTAGTGAAGAAGAAAACTCGGAGCCAAGTACCTCAGGATCTGAGCTATCAAAAGGAGAGTTCTCCTTACTCTCTCGATAGTTCAAGAAATTCTTGAATAAGAAAAAGCAATGGAAAGATAAGGATGCTTCTCTAAGAAGATCACGACATGACGGTGATCGATACAGAAAAGGCTCAAGCAGCCACGACAGGTATGGTTCTAAACAGAATAAACATATTTTGACTGACAAAGTTTGCTACTATTGTAACAAGATAGGTCACGTCATAGCTGACTGCCCCCATAAGAAGATGGAGGGTGGCAGGAGATAAGAGAAGAAGTTCTTGTATAGCTAGAAGAGGACAGAGAAGAGCCGGATTGCCAAGAAAGGGAAGACTCTTAGTCACTCTGACTCATCTGAGTGAAGTGAAGAAGAGGAAGCCTAGTTTGTACTTATGGCTAAATCAGATGATGAACAAGAGCCCCAGTTTACTGGGGAGGAAAAATCTCACACCCCTCTTTCAGAATCTGAAGTTTCTGAGCATGATCATGGGGACAGCTCCTCTGACGATGAGTCTTAACTCATGGCCCAGTATAAGGAGTTGATCATAGCTTACGACAAATGTTGCCGAGTCATGAAAACACAAGCTAAAGAGATTAAGTCTCTAAAAGCTATTAAGAGCAGTTTGAGAGAAGAAGTCGCTATGACTGACTCACTCCAAGAGAACCTTAATGTGGCCATTGAGGAATACAATCAAGCTCTAGAGCACCTCGACCTTAAAGTGAAAATCATCAAAGAGTTAGAAGAACAACTTGAAGCTGAAAAGAAACTTGTTGAAAGTTTCTCTAAGCCCAAGAATGTTCTTCCACTCATTGCTGAATTCTCAACTAAGGCCTAGGGTACTAGACTAGGCCATGAGGGTGCTCCTAGTAAATATTCTAGGAGAAATAAGGCTCAAAGGAAAAATAAGGCCGCCAAGAAGGCCTTGGCCAAAGCAAAGGGAAAAGCCCCTCAAGATCAGATTGCCTTTAAGAAAGTCATATTCCCAACCAATGAGTTTGATCTTAACTCATCCTACAGTCACTTGACTAGGCCTACTTATATAGAGCAAAAGTCTTGCTATCAAGGATTGACTCACCCCAGAAACTTTGGTGAGAGTGTCTTTAACGCACATTATAAAGAAGTCATTCTTCAAATCTATAGCCCTTATGATCATGGTCATAACTTCAAGAAAGCACCAAAGGTAAAAACCATTGTAGAAAAACCTGTGATGGAGAAGAAATCATGTGATTGCCATCATCATGAAGCTTCTTCCTCCAAGAATGCTACCACTGATGGACCAGAATCCTAGAAGGTCAAGCAGGAGTTCCTAAGGCAAAGATATAATAGGTTCGACTGTTGGTGATGTGGCAAAATTGGTCATTTTGCCATCGATTGTTTGTTTAATCCTAGAAATTTTACAACTCCTCAAGTTGGCAACATGAGAATGACCACTCATGATGTTAATCCTCGTAGGGAGAGTGTTCTAACACGAGACCAAGGACTCAAACATGTTTGGGTTCCTAAGGCAAACTGATTATGATTGCAGGGATGTCCAAAGTCCACCAAAATGTCAATCTGGTGTTTGGACAGTAGATGCTCTCGGTACATGACCGGGACAAGAAGCCTACTTCAAGATTATTCTCTAGTGTTGAACGGACAAAAGGTCATCTTTGGAGGTTCAAACTGCGGGATAACTAAAGGCTACGGTATGATTAATAACGGTAGTGTTTCCTTTTCAGATATAGCTTATGTGGAGGGATTGGAACACAATCTTATAAGCATAAGCCAACTATGCGACAAATGATACATAGTTGTATTCCACGCTAACAAGTGCTTGATAAAGTCTACTGACAATATGGAAATGATTCTATCTGGCACTCGAAGCAGGAATATATTTTGTTTAAATTTCATTTGTATAGATTCTTCTACACCGGTGTGTCTTTTTGCAAAAGATAGTGCGTCTCTTGGTGACTAATGGCACAAGAGGTTAACACATATTAATTTTAAAACTATTAATAAATTATTCTTCCAGAACTTAGTACGTGATGCCCCGAATGTCAAGTATGTCAAAAATAGACCTGGTCATGCATGTGTGAAAGGCAAGCAAACAAGGGCTACCTTTAAAAGCGTATTGACAAATATTTTAATAGATTTCTACATCTACTACATATAGACTTGTTCGGTCCACTGCAAGTTAGATGCTTGGGAGGTAAGGATTATACGTTTGTAATTTTTGATGACTATTCGCGCTTTGCGTGAGTGTTCTTTCTGAAACACAAGTCATATACCTTCGATATCATTACAAATTTTGTCAGGCATGTCCAAAATGAATACAACTATTCCCTAGTCAAAATCAGAAGTGACAATGGAACAAAATTCAAATCTGGGGCCATGATAGAATTCTATGAAAGCTTAGGTATTTTTCATGAGTTTTCCTCTCCTCGCACTCCGCAGCAAAATGAAGTAGCTGAGAGATGGAACAGAACACTCATAGATGCCTGCAGAACTATATTGTGTTATGCTCACTACCGGAGTACTTTTGGGCTGAAGCCGTCAATACTGAATGCCACGTGCAAAATCGAGCACTCATCAATAAGAATCATGATAAGACTCCTTATGAACTTCTAAAGGGCAGGAAACCAAGAGTCTCATATTTTAGAATTTTTGGTTGTAAATGCTTCGTGCTTAACAATGGTAAGTATCATACTACCAAGTTTAGTGAGAAAAGTTTTGAAGGTATTTTTGTAGGTTATAGTAGCCATAGTAAGGCATACATGATTTTCAATAGAAAAACTCTGGTCGTAGAGGAATCCATACATGTTGTATTTGATGAGATGAGCTTGCTGCAAAGCAAATCGTCTAGTGTGCTTGTTGAAGATGTAGGTACAAGGATTAAAGAGATCAGCTTGGATGAACCACCTGAAGGTGAAAAAGACAAGTTCTTCAAGATCACTACTCCAACCCCCATTGGAGAGGTAGATGATCAAGATGAGGAAAACATCCAAGTTGATGAAGTCACTCCAGTGGTTGAAGAAGTTCCAGATGCCAGAAACCTAGAGCTCAGACATCTGAAGGATCATCCATTGGACCAGATCATAGGAGATCCTCGGGATGGTGTCAGAACTCATCGAGGTACAACTAACAAGAATTTATATTTATGTTTTCTCTTACAGGTTGAACCAAAGAAGTTTAAGGAATCCAACTCAGACGCATCATGGATCTTGGCCATAGAAGAAGAACTGAACCAGTTCAAGCGATGCAAAGTTTGGAAACTAGTTCCTAGACCCAAAGGTAAGAATGTCATCGGAACGAAGTGGGTCTACCGGAACAAGTTGGACGAAGATGGAATAATCATAAAGAACAAGGCCAGACTCGTATCCAAAGGATATCGTCAAGAAGAAGGGATCAACTTCGACCAAACATACGCTCCAGTGGCAAGGCTGGAATCCATCAGACTGTTCCTAGCTTATGCTGCACTGAAGGGCTTCACTGTCTACCAAGTGGACGTGAAGTCTGCCTTCCTAAATGGTGACATAAAAGAAGAAGTGTACGTGGAACAGCCCCCATGTTTTGTTGATCCTAACTTTCCTGAGTATGTTTATTTGTTATCGAAAGCGCTTTATGGTTTGAAACAAGCTCCTCGAGCTTGGTACGAAACGCTATCTACCCTTCTCCTCGAGAACAAGTTCACAAGGGGAAAGATAGATAAGACATTATTATTTAGGGAAATTAAAGGAAAGATATTGCTAGTGCAAATCTATGTCGACGACATTATTTTTGTCTCTACATACGACAACCTCTGCAAAAAGTTTTCTAAACTTATGCAAGGGAAGTTTGAAATGAGTTTTATGGGAGAGCTAAAGTATTTCTTAGGAATTCAGGTGAAACAATCTGAAGATGGAATTTTCATCTCACAGAAGAAGTTCACTAAGGAGTTGATTAAGAAATTTTGAATGGAGAGTGCAACCTCTATGAGGACTCCAATGGCCTTAGCAATGTATCTGGACAAGGATGAGAAAGGGAAACCTTTTAATGAAACAAAATACAGAAGCATAGTTGGATCCTTGCTCTACCTTACTACCAGTAGACCAGACATAATGTTCTCTACATGTGTCTGTGCTAGATTCCATGTGAACTGTAAGGAATCTCACAATGTTGCTGCAAAGCGGATCTTGAAATACCTTAAAGGTACACCGAATCTTGGCTTATGGTACCCAAGAAGTAATGACAACGAACTAATTGGTTTTTCAGATGCAGACTTTGCAGGAAGCAAAGATGGCAGGAAAAGCACTTCCGGGACATGTCAGTTTCTCGGAAGAAGGCTTATCTCATGGAGCAGCAAAAACAAAAATTGTGTCGTAATCTAAATGGCTGAGTCAGAGTATATCTCTGTCGGCAGTTGTTGTGCACAATTACTTTGGCTAAAGAACCAACTAGAAGATTACAATATGAAGGTTAAAGACATTCCGTTATTTTGCGATTCCTCCAGTGTAATAGCAATTGCAAACTACCCAGTTTCGCACAGCCGGACAAAGCACATCGAGCTAAGATATCACTTCATCCAGGAGCTTGTAAAGCAAGGGGATGTGGATCTATAGTACGTGCCAATAGATCGACAAGTTGTAGACATCTTCACAAAGTCGTTGGACGAGGCCAAGTTCAATTTCTTCAAAACTGAACTTGGGATGCTGAAAAAAGAAGGATAGGTCAAAGGGAATGAGTTCAAAGCTCAAGAATCGAGGAAACTTCAAAAAGGTTAGAAATTTCTTAAGTGGAATGCAGCTCTCGAGAACTACTATAACTTATCGTAAAGCAGGAAATTAGTTCTCGAAAACCTCAAGTCAACTTCTCGAGAATAGAAAATCTGTCTCTCGAGAAGTACTGAAAGTTCTCGAAAACAAGTCCTTTTCTTCTCGAGAACTACAATAATACTTCTCGAGAACAACCCTACCTCTCGAGAAATGCCATGTAAATTTTCGATTTCTGTCAATTTCTACTATTTCGAAAACCGCTCGACTTCTGCCTTAATCCAAGAGTTAATTAGGTTTTATTAGACATCTAATCGGCATTACTAGGGTTATATATATAAAACATTAGAATCCTAAATTCAATCGACATTTCAAACTCTTTTTATCTCGAAAACTCCTCGTCTTCCGCCGACCAGTACTTCGACGCCGCCGCCTTCTCGCTCTCCGTCCATCGCTGCCGTTCATCTCTTTGGCCCAGCCGTTCAAAATTGGCGTCGGCAGTGAGCTAATAGTAGCAGGGATAGCAGAGCTTTCAGAGGATTTCGGAAATCTTGTTCTTCTCCTAGACACAGCAAGTTTGAAATTTATTCTATTAGAACCTTGCAAGATTTTATTTCCTGAGGTAGAAGTGTTCTTCAGAAATGTTAAGATAAGGAGATATGGCACTCTCCTGAAGTCCAAATTCAAGGGAATAAAAATTAAGTTGAGCCCGACCATAGTATCCCGACTTCTCAGACTACCTCAAGTAGATGATTTAGATGAAATAGCTTGAGTGGACAATGACAGAACCTATCATTTCAGTGGAGTTCCAGATGACATTACTACTCTGAGGAGGACTTCTTTAAATGATGTTACCAAACTTTTAGTGGACATAATTGGAAAAATTCTGTGGTGTAGAACAGGATCAATAAGATTTATTACAAATGACTTCTTCAATATCATGGTTGTCATAGTCTGCAGGAAAAAATTTCCTTATGGTTTGATGATTTTTTATTTGATTAGAGACAGCATAAAAGAACCAAAATTTGCTAAGATAATCTCCCTGATATTGCATGAGATTGATCCAAATGTCTTCAAGATTTCTAAAGGCACTCCTATCCATCACCTGAAGAAGATATCCCTAGCCTCCATTCATAGATGGGAATTAAAGCTGAAGAATCCAAAGCAGCTGGCTAAAGAGCTTGCAGCCCTTACTAAAGAGGTCAGGACCCCATCTTCCTCCTCTCATCATGTTGCTAAACCATCTGGTACAACAACTGAGGGGGAGCCTGCACCCTCTGTTCCAGATATTAGACTTCATTCTACTCCTTCTCCTGCCAGATCACAGAAAAGTTCACCCATCAGAAGTCCTGTCAGAAGACCAGTAAGATCTCCAACCAAGTCCCAAGTGGCAGTTATTCTAGATGATACCATCTCAGATGAGCAAGTGCAAGAAACCATTAAATCTTCTGCTGAAGATATAGAATGTATGATAAATGAGCTGACTTCAGATGAACCTCTTCCTCCTCTACACAAGGACACTGCTGACGAACCATCAAAGGATTCTTCACAAGCTCCATATCCATCACCAGCACATACTCCATCTCCAGTACCATCACCCATGTCTCAAACTTCTCAATCCCCATCTGCTAAGTAAGATCTACCAGCTATTATTCTTCTTTCTGATGAAGATAGAATTTCTCCAGAGCCTATTGAAGCTCCCCTATGGAATCTTGACTTCTCCATGCCTAGTTTCATTGATGAAGAAGGAGATGCAGTCACTCATACTGTCAGAGCTAAAAGTTCTGTAGTACTTGATGAGATTCCTCCATGGACTGCTCCTCCTCCTGCTGTTACTACTGCTTCTACTGCCCCTATCAATTCAGATATTCTCAATAAGCTTGAAATCTTGTTGGCTTACCAGAGGAAATATTTTGATGAATCTCTGAAGGTAATCCAGGACAAAGTAACTTCTCTAGAAAAAGAGATGAGCAGAGGATTTGCAGAAATCCAGCATAATGAATACTACCTAAAAGAATTGTTTCAGATTGGTGGAAAAGCTATAGATCACACTATTACTAGTGTTGGTCAAGTAATGCGACAATCTGTAACTCTTGCCAACAACCAGATCCAGGAAGACAAGCAAGCTGAAAAACATGTTATGAAAATCAGTGAAGAATGGGAACTTTCAAAGAAGATGCTATAGATACTCTATGTGTAGAATTTAGAAAGGGGGAGAGCCTGGTGAAATAACATGTTGAAAAACATGTGGTTAAGTTTACTGAAGCTGCAAACAAACTTGGTCTGAAAAGATAAGTGAAATCAATTAGAATTTTTTAGAGCAAATTCAATCAGTGAAATTTCATACCTATGACACATCAGTATGGATGCATAACCAGATTTTCCCTGAATTTTAGGTTGATCCCAATATCGTTCCTCATAACCTAAACCCACTTGCTGAAGGACAGTCCTGTCAGATGCCAGCTCAGATGCAACAACCTCAGATGCCATGCTTTTCTCCTAGGCCAGAAGATCAGGATCCTCTTCCTACTTCCTACGACCAAGTATGGGGTGATATTATTCCTCAAGGTTTACCTGAGATCCACACCTCTAAGAAAAGGAAGTATGGGGAAGGCCCCTCAGCCAGCAAAAGTGTTCCCAAGACAGATTCTGAGAAAAGAAAGGCACGAGAATTTGTTAATGTCTGGAGTCCTACCTCCAAGTCATTGATTCTTGATACTCTCAAGTTAGTTTTGGACTATAATGAAAAGAGGAGTCTCTACTACAGCTCCACCGAGTGGGAACTTTACGAGAAGTCCATGACCAAAAGATGGATATATGACAGAGAGTATGACAAGAATAATCCCAAGGCTCCTCCTAAACCTCTTAGATACTACCCAAAACCTTTCAGCTGGAGACAGCAAGAGAAGCATGACAGACAACATCAGAGCTAGAGATGATTTTTCTATAGATACTTGTTTTTGAGACTATGGAAGAAATGATGTTTAAATTGGAAATCTAAAACATTATATATATACAATCTCTAGTTTTTGTTAATTATGTGTCTAATTTTGTATCTTGCTCTCAATTTCTATTCTTCATTTAAAGTTCTTTCTTTATTGGTATAATTCACCTTAGTGTAGAGGGTCCTGACTTCTATAAATAGGGGGAGATTGTTGGGTATTGAATCCATAATAACCCAGATTTGCATGAAGTCACCCTTGAACTAAGATGAATTAAGTTGTATTTGATATCTTGGTGTAAGTTATGTGCTTGCAGATCATCATTGCTAAGTGTAGACAAATGTCAGTCTGTAGTGGGTCATGAACACAGGACCATACAGTGTAATCCCTCACTGTGTGATCCAAGGTGTTGACTCATGTGTAGCCTCTTAATTGGGATACAGTTCATATTCAAGCACTTGGATCAAGGAATGAAGCTTCGGTTCTTGAAGAGTAGAGAAAATTTTCTAAGTCAAGAATTTCTCTAAGTCCACCTCTCGAGAAGTCCATGGCAGTTCTCGAGAAGTAGACTTAGTAGAACACGAGAAGTCCATGACAATTCTCGAGAAGTAGACTTATCAGAACTCGAGAAGTTCCTTTAGTTCTCGAGAAGCCGAGACTAGTTCTAGAGAAACCTTTTATAGTTCTTGAGATGTCAGTCTAAGGTTTTCGAGAAGTCCAAGCCTTTATTTCTCGAGTAGTTAGATACAACCGCAAAATTATTCTAAGTCCCTCTCTCGAGAAGTCAGTATGGTTCTAGAGTATATGGTTTGACTTTTGAGTAATGGTTCTCGAGAAGTCTAGTTAGTTCTCGAGAAGCTTCACATAACTCTTGAGTAGACTCAACGCCATTGTTCTCGAGTACTGACTTAAGTCCAGACAGTCTAGTTCTCGAGAATTCAGCCTGTACTCGAGAAAACATTCATACTTCTCGAGAACTGCTGTCATTTTATTCTGAAATTTCTCTTAACTCCAGATCGACGGGTTTTTCAAATGAGACATCGTGATTGGTCTACGTGTCATCATTAATGTTAATTCTTACCATTAGAGAAAATCCTATATAATGTATTTTCATCAAGACTTACCCTAGGTGGAATATAAAATCTCTCAATTATTGTGATCGGCCGTCTTTCTCTCTAGAAGAACAGAAGTTTCAGTCGCCGTCGCCGCTCAACGTGAAGATCGACACTTCTGTTTTCGATCAAGAAAGGTGTGATGTTCAAGGATATCTCATTGTCTCTTTGATCGAGTAGGTCTAAGTTTTCTCTGATCAGATCTCTCATCTCTTCTTTAATATTTTCTGAAAAAGCCGCAAGTTCAAGAAGAAGACCTAGAGCTTAATCTTTCTAGATCTGAGATAAAAATTTCTGTTTATATTTTATTTTAAATCTCTCTGTAAATCTTGTAGGAGATTAATGTCCGAGTAGTAGGAAGTTTTCATCTTCCGAGTGTAGATCCCTTTTGGATCGAGATTATAGGAACTTGGTTCCGAGGCGTAGGATTGGATTTCAACCGGAGATAGTGGAGTAGCCGGATCTAGTGATTTACTAGATTGGTGAGGGAAAGTGGACGTACCCAAGGTTGGGGAACCACTATAAATCTTCTTGTCATCTGTGATTGCTTGTTTGTGTGTGCTAGTTCGTTACAATTTTTATTCCGCATTTAGATGCACAATTCACCTATTCACCCCCCTCTATGTGATTTAGGTTGACAACATAGAACTTTCATTTACATATAACATGAATACCAAAATAGAACTCTTGAAAACCTGCTAATATTTGCAAAATAGAAGTCAAAACCCAGAAAATAAACATATAAAGTTAGTACCTGAGATGAACTCGCGAACACCTGGAAAAATCTATAAAAGAGAAGAGAAATGCAGGTAAACTAACATATTACGTGAGTATATGCGAGAGAACCCGCAAACACCTTATAATCTCGGCAAAAGAGATGTCAAAATAGGTAAATAAACATATGACACAATTACCTGAGGTGAATCGGCAAACACCCACGAATATCTTAAAAAGAGATGTCAAAAGCAATTGAATTAACATATAACGTGAATACCAGAAGAGAACTCACGAGCACCTGCCAATCTTAGTAAAAGGTATGTCAAAAGTAGTTAAATAAACATATTAAGCGAGTACCTGAGGTTAACACGCGAACACCTCTAAATCTCAACAAAAGTGAAGTAAAAAAATAGGTAAATTAACACATAACGTGAGGACCTGAAGAGCACTCGGAAAAACCTGCCAATCTCTGCAAAAAAGAAGTCAAAAGAAGGTAAATAATTATATAACACGAGTAGCTAAAATGAACTCACGAACAGCTGCAAATCACTGCAAAAGAGAAGTCAAAAGCAGGTAAATTAATATATAACGTGAATACTAGAAGAGAACTAGTGAACACCTGCTCATATCTACAAAAGTGAAGTAAGAAGTTGGTAAATAAATATATAACATGAGTACTTGAGATGAACTCACGAACACCTGATAATATTCGAAAAAAGAAGTCAATATCATGTAAATAAACATATAATGTGAGTACCTGAGGTGAACTCACAAACACCTTCTAATCTCTACAAAAGAGAAGTCAAAAGAAGATATATTAACATATAATGTGAATACTTGAAGTGAACTTCAAAGAATCTAGTGTCTACCTAAATCACCTAGAGGGGTGTAAGTAGGTGATGTTTGCATCTTTTTGCGGAATAAAAATATTTAAAAGACAATCACACAAACAAAGATCTTATAGTTGTTCCCCGGATTGGGTACGTCCACTGACCGACTTCGCCTATCTACCATAAAAGGTAAGATTCGGCTACTTCACCTTTCTCAGATTATACAAATCTTATACCTCGGAGCAACGCTCCTACACCTCGATCCACAACAGATCAAAACACTCGATCCACAAGACGGATCTAAACCTAAAACCACCAACCAGATCTACAAACTCAATCCACTAATAGATCTATAACCTCGGAGATAACAACTCCGACAAATCGGAGACAAAGCTCCTACAAATGTAGAAACAAGTTACAACATCAAAGAAAATGTTTTACACTTCAGATCTGAAATCTTCTTGAATCTTCCTTCTTGAAACAAGAACAACTTGATGAAGAAGATTGAGAGAGAATCCCGAGAAGACTGATCTGAAAGCTAGGAACCGACCCAATCGAATAAAAGTTAAAGAAGCTAAAGATCTAGATCGATCGAATCTTGTCATGCTTTGAAACGTTGGATCTAGAAAGAGCTACACAAAAGATTGACGATGAAGATGATCGGCTTTTCTCTTAAAAATGGAAAGTGCTTCAGTGATTCTAATTCCAAAAAATTATTATTCAGATTGAATGAATCTTCTTTGTATTGTACGACAAATCCTTGAAATGTCTCTTTATATGTCATCTACCAACAGTCAATCATCATTAAGACAGGATCCATGTAATTAAGGAAAGATCAAACCTACTAAACTTTGGTTAATTTGAATTCCTGTCAGAAAACTTGAAACAAAAAATCTACAAGTCCATTTCTCGAGAAGAAGTATATTTCTCGAGAAATGACTAGCTTTCTCGAGAAAAAGACTTGGCTTCTAGAGAAAGAACTTGAAGAAAATTTTCTGTGAAGAAAACCACTGATTTCTCGAGAAGGACAAAATTTCTCGAGAAAACAATTTGATTTCTCACGAAACAATACGGCCTCTCGAGTAATTGACTTAGCGCAAAATTCATGAAGAGAAGAACTTGTTTCTCGAGAAGAACAAGCTTTCTCGAGAATAGAATTTCTTTCTCGATAAATCATAGGGCTTCTCGAGAAATGTACTTAGCGAAAATTTCTGGATCTGAAGACCGATTTCTCGAGAACTTTTGCTCTTCTCGAGAAATGTACTAGGCTTTTCTTGAGAAAATGACTAAGCATATATTTAAGGTAATTTCCCGAGAATTCTTGTAGTTTCTCGAGAACAACAATGCTTTCTCGAGAAAAAAACTTCGACTTCTCGAGAAATACATGCCATTTCTCGAGAAAAAGACTTGGAGAATTTTCAGTGAACTTTTTCTTTTCTACCAAGTGAAATAAACATCTCTTCATTTCTTCGATTTCCTTAGTACTTAAAAATTAAGTGCATCCCAATAGAGAGGTTACACCTGTGTCAACATAATGGATCACACAATGAGGGATTACATTGCATGGTCTTGTGTTAGGTGACACATTGTAAACTGACATTGGTCTACACTAAGCAATATTTACCTGCAAGCACTCAACTATAAGATGGCATCAAATACAACCTTTATTCATCTTAGTTCAAAGGTTACTTCATACAAATCTGGGTTATAGTGGATACAATACCCAACAATCTCCCCCTTTTTCTAGTAGTCAGAACAGTCTATACTAAGGTGAATTACGTAAAGATAAATAAAGAAATAACAAGTAAAGCAGGGTATGTATGTAAAGACATATAATAAATAACAAGTTCAATAGAATTCAAAATTATATATATATATATAATATTTGTCAACAAAAATGTCTTAGCCCACAAAATTCAATTGGACTGATGAACATAGACTAATTTGAAATTCTGCTATTACTTCCTCTCTTTCTTCTCTCACTGTTTCTTTTGATAAATATAAGGCTTGGGGTAGTACTTTGTAGGTTTAGGAGGAGCATTAGGATTGTTCCTGTCATACTCTCTATCATAGATCCTCCTCTTAGTCAAATATTTTTCATACAACTCCCACTCCCAGGAACTGTAATGAGCATTTCTATCTTCATTGTAATCCACAACCAACTTTAGAGTCTCAATAATAAGTGACTTGGAGGTTGGGCTCCACACTTCATCAAATTCTTGTGCTTTTTTTTCTCAGCTTCATGAGTTGGAAAGGATTGGCTGGAAGAGGCACCCTCACCATACTTCCTTCTTTTTGGTACTTGCAGTTTAGGAGGAATCTCTTGAGGATGCTCTTGATGATCAGAAGTTCATACATAAGATTAGTCATTAGGATGAGCTTCAAAAAAATTCTGGTCTTGGAGAGAATGTAGGCCTGCTGCCTGTTGGATTAAGTTGTAGAGGTGGAGCCTCATATGGATTGACTGTAAAGTCTTGAAGTATCTGATTATGCATCCACACAGCAATGTCATAAGTATGAAACTTTACATCATGAATCTATTTCTATACATCTGTACTTATCTCTTTCAACATGGCTTCCCATTAGGTCTTTATGTCTTCAGAGGATTTTGATAGATATTCTTTGGCTTTGTCCTCCCTCTTTCTGACTTCTATATTAAGGGCTGCTATGACATCTACTTTGAATTTCCCAACTTAATCACATGTTTTGAAATTGTGTTCATGAGTTTTCTTCTCCAGTTGAATCTGATTATTGGCCAATGTGACTGATTGATCCATAACTTGACCAATACTAGTTATAGTATGGTCTTTGGCCTTTCCATCAATTTGCAACAGTCTCTTAAACTCATCTGTATTGTGTTGTATTTCAGCAAATCTTCTGCTCATCTCTTTCTCTAGAGAAGTGACTTTTTCAGTAACTTCCTTGAGAGACTTATAAAAGTACTCTCGTTATTGTGTCACCATTGATTCAATTTTACCCAATAGTGTATGATCAAAAATAATATCAGTAGGAGGAGGTGGAGGAGGAAGAGCTGCAGTTGTCCAGATATGTACTTCTTCAATGACAATTGAACTCTTGGCTCTAAGGAAAGGTAGAATCTCAACCTCCTCATGTTTAAGAATGGAAGGGATAGAGAAATCTAAATTCCTCATGGGAGGCTCTGCAGACTCTGGGATAATTTCTTCTTCATCAATTTACAGAACTACAGTCTCCCCCAAAATATATACCTAGGGTTGTGTGTCTTCTAGTGTCTCTTCCGGAGGATTTTCTTCAGGGTTCTTTTCAGGCATAGCTTCAGGGGACTTTGCAGTAGTCTTCTCTGGAAAGATGAATATGGGTTCATCTGTGTTTAGTTCTTCTATCATCTTATTTATGTCGTCTATAGAAGCTAGTAGAGTGGCTTGGTCAGGGGAGGAGTATACCCTCATACCTGAGCAATTGTCATGAACAGGGGTGCTCAGCTAATCATCTGACTGATCTATGTTTTCCTCTTCCTCTACAACATCAACATCAACCACTTTCTCTCGAACCTGGGTTGCAGAAACATCTGATTGAATCATTGTATCTGGTATCTCAGGTTTTTGTACATCTACAAGAACTGTAGGATCAGGCTCCCCATCAATAGTTGCACTATATGTATCAGCTATATCGGTTGGAAGATGAGATTGGATCCTGTACTCATCCTCAATAATGATTATATAGGCATGAGGATCTTGTCCTTGCCTTGGGATTCTGATCACTCATCTTTGGATGGAGCAAAAAGAGACCTTCTTGAGGTGGTGAATTGCCACACCTTTGGTTATGTCGAAGATCCCTGGGTGAACCTGATTGAAGTATAGAGAAATAATTCTACCAAAATTTGGCACCTTCAAACTCTTCTTAATCTTTTCAAATAGCATATATCCCCATTGGAACATGTTTCTACATACAACTACAGTTATCAAATAAAAGAACTCTGCAGAGATATATCTAATTGACATAGTTGTGCATAGGAAAACCTTTCCTAGAGTATCAGCCAGAAGTTTGCTCTCATCTGATATGTTCTATCTCTTAACTGAAGTGGAGGTTTCTGGAAGACCACAAAAGGAGAAGGCTCTTAAATAATCAACTACTTCCAGATAGTCTTCTTTATCTATGGATGGCAATTGCAGAAACTCGGTGATGGAAGATGGCTAGATTTTTAGTTTCATACCTATAACGGAAGTTTTCAACAACTTCCCGCTCCTCTAAATCTTGGAATGATGTAAGAACTCTTCAACATCAGGTAATAAGATCTTGCAAGGATGTTCTAGGATGAATGAGAAGTTGGTGGAATCCTGAAGTATCAGAACATTTTTGAAATCGTCGGAAATTTCTTCTATGCCGGCGCGAACAAATTCACTTCCCACACTAATCTTGGAGGAAGGAGCCATCAAATACAGAGACAAAAATTTCTGGTTTGGGGGAGAAGAAGAAGTGGGTTTTGTGAGAAGAATGGCGGTGGCCATCGCGGAACAGAACCAACTTTCTCGGGAAGATATTTCGAATTCGTGGGTTCAGGAATTTCTATGGACTTATCTTGTATTTATATATAATTAAAAATTTTGAAGAATTAAAAGAAATGCATACCTATCTAGGAGATGTTTGCGTCTTCCTAAATCTTCTAGAGGGGGAGGTGATGTTTGAGTCTTTTTGCGGAATAAAAATATTTAAAAGACAAGCACACAAACACAGAGATTTTATAGTGGTTCCCTAGATTGGGTATGTCCACTAGCCCGCCTCGCCTATCTACCATAAAGTGTAAGATTCAGCTACTTCATCTTTCTCAGATTATAACAATCTTACACCTCGGAGCAACGCTCCTATACCTCGATTGACAACGGATCTACACAATCGATCTACAATCCGGATCTACACCTCAATCAAAAAACCGGATCTAAAAACTCGATCTACTAACGGATCTACAACCTCAGAGATAACAACTCTTACAAACTCGGAGACAAAGCTCCTACAACTGTAAAAATAAGTTTTAACAGTAGAGAAAATGTTTTACTCTTCAGATCGGAAATCTTCTTGAATCTTCCTTCCTGAAACTAGAATAACTTGATGAAGAAGGTTGAGGAAGAATCCGGAGAAGATTGATCTGAAAGCTAGGAATCGACCCGATCGAATAAAAGTTAAAGAAGCTGAAGATCTAGGATCCGTCGAATCTTGTCTTGCTTTGAATCGCTGGATCTGGAGAGAGCGTCAGAAAGGATTGACGATTGAGATGATCGACTTTTCTCCCAAAAATGGATAGTGCTTCAACGATTCTAATTCTGTAAAAATTATTCTTTTGATTGAATGAATCTTCTTCATATTAAGCTGCGAATCCTTGAAATGTCTCTTTATATATCATCGACCAACAGTCAATCGTCATTAAGATAGGATCCACGTAATTAAGGAAAGATCAAACCTACTAAACTCAGGTTAATTTGAATTCCTGTCAGAAATCTTGAAATAAAAAATCTGCAAGTCCATTTCTCGAGAAGTACATTTCTCGAGAAATGACTAGCTTTCTCGAGAAAAAGACTTGGATTCTAGAGAAAGAACTTGAAGAAAATTTTCTGTGAAAAAAACCACTGATTTGTCGAGAAGGACAATATTTCTCGAGAAAACAATTTGATTTCTCGCGAAAGAATACCGCCTCCCGAGAAATTTAATTAGCGCAAAATTCATAAAGTGAAGAACTTGTTTCTCGAGAAGAACAAGCTTTCTCGAGAAACGATTTTATTTCTCGAGAAATCATAGGGCTTCTTGAGAAATGTACTTAGTGAAAATTTCTGGATCTGAAGACCGATTTCTCGAGAAGAAGGCTTAGCTTTCTCGAGAACTTTTGCTCTTCTCGAGAATAGCTTATCTTCTCGAGAAATGTACTAGGTTTTCTCGAGAAAAAGACTTAGAAAATATTTTAGGTAATTTTCCGAGAATTCTTGTAGTTTCTCGAGAACACCAATTCTTTCTCGATAAATAAACATTGACTTCTCGAGAAATACATGCCATTTCTCGAGATAAAGACTTAGAGAGATTTCAGTGAACTTTTTCTTTTCTACTAAGTGAAATCAGCATCCCTTCCTTTCTTCCATTTCCTTAGGACTTTAAAATTAAGTGCATCCTAATAGAGAGGTTACACATGAGTCACCAAGGATCACACAATTAGGGATATATTGCATGGTCCTGTGTTTGGTGACTCATTGGAAACTGATATGGGTCTACACTTAGCAATATTGACCTGCAAGCACTCAACTAAAAGATGGCATCAAATACAACTTTAATTCATCTTAGTTCAATGGTGACTTCTTACAAATCTGGGTTATTGTGGATACAATACCCAACAGAACTTGCGAACACTTGATCATCTCTATAAAAGGGAAGTCGAATGCATATAAATAAACATATAACGCCAGCTAATCTTTGCAAAAGAGAAGTCCAAAGAAGGTAAATAAACATATAACGTGAATACTGGTGGCTGCTAATCATGAAGAAAAAAAGAGTCGAACCAGCAATCTAGATAAGGAAAGTATACCTATCGAACTATAGCTAGGGGACACAAGTTTCGCATTAAAATCCGGGAACCGTTGAGTAATCTTACTAACACGAAGACTATTATCTTATCGAAGAAACTTTTAGGGTTGTTAACTAAATTAAAAAAAGGGACTACTTGCAAAAAATAAGAGCACTTGCACTTAATAAGAGAGGCTACAACTAACGATTAAAATGAGGGGTTAAACACTTACAAAGAAAAGCACTCGATCGAGAATCGCCTCGGCCTAAGTTGATCAAAAAATGCGATAATAAACTCTAACTTAATAAGGCAAAGGACCTTGACCGTAATGTTTCCTAAACCATTAACATGCTTCTCTCGAAGTTGTGCCCACCTTAGTTTAGGAATGTCCGACCGAACTCTCATCCAAATCGGAGGCCTAAAGCTCGCTTTACGCTGTGAACCCCGCTATTGGATTTCACTACAATCTGGGAGATTTAACGTCTACCTATCTCGAGGGGTGCATGCAAATCTCTTTACTCTTGAGAGTTTACTCCAAACTACGAGCCTCTAGGCTAGCTAAGAGTGGAAACAAAGATAGAAAATAATATATCGATGATATATCTACAAACACGATAAATCAAGTGTAAATCAAGGTATAAATCTTTTAAAGACAAAGCAATCTAGAGCATCATAACTTAATCAACTCGAACCTCGGATCATTAAGATCGAGTAGAAGGAGGATTAGTTACTCATGGTGAAGTTTAGGAAGAGAGATGAGTAGGAGTGCAAGGAAACAAAATAGAGACAAGTAAAAGTAAACATACTTTCTATTAAATTATACAGAGAGATTACAACTTGAAATAAAAGATATTACATTTGCATGAAATGAAAAATTAAGCTAGCACTAAAAGTAAACTACTAAAGAAATTCAAGAACTATTACAGAAGAGTAAAACTTAAAACAAAAAACTAAAATGAGAAGATGACAGAGGAAGAATACTAAGAAAGAACTGAAAAAGGCAGCACTTCCCCTCTCCAAAAAATTCTTTTTTTACACAAGGGGTGGGGCTCTATTTATAGATTCTTCAAGGAGCAAGAAATCCCCATACATCCAGCCATACACGGGAGTTGACCTTGGTATGAAATCTGGCGGGAAATGATGATTGCCTCGGTACAGGTGACGTGCATTTTTGGTGGTAGTAGGCTTTTGTGGAAAAACAGGCCTTGTCTCTGGCAGCGAGAAAGCTCGACGAAAGAAGGAGAGGGGGCTAAACTAAATCAGAGGAGATGGAGGGAGTGCTCAACAAATAGAGAAAAGTGAAGGTGGACGGGATGTCTGTTGGAACCCCTACTTGGATTTGGGCTAGGTTCACTGATTTAGGATATGACCCAACATGTATAGATTATGGTCATGACTGTGTCCTAGAGTCAAGGTAAAGTCCTTAAAGTCAAACAGTACAAAGGACCAGCCTCCAACACTGCCAAAGACTCAAGACTTAGAGAATTCAAGCTTTGGAAAAAGTAGATCTACGTTCGTCGATCTCCGATCGATGATCGTCATGCTCAACTCGACTAACTCAGAAACAATTCTTTGAGCTGAGCTCGACAAACTTAGATCTCAGCTCGACGAACTCTGGACAAAGGGATAACTCCTCTAGTCAAACTTTAGTCAAAGAACTAAAGAACATCAGCTAGATGAACTCTGTTCTCAGGTCGACTAACACTTCAACTCTCAGAGCCAAAGATCACTCAATGCCATAGTTCACTCAGCGCCACAGTTTACTCAAAGCCAAAACTCACTCAGAGCCCAAGATCACTCAATGCTCTCAACGCCAGATCAATAGTTCAACACTCAACATCAAAAAATATTCTAAGTCCAGACTGCAGACTCAGATCGACGATCTCAGACTTCATCTCGACGAACTTGATGCACAGAAGAAGAAAGTTATCAAGCAGCATTCAGAGTTCGACGATTTTTGATCTCAGCTCGACGAACAGCTATTCTCAGCTGGACGAAAGCCATTCTCAGGTCGACGAACTCAAAGCACAGAATCTGCCAGTTTATGCAGTGTAGTTGTTCGCTGATCCCAGGTCGACGAAAGCTGAACACAGGTCGACGAAAAGATGTTCTCTGGTCGACAAAAACTATAAGAAATATTATTATTTATTCTTTCCTATTCTGTCTCCTTATTTTTCTATTATAGGCTGTTAATTCCCTGGATAATCAATTCATTTGAATAGACCAGTTACTGGCAGTATTGATTGCAAATATCCCACATGGAATTAATTGCTTATATCTAGGGATAGACATAGAATAGAATATATGACAGCATTCTTGCCATTTTCATTCCCTAGATTTCGGCTAAGGATTAATTGCTGGTTTTTGAATTCAACCTTGAGGCAGTTATATAGAAGATAATCTCTGAGCCATATAGAAGCAAGACACACAAAAACTTTTCAGAATACACAAGTGCAGTGCATACAACTCTCTGAAGAAAAAAAATCAACGGCTCTCCAAAGAAGAAGAAAGAACAACAATAACTATCAAGAGTCTTTCTTCTTCTTCTTTATTTTCTGGGATCTCAAGTGACAAAAGTCTTCAAATCAGTCAAAGGATCTCAGAAAGTTGATCTTACAGCAGAAGGCCTACTCACCCTTTACAAAGCTTCCACTCCTGAACAATTCAAGATCTTAGAGGGAGCTTTGACAACATCTCTGAATCCACAAAGTCTTCTCTCAATTGCTTTTGAGAATAGAGATAACTATCATCACTCTCATCCCTACCTCTGTATTGGGTTTTAATTCCCTTCAAAATTATTCTGGTTGCAAGTCTCCTTCCAAAAGACTTGGGTTGGTTTTTGAGCACCTGATCAAAAGCTCATTGGTGGCAGTCACCTGATCAAAACTTGTAGTGGATTCCTACCTAGGGTGGTAGAAGAGTAAATGTATCCAAGTTTGGGGAACCACTATAAAATTTCTTATGTTGTTTGTGTGGCTGTGATTTTCCTATGTGCTTGTGCTGTGATATACTTTGCTTTGTACCTTAGTTATTCAGAGCCTACCCTATCTTTTAATTGGTATCAGAGGAGGGTTAATCACATCATACAGGCTCACACCTTGATAAATAAAAATCCTTAGGATAAACTTTGAATAACTCTTATTAGTTTCTCTATTTAAAATTTATTTTCTGTTATTATGTTACAAAACAAGGATTATGCTAGCACCAGACCTCCAGTTTTCAACTTGCAAAATTTTGGAATCTGGAAGGCAAGAATCAATCATTATATGAACTCTATTTTTGAGGACATTTTTAATTCCATCTTGATAGGACCACCAGCTCCAGTGGACTCTACTTCAACCCTAATAAATCTCAGTGCAGTTCCTCCTCAAGATCAAGCTGATGCACATAAGAAAGCAAAGATTGCTGATGCCAGAGCTATGAACATACTGGCCCAAACTTGTTAGATAGCATATTTCAGAAAGTTGTTGAATGCACATCTGCCAAAGCAATTTGGAATTCCCTCAACCAAATGGTAGCAGGCTCTGCTGATGAGAGGAATGATAGAAGATCCAACCTCATATCTCAATATTAGAATTTCAGGAAAGATGAAGCAGAATCTGTTGAAGTAATGTACAACAGGCTAAGCTCCATCATCAGTGAGCTAAGAACACCGGACAAAGAAATTACCCTGACTGAGGTCAATGACAAGATCCTCATATGCTTCCCTAGCACATAGGACTCTAGAATCTGGCCCATTAGATAATCCAGAAGCATGGATGAAATCTCAACAGAATCTCAGCTTGGAAAGATAAAATCCTATGAGCAATTGATCAAGTCAAGAGAGGCTGCAGGTTAACCAAAGGCTTCAACACCTACTAGAATGGAACAGAATTTAGCTCTCAAAGCTGCAAAAGAATGTCCCAACTTGCTAGACAATGAAGTTATTATGGCTCTCTTTGCTAAGAGATTCTATAAAATGGCAAGGAAGGACTTCAGAAGAAATCCTTCAAGGAATGAAGATAAACCAAGGTATGATAAGACCCCTTCTAAAGAGGTTGTCTGTTTTGGGTGCAGGAAACATGGACACTTCATCTCAGAATGCCCAGAAGTTCAAAAGAAAGACAAAAGGCAAGAAAAGGACTCAAGAAGACAACAACACAACAAGGCCTCCTCCAGCAAGTTCAAAAAGAAGGAGAATGGCTTTGTAGCTGAAACCTGGAGTGATACTTAAGATGAAACATCCTCCTCCAGCTCCAGTGAAGATGATATAGAATAAAAGAAGGCAACGAAAATGTGTCTTATGGAAATAGATGTAGGAAGCAGCAGATCAGGATTAGAAGAATCAGATGATGAAGAATCCCTCTTTGAAGAGGATCAGGTAATTGCTTCCTATGACTTTCAACTTTAAGAGTTTCAAACTGAATTTAAACTCTTGTGTTTAGACCTAATAGGATCTCATAAGGAAATCAAACTTCTCAGGGAAAAACTTTTAGAACAAGACAATATCATTGCTGAAAGTGAAAAATTAACTGAAGAAATAAGCTTAGCCAATCAACAAATAGTTTTTCTGAAATTTGAATTAAGTAAAGCTAAGGAATTAGAAGAATCTTTGAATGGTAGAAGCTTACAACTGTTAGATATAACTAGCACAATTAATACAAGATGTAACAACAACAAACTAGGATTAGGAGCCTTATCTAGGGAACCAATCCTAATTCAGATAAATCAATTTTCAAAACCTATTAACTTCATCTCTGAAAATGGTAAGAAAAATATTGAACAGGTAGAGAAGGTTAACAAAGTTCTTAAACAGTTAGAAATTAATAAAACTTATCAGAAAAAGAAAAACAAACAACATAATTATGTTCAGCATATTTCGTCGAACGCAGAACGACGAAATGGGTATGGTTCATCGACCTCAGAACGACGAACCCTGAATGCAAATAATAATGTAAACTATTTTTTGAACTGGGATTGACGAAATCAGTATGGTTGGAAGAAAAGAGATCGACGTTTCTGGGGATCTGAGAATGGATACCTCCATTCTTTGAGCAGAGATCGAAGAACTCAACCCAGATCGTCGAGCTCAGATCGACGAACATACTCGAATTTGTCAAACTTTTTTAAAAACCAGAGTAACCTAAAAACTGATAAACTCTTTAATACCTTTAGTCAGTCGGTCATACCTCCTAAAAGGTATCATACTTTAGGTTATAAGGATCAACCTGAATGCTCATTTATTACAAGTTTCAGTTATGTTAAACAACAAGGACCCAAGGTAATCTGTGTCAAAAACTGTTAATCCTCCTTGCAGGTAGAAGAGAACCTTGTCACTCAAAACAAGTGGTACCTGGACAGTGGTTGCTCTGAACATATGATAGGCTGCAAGGAAAGCCTAATCAACTATAAAGCCAAGACTAGACCTAAAGTAATCTTTGGGGACTCAGGCTTTGGACTGATAGAAGGATATGGAGATTTCAACTGTGGGGCCGTCATATTCAAGAAAGTGACTTATGTAAATGGTCTTAAGTATAACCTGATATCAGTAAGCTAACTATGTGATACAGGTTATCAAGTAAGCTTTACTAACTCTTTATGTCTTATTTCTTTAAATAACACAACTATTTTAACAGGAATTAGACAAGGCAACATCTACTTAGTAAATTTTGAATCAGCTAAATCTGAAATTTGCTTGTTCAGTTCTGTCAGCATTCAAACTAGATTATGACACAAAAGACTAGGACATGTAAACCATAAAAATATAGCTAGTTTATCTAAAGACAATCTTATTAGAGGCTTACCTTCTGGTCCCTATAAGAAGGAAGGCCTTTGCAGGGCTTGTCAACTAGGCAAGCAAACTAAATCTAGTTTCAAATCCATTAATAAGAGTGATTCACCTAGAATTCTATACTTGCTTTATATGGACCTTTTTGGCCCTATTGCAGTACAGAGTGTAGGAGGAAAGTCTTATACATTAGATATTGTAGATGATTTATCCAGATTCACATGGGTTTTCTTTTTGAGAACTAAGTAAGATACTTTTAAGATTCTCAGAAATTTTCTCAAGAACAAACAGATTGAGTATTCTACTCAAGTTGCATTGATCAGAAGTGATCATGGTATTGAGTTTGAATCTCTTCTTATTCTAGAGTTCTGTGAGAAGGAAGGTATCAGACATTGTTTCTCAGCTCCAAGAACTCCTCAACAAAATGAGGTAGTTGAATGGAAGAATATAACACTCATTGAAGCTGCAAGTACATTACTTGTAGATGCTTATATGCCCCTATCCTAGTTGGCAGAGGATGTGAGCACAGCAAAATATGTCCTGAATAGAAGTCTAATATATAAACTCAAGCTTAAGACTCCCTATGAACTACTCAAAGGGAAGAAACCTATAATAACCTATTTTAAAGTATTTGGATGTATATGTTATATTCAAAACAATGAGATGACAATAAACATCTTCGAAAGTTTGAAGCTAATGCTGCAATGGGAATTTTTCTAGGATATTGCCAAGTTAGTAAGGCATATAGGGTGTTTTATAAATCAATATTAAAAATTGAGGAATCTATGCATGTAACATTTGATGAATCTAATATGTTTTACAAGGAGAGAGACATCTCTACCAACAATAATCTGTAGGTACAAAATTTGTGTGAGAGCTTGGATGACCTAAATCTTACTTCAAAGGATGAATCTCATCCCTCTCCACAAGCTATATCAAAAGTTGAAAGTGAAGAAGAGACTGTGGAAGCAGCTCAATTTCCTCCAACATTTGATACAATTCCACAAGAGGAATTAAATCAAATAACTATTACTGAACCAGCTCAACCTAATGACCTTGTCACTCCTAGGGATCACCCTAGATCTCAAGTAATTGGAGACATATCATTAGGAGGGCAGACAAGACATCAACTCAACTCTTATGTGAGGCTTGCCTATTTTTTCTCTCAAATTGAGCCTCAATCAATATCTGATGCAGAGCAAGATCTAAATTGGATCACTGCAATGCAAGAGGAACTCAACCAGTTTGAGAGGTGTAGAGTTTTGGACTTAGTTCTAAGGCCCAGGGGCTATCCAGTAATTTGGACTAAGTGGGTATTCAGAAACAAACTTAATGACCAAGGTGTGATAGTGAGGAACAAGGCAAGGCTTGTTGCTCAAGGATACAGGCAAGAGGAAGGAATTGATTATGATCAAACCTTTGCACCAGTTGCCAGACTTGAAGCTATAAGGATTTTCTTAGCTTATGCAGCATTCAAAAGGTTTAAAATTTACCAGATGGATGTGAAAAGTGCATTCCTAAATGGATAACTCAAAGAAGAGGTGTATGTTGAACAACCCCCTTGTTTTATCTCTTCATCTCATCCCTCTTATATTTTTAAATTGCGTAAGCCTCTCTATAGTTTAAAGCAAGCTCCAAGAGCTTGGTATGAAACCTTAGCTAGCTTTCACTTAGAGCATGGTTTTTCTAGAGGCATGGTAGATAGAACCCTTTTTACAAAGTTGCATCATGATAAAATTCCCTTAGTACAAATATATGTGGATGACATAATTTTTGATTCCACTGATTCAAATCTGTGCAAAATATTTTCTGATTTAATGTGCTCAAGGTTTGAGATGAGTAGCATGGGCGAGTTATCATATTTCCTTGGTCTCCATGTGAAACAAACCCTTGAAGGGAACTTGATCTCTCAGTTTAAATATTC
The DNA here is from genome assembly GCA_039513925.1 of Platanthera zijinensis. Lineage (NCBI taxonomy): Eukaryota > Viridiplantae > Streptophyta > Magnoliopsida > Asparagales > Orchidaceae > Platanthera > Platanthera zijinensis. The sequence goes on along the minus strand of CM077094.1, from coordinate 60,556,004 downwards.
TCAAGAGATTATTAAGAAGTTTGGGATGAATGATGCCTCTGCCATGAAAACCCCTAAGGCTGCCAATGCTGTTGTAGATGTTGATGAATCTGGAAAACTAGTTGATCAGACCATGTATAGGGCCATTGTTGGATCCCTACTATATTTGACAGCAAGCAGACCAGACATTATATTTGCCACATGTCTTTGTGCTAGGTTCTAGGTGAACCCTAAAGAATCTCACCTTATTTTATTAAAAAGGATTTTAAGATATATAAAAGGTTGTCCATATCTAGGCCTCTGTATTCAACAAAATCAGCATTTGTGTTAACTGGATTTTCTGATGCTGATTATGCTGGATGCAGAGTAGATCGGAAAAGCACCTCTGGAACTTATCAGTTCCTTGGTGACAGACTTGTATCTTGGTTCTGTAGAAAATAAACATCTGTTTCAACATCCACTGTAAAAGCTGAATATATGGCTGCAGGCAGTTGCTGTTCACATATATTATGGATACAAAACCAACTACTGGATTATGTTGTCAACTTAAATAATTCAACTATTATATGTGATAAAACAAGTGCTATTTCAATTGAAAAAAATCCAGTATTGGATTCTAGGACCAAGCATATAGACATTAGACATCATTTCATTAGAGATTGTGTTGACAAACAAAAGATTAAACTTGATTTATCTCTACTGATTTGCAAAGAGCAGATATATTCACTAAGCCATTGGACTCATCCAAGCATCTATTCTCTGTCAATCAGCTTGGTATGATAAATGGTCAGGATTTAATCTAATGCTCTGTCTATAGTCAAAGAATTGTCTCTGTTCTTCAACCTAAGATCGACGAACTGATAACAGTTCATGAGATTTTTCGTCGACCTGAGCTCGACGAAATTTCTTGGTGAAGTGATTTTCGTCGAATTAAGATCGACGAACATACTTCAAAAAGCTTTCATCGACCTCAGATCGACGAAATGCTTTCAAATCTTCAGCCTGAGATCGACGAACTGGTTGACTCTAAATTATTTCGTCGATTTCAGATCGAAGATCTTCTAATTTTTCGTCAAACAGAGTTTGTCGGTTCATATTCTGGAAAACCTTATATTTAGGTTTTCTTCGACCTCCATCCTGCGCTTTCAGTTCACTTTGCACTTGATCGTCGTTTTCCTTTTGCAGGTGCTCTTATGGCGATTCCCGCTGGCTCTCTAACTGCCATAAAATTTAATACTGACTTTGACATAGAATTTTAATCATTCCAATATTCTGATCCAGTTTTCCTGAACATTCTCCAACTACTAGAAGAACAATAACTAAAGACTCTTCTTTCAACCCGAATAAAGATATCTGCAACAGAAATAAGAGAATGGGTGTACATAGTTACTCTCGATGTGAACAAGATGACCGACACCATCGCGGGTAACAAAATTTCTCTCACCCCCGTTATTCTTACTGAAATTTTTGGATTGAAAAAATGGTGAGGAGGATTTAGAAATTTATTCGGAAGAGTTTGATCTAATGCTGAATACAATGGGGTATTTTGGAGACACCCCAAACAAGCTCCTCAAGAAACTTCTGTCTGTTGAGTATAAATTTCTCGCAGACATAGTTGGGAATGTGTTGCTCGGGAAGCACACTGCGCATGATTATATCACCAGGCATCAGTCCCTGGTCATGTGTGCCATTGTCAATAAGAAAGCTGTGAACTGGGCACAGATTCTGTTCGATTTGATCACAAAGAAGAACAGCAAGAAAGAGGTATGTTATGGAAGGATCCTAGGGATCTTCCTAAAGGAAAAGGCTGCAGGATCCCTAGTCTCCTCGACCATATCCATCAATGCCTCAAAGACACTCACCTGTGCTATTTTTATCAAGTGGGAGAGGACCATCACCAAGCTAACTAAGGCTACCTCCTCCTCCACTAAAACTTCCAAAAGTACAAGGGCTGCACCATCCTCTCCCCACCCCACTGAACGGCCCCCTTCCACCGCTCGACCATCTCCTGCGCCTCTAGTTCAATCCCAACACCAAGTCCCATCAACCCCACCCTCTACTACCATCCACATTCATACTCCAACACCACCATCATGACCACTTCCCTCTTCCCCTACACATCTCACATCTCCTCCTCCGTCACCTCAACCTGACACTTCAATCCCTACACAACCTCTATCCCCTCTACATTCTCACCTGGTTGAAATCCCCCACATCAACCTCTCCTCCCTCCCTTCCTTTAACCTACTCTCCTCTCCCCTGAACTCTCCAACTCCACAAAATGACTTCCCCTTAGAAACTCCACCTCCACCTCCATCACCCACATCTACTCCTTCAGCTACTGCTCCAGTTTCTTCCTCTCCAACCATGTATCCCTCTCTTACCACCACTCTCATCACTCTTCTCACCCCACCACTAAAAACCTTTATAGCAGAGGCCATTTCTCCTCTAGCTGCCACAATCTCATCTCTTGCTACCCAAATATCTGCCCTCACCACTGCTCCATCTTCAGTTGGGGGCCTGGCTTCAGCACCTGCTATAACCAGGCAGGGGACATACTTAATGAAGAAGTAGCAGTCACAACAGTAGTAGCAGGACCAGCAATAATAGTTGTATATATATCAGGTATAATAGAAATGGATATAGAAGCAAAAATAGATTTATTAGACTTGATTCATTTTATTGAGACTAACATGGACATTGATGAGTCAGTTATACCAAAAATAAATACTGTTGGTGATATATTCATAAATCCCATAGTAGACATGATAAGTTTGTTAAGCTCTTTTGATACAGCTCATCACAGACTTCCTCCAGCTGAGTATACCAAGCCATCACTAGCTATTATTCCATATTCTTCCCCAATAAGCCCTGATGTTGTCAAATAACTAAAGGCCAGTTTTGCCATTCCTACCACTCCATCATCTAGACAGATTGCCTCTCCAACTGTATCTTCTACTATGGTCCCAGTCTTTATAATGGATGATTCTCTAATACAAGATCTGGATGCATTGATTATGGCTGACATAGAGGAATAAAACAACTTAGCTGCTAAGAGCACATGAAGTATACAGTTCTCAAGTTCCCTCCCCAGTTCCATCTCATGCAACAAAGAAAACAAGTTCTGATGAAGCACTAAGAGAGATTGATGCTATGTATGACAAACCTCATTCTTCTTCTGATGATGATGATGATGATGATGATGAGGAATCTAAGAAAAGGAAAATATCTAAGAAAAGGAAGGCTCCACCTCCTCCTGCTCCCAAACCTGGAAACACCAATGATACTCCCTACTATATCCTACAAAAAATAACCCCATATAAGGGAATGCCGGCCTGGATGTGTCTCTCAAAGAATAAACAAAAGGCCAGGAAGAAAAGTAGAAGGTACTCTCCTCCCCCAGGTCACAAATATAAGAAGGATCCCCCCTCCTCCTCCACCAGCTACTGGTGCTTCTGGAATTAGTTCTCAAAAGTCAGATGCACCTTTCAAGCCCTCATTGACCAGAAATTATCAGAGGCAAGAATGGCCATCCAGACAGCAATCACATGGAAGCAGTCAGCAAAGAAGTACAAGCTGTACAAAATATATAAAAGAAATAGTGTATCAAAAATCCTCCTCAACCATAGGTTGCACCAAGAGGACACTTTGTATCACATAAATTCAAAAGAAAATACAGTGAAGCTGCACCTCCAAAATCAATGTACACTCAAAGTAGTGAAAGCCAGATTGCTACAAACTTCCAAGAACATTCAACACAATTCAGGTATGTCACCCTGCTACCCTCTCAAGAAGATCAGTCATCTGTCAGTCAAGATGATGATCCAAATTTAAGGATGGCCAGGCTCCAAGAATTAATTGCTCTGTCACAGTTGAAAAAGGCCAGAGAAGAAGGACAAGATCCAACTAAATTCTTTACAATGTCTACTTATAGAGAAAAAGAACTTATAAGACTTCAGGTGAGCAAGAAATTGTTTGAAAGTCCACCTAGTGCCAACTACCTTCACCTATGGGGAGGGGGGGAATAGGTGTCTTGCAGCGATTTTAGCGGAATTAAAATTCTACCTGCACAAGTTAACAAAACAACAAAGCACAAACAGACACAAGCAGTTATAGTGGTTCCCCGATTTGGGTACGTCCACTTTCCCCCTTCGACCTATCTCCCAACAAGGGATGACTCGGTCACTTCACCAACCAGATTGAAATCAAATCCTCACACTAACGGAAGGAACCCTTACAAATGAAGGAATCACCACTCCTCCACCACGGGTTGCACCCAACCCGGACAATGAGGAACCTACGTTCCTTTACAACAAAAATAAAATGGAATATATAAAATATACAAACTACTAATGGAGTGCTAGGTGTCCCTATTTGTTCGATGACGCGTTGTTGACAAAGACGAAGAGTACATGACCTTAGATCTCACTTAGAATGTATCTCCACGAAACCGGCGGCGGCAAGAAGAGGGGCGGCTTGGCGTTTGGGATCGGCGGCGGAAAGAAGTGTGGCGGCTGAGCTTTAGAGATCCAACCTTCGTAGCTATGCTGGCAAGGTCTACCAACGGTCTTCCTTGGATCAATCGTCTCGATCGATTCGAAAAGGGAAGGTATTACCAATCTACAAATCAAGAGACAAAGGATCTAAAGAAGGACACGTGAGACGCGTTGCTTGGCAAAGCTTCTATCGCTGGAAGATCAGGAGGTATCTTCGATCAACGGCGGCGACTAACTTCCCGAGTGGCGATGGCGATGGCGGAAGATAAATCCGCGATCTAGGTTACGTTGGCGGCTCGGTTTTCTTTCTTATGTATTCGTAATCATTACTGTTGAAAATGTCGAAGTATTTATACAGTAGGTCATACAATATGACCGTTGTGGGCCCCACTAAAATAAACCCTAGCTCCGGTTGAAAACAGTGCTTGAATATTTGTTGTAAAGGAACGTTGTTTCCTCGTTGTAAGGGTTGGGTGTAAGCCGTGGTGGAGTAGTGACTCCTTCGGGTGGAAGGGTTTCATCCATAGTGTGAGGATTGGATTTTTATCCGGTTAGTGAAGTGACCGAGTCGTCCCTTGTTGGGAGATAGGTCAAAGGGGGAGAGTGGACGTACCCAAATCAGGGAACCACTATAACTGCTTGTGTGTTTCTGTGTTGTGGTTGTTTTTGTTTTCTTATGAAGATTAATTTTTAATTCCGCAAAAGACTGCAGATCACCTATTCCCCCACCCATAGGTGAAGATAGTTGACACTAGATAACTTTCAAGTGGTATCAGAGAGAGGTTACTCAACAGTAAGGTTAACACATTGAGTAAGATCCTGTATCTAGTGTCAAGAGGTAAGAAGCTCTCTGAAATGGAAGGACTCAAGTATTCATGGAAGATCCCAGTGTGCACCAAGCTGAACTTTCCTATCTAGAAGGAAAGGATCAGCTACTACATGGAAGCAGTCGACCCACGACTCTTCATGGTAGTGGAGGAGGGACCTTATATTCCCACCAAGGCCTCCACCATTGATCAAACCAAGAAAGTGCCCAAGAAACTTTCGGAAATGGATAAGGATGAGATGGTGCTTGTTTGACTCGACAAGAAAGCTCAGAACATTCTGGTAAGCGTCGTCGATGATTCCATGATGCAGGTTTTCTGCAACTACAGGACTGCCAAGGACATTTGGCACTGCCTAATCATCTTGATGGAAGGCACTGATGAAGTAAGGGATGATCGAGGATCCCTTCTGAACCAGAAGTACGAGGCCTTAGGGCAAGGTCCCAAGGAAGAAATCGGAGTGACATTCGAGAACTTCCTGAAGATCGTCAATGCCCTAAAGGGCTATGGTAGAGTGTTCACCGATGGTGAACAAAATGACAAGTTCCTTAGATCCCTTACTAAGGAATGGGACACCAAAATCTGCGCCATCAGAGAATTTTTAAAGGCTGGAAGAAACAGATCCCCAGATTCTGTTTGGGAAACTTCTGTCCTATGAGCTTCAGCTAAACACCACAAAAGCTGAAGAAGAAGCTGATCAAGTCGCTGCCAGAGAGAAGTCTGTGGCCCTAAAAGCCAATCACTCAAGGAAAGACAAGGGTGCAGCCTCATCCCGTTCTCGGAAAATGGATGAGGAAGAAGAATCTGAGCCATGCTCTTCCGGCTCAAAGCTATCTGAAGATGACCTCTCCCTAATCACTCAGGAGTTCAAGATGTTCCTCAAGTTGAGGAATCAAAGAAAGAGAGACGGCTCCTCCTCCAGACATCAGAAGAAGAATTATTCTTCTGACAGGTATGAATCCAAACAGAACAAACATCGCTCTAATGACATTATTTTCTTTGGATGCAATAAGCCAGGTCACGTCATCGCTGACTATCACTAAGGCAAGAGAGATAAGTGGAAGTGAGAGGAGCACAAGTCCTCTAGAGATAAGAAGAAGGAGAGGAGCTATATAGCAAAAAAGCCAAAGAAACTGAGTGAGTCTGATTCCTCAGACTCCAGTGATGATGAGGAAGCCTACTTCGGGCTAGTGGGTCGATCTTACTCAGAAGGAGACTACCCCCCATTCACTGGGAAGGTAAAAGATCATACCCCCCCTCTCTGACTCTGACTATGAGTCTCCTGATGATGATCTCGAGGATAGCCCAACTTCCCGTGAAGCTGAGCTCCTCGAAAAGTATAAGCTTCAGTTCAATACCTTTGAGGAATGCCAGAAGAGGTTGAGGGCTCAAAAAAAGGAAGTCAAATTCCTTAAGGCTGAGGGTGTGTCTCTGAGAGAAGAGATCACTAGCTTGATCTCTCTCTGACAAGAAAACCTGCGCCTGACTTCTGAGCACTCAGAGTCTCTAAGGCTCATTGACCTAAAACAGGAAGAAAAAACAAGTTGGAAGAACAACTTGCGGCAGAAAGGAAGATTGTCAAAAGCTTCTCTATGCCAAAGACTGTTCTTCCACCGGTTGATACCTTCTCTGCTCAGGCTAAGGTGGCTGGCTTGGGGCATGTGGGTGTGCCTGGTAAATCATCCAGGAGAAACAGAAAGCAGAGGAAAAATAAGGCTGCTAAGAAGGCCTCTGCTGCAGAAAAGGGAAAGGCCCCACTCAACCCTGTTGTATTCAGGAATCCTGGCTTTCCCTGCAATGAACAAAACTTTGAGTCAACCTATGGCCACTTCTTCCGGCCCTCGGTTGAAAAGCCTAAGAACCGGTATGAGGGTTGGGCCTTCCCCCGCAACTACGGTGAGAGTGTCTTCAAGGCACCTTATGAGGAAATTCAAGTGGAGGATTATGGCTACTTCTCTAGCGGCCATAATAGGAAGCAGGCACCAAAAGCCAAGCATGTTATACTGAAGGAACAGGAGGTGAAGAAAGCATGTGACTGCTGTCATAATGATGCCTCCACCTCCAGATCCAAGGCCCCGGCTGCACCCACCTCTCCAAGGGTGAAGACGGAGCCTAGGAAAAGGTACAATAGATTTGACTGTTGGTGCTGTGGCAAAGTTGGTCACTTTGCCGTGGATTGTTGGTTTAATCCAAGATTCAACAAGACTCCTCATGTTAGCAATGCAAGGCCGACCACTCGTAGGGTTAACCACCCGAGGGGGAGTATACTAACAAGGAATCTAGGACCCAATTTCGATTGGGTTCCTAAGGGAAACTGATTCTGTTTTGCAGGTATGTCCAAAGGCCACCAAAACTCCTATCTAGTACTTGGAGAGTGGATGCTCCCGGCATATGACTTGGAAGAGAAGCCTGCTGTGTGATTACTCTCCAGTCGAAAATGGATCCAAAGTCATCTTTTGAGGATCAGATCGAGGAGTAACCAGAGGTTATGGTATAATTTCCAACGGTATAATCTCTATCACCGACGTGGCCTATGTTGAAGGGTTAAATCATAACCTGATCAGTGTAAGTCAGTTGTGTGATAAAGGTTATGACGTTAAGTTCTACAAGCGTAAGTGCTTGATAATATCGTGTGCCTCTTCGGAGACGGTATTAACTAGCATTAGGAGCAGAAATATTTTTTGTTTAGTTTTTCTTAGCATAGATTCTTCTACCTCCGTGTGCCTAGTAGAAAAAGGAAGTGCATCTATTTGTGAACAATGACACAAGAGATTAGCACATATTAATTTCAAGACAATTAATATGTTATTTTCTAAGAACTTAGTAAGGGATGCCCCTACTATTAAGTGCATCAAAGATAGCCCTTGTCCTGCATGCCAGAAGGGCAAACAGAATCGGGCTACCTTTAAGGGCATTACAGACAAAGAGTCCTCCAGATGTCTTTATCTTTTGCATATGGACTTGTTCGGTCCAGTGCAAGTTCATAGCTTAGGAGGCAAATTGTATACGCTAGTGATTGTTGATGATCACTCTCGGTTTACGTGGGTGTTCTTTTTGAAACGAAAGTCAGATACGTTTGATATCTTCACAAGTTTTGTCAAGCAGAATCAGAACGAACTTAACTGTTCATTGGTCAAAATCAGAAGTGACCATGGAATAGAATTTGAGTCTGGTGCTATGATAGAATTTTATGAAGAACTTGGTATCTTTCATGAGTTTTCCTCCCCGCGTACTCCGCAAAAAAATAAAGTTGCGGAAAGGAGAAATAGAACGCTTATTGAAGCATGTACGACAATGTTGAATGATGCCTCTCTTCCAGAGTACTTCTTGGGCAGAGGCTGTCAACACGGCTTGTCATGTGCAGAACCGAGCATTGATGACCAAGAAACATCGCAAGATGCCTTATGAGCTATTGAATGACAGGAAACCGACCATGTCCTATTTGAGGATTTTTGGCTGCAGATGCTATGTACTTAACAATGGGAAGTACCCACGTACTAAATTCGGAGAAAAATGCTTCGAAGGCATCTTCATGGGCTATAGCAGCCATAGTCGGGCATATAGGGTCTTCAATAAGAAAACCCTAGTGGTAGAGGAGTCTAATAATGTTGTCTTTGATGAAGGAAGCTTGCTTCACAACAATTCTTCAGGTGGCATTCTTGAAGATGCAGGTGCAAGACTTGAACAGCTAAGTCTCGATGAGACCGCTAAAGATGTAACTCCCAAGTACGTCAAGGTCTCCACCTCAACGCCAACTGGAGAAGTTGAAGATCAGGATGGAGAAAATCTCCTAGAAGAAGGAGAAGCCCGAGAAGATGTCAGAGCTCCAGATGCCAGACTCCTAGAGCTCCGACACGTGAGGGATCATCCCAGAGCTCAGATCATAGGAGATCCTCGTGACGGTGTCAGAACTCGGAGAGGTACAATTAACGAGATTTTGCGTCTTTGTTTCCTATCACAGGTTGATCCAAAGAAGTTCGACGAAGCGAACAAAGATGCAGCATGGATAATGGCCATACAAGATGAACTGCATCAATTCGAACGATGCAACGTCTGAACGCTTATTCCCAGACCAAAGAACCAGAATGTGATCGGGACCAAGTGGATCTTCAGAAACAAACTAGATGAACACGGTGTCATCATAAAGAACAAGACCAGGCTGGTGGCTCAAGGTTACAGACAGGAGGAGGGGATTGACTTCGACCAGACCTTTGCACCAGTTGCAAGGCTCGAGGAGATAAGATTGTTCCTGGCGTATGCTTCACATAAAGGATTCACTGTCTATCAAATGGACGTGAAATCTGTATTCCTCAATGGAAAATTGAAAGAGGAAGTATATGTCGCGCAAAACCCCCAGGTTTTGTTAATCCTACATTCCCTAATCATGTTTATTTTCTTAATAAAGCGTTATATGGCTTGAAACAAGCTCCTCGAGCTTGGTATGAGACTTTGTCTAGTTTTCATCTTGAGAACAAGTTCTCGAGAGGAAAAATAGATAAGACATTATTTCTTAGGGAAGTCAAAGGCAAGATCTTGCTGGTGCAAATCTATGTCGATGACATAATTTTCGGCTCTACGGACAACAATCTTTGAAAAAAGTTTTCTAAACTTAAGCAAGGAAAGTATGAAATGAGCAGCATGGGAGAGCTAAAGTATTTCTTGGGACTTCAAGTCAAATAGTGTAAGGATGGAATTTTCATCTCTCAGACGAAGTTAACAAATGAACTCCTCAAGAAATTCGGAATGGAGAATGCAATATCTATGACGACTCCAATGGGATCCACTGTGTCTCTGAATAAGGATGAGAAAGGGAAACCTTTTGATGAAACCTAATACAGAAGCATAATTGGATCCCTGCTCTACCATACAGCTAGTAGACCGGATATTATGTTTTCCACATCCGTATGTTCCAGATATCAGGTGAACACTAAGGAATCTCATTATGTCGCTGCAAAGCGAATTCTTAGATACCTTAAAGGTACACCAAATCTTGGCTTGTGGTACCCAAGAAACAATGATGTCGAGCTGATAGGCTTTTTGATGCTGACTTTGCAGGAAGCAGGGATGATAGAAAAAGCACTTCAAGGACTTGGCAATTCCTCGGAAGAAGACTTATCTTTTGGAACAGTAAGAAGCAGAATTGTGTCATAACCTCCACGGCTGAATCTGAGTACATCTTAGCAAGCAGTTGTTACGCACAACTTCTATGGATCGGAAATCAGCTCAAAGATTATGGCTTGCAGTTCAGAGAAGTTTCGATGTATTGCGACTAATCGAGCGCAATAGCAATTGCGAACAATCCTGTGTCGCACAGCAGAACGAAACATATTGAAGTGCGCTATCACTTCATTCGGGAGCATGTGGAAAACAAAGATATATCTCTCTGCTATGTCCCCACGGATAAGAAGGTTGCAGATATATTCACAAAGCCCCTAGACGAGGCCAAGTTCAATCTCTTCAAAACTAAACTCGGCATGCTGAACTATGAAGAGTGAAGACTGTAAGGCTCAAGGCTCTTGGATCAAGGTGGAGCATCAGCAAGGAACTCTAGCTCGAGCATGGATGCAAGATCTGAGGAGGAGCATGTCGCTCCAAGTGAAGTCCAAGATTTGTAGAAGCCGAAAAGGGGGAGATTACCCTCTCGGTTAAGGCTAAGGTGGCTGCCAACGTTAAGTATGCTCTCAGGAAAATGGTAATGAATTTCACTCTCAACTGAATTTTAAGTTTATGATTTTCATTCCCATATGTTCTATTCACCTTAGCTTGTAGGGTTTAGGCTTCTTCAAATAGGGGGAGATTATTGGGTATTGTATCCACAATGTACCTGATTTGAAGAAGCCCTAGAACAAGCTAAGTTGAATAGATAATATATTTGACGATCTTTTATCAAGTTATGCTTGCAGTTTTTCCACGCTAAGTACACACCAATGTCAGGGTGCAGTGGGTAAATATACACGGGTCTGCGCAACGTAATCCCTCGTTGAGCAGATCAGTGTGTTGGCTCACGTGTACTTTCTTTATTGGAGTTTACTTATTTTCAAGTATAGGGTTGAGATTGATCGAGAGATAAGAGGAGCAAAGATGGATCAAAGACCAACTCATGGGAAGAAAGACGAAGATTCGTCTAAGTTAAATTCGACGGGAATCACTAAGTGATTCTCGCCGATTCGACGGGAATCACAAGTGATTCTCGCCGAATCGTCGAGAATCACTCGCCGATTCCCACCGACTGCATCCGGATGACTCAACGCCTTCAAGGATTCTGCTAAATCAGAATCGTCGAGAATCAATAAGTGATTCTCGACGAATCGTCGAAAATGACTCTACTTTCTCGTCAATTCGGCGAGAATGGTTTTGACTCTCGCCGATTCTCTCCGGATGGCCAGCTTTTCAGCTAAAATTCTACCAAGGATAATTCGACGGGAATCATTAGTGATTCTCGCCTATTAGTCGAGAATCACCAATGGTTCCCGCCGAATTTGCCTCAGGCGATTTCTACCTAGTCGCTGGACCAAACCAAGATTTCAGGCGCTGTTTTGACCGGGCTAAGGGTTTCTCCTTGTGGGGCCCACAACGGTCATTTTAGGTTTGTCTACAGTATAAATACTCGCGTTTCTCAAACTCCAACAGTAATCAATCACGATAAATCAAAGCCGCCGAGCGTAACCTAGCCGATCGCGAAACTCGTTCCGTCACCGTCGTCGCTCGCAAGACAGTCGCCGCCACTGATCTTAGAGGTCATCTTTGATCGTCCGGCGACAGAATCGAGGCTAAGCTTAGCGTCTCACGTTTCTATCTTGAGATCCTTTGTCTCTTGATTTATTGAGCGGGGATATTTCTCCCCTCCGAATAGATTGAGATGATCGATCCAAGTAAGATCGTTGGTAGACCTTGGTAGCTTCGTCAAGAAGTTTGGATCTACAAAGCATCGCCACCGCATTCACTTGCCGCCGCCGATCTCGGAAAGATCCTCTCCAAGAGAGTGCTCCGATCATGGATTCTTCGTCTTCATCAAGAAAGCTTCATTGAACGAAGAAGGACATCGGGTTCTCCAAACGTAGTTTGTATTTCTTGTACATTCTATTTTAACTTTGTTGTAAAGGAACGTTGTTTCCTCATTGTAAGGGTTGGGTGAAACCTGTGGTGGAGGAGTATTGACTCCTTCGGGTGGAAGGGTTTCTTCCATAGTGTGCGGATTGGATTTCAATCCTGTTGGTGAAGTGACCGAGTCATCCCTTGTTGGGAGATAGATCGAAGGGGGAGAGTGGACATACCCAAATCGGGGAAGCACTATAATTGCTTGTGTGTTTTTGTGTTGTTGTTGTTGTGTTTGTTTTCTTATGCAGGTTAATTTTTAATTTCGCAAAAGACTGCAGATCACCTATCCACCCCCCCATAGGTGAAGATAGTTGACACTAGATAACTTTCAGTACTCGATTATGAATCACCTCGGCTTATGTTGATCAAAGATACAATAAAAACTAAAACTTAATAAGGTAAAGGTCCTTGATAGTGGGGGTTCCTAAAGCTTGAACATGCTTCTCTCGAAGACATGCCCAACTGAGGTTAGGAAAATGAGACTGAACTCTCGTCCATATCAAAATACCTAAAACTCACTTTATGTAATGAACCTTGCTATTGGATTTCACTCCAATCCTGGAGATTTACGTCATCCTCTCTTGAAGGGAGCATGCAACTCTCTTTACTCGTCAGTGTTCACTTCAAACTATGAGCCTCTCGGATAGCTAAGAGTGAAAACCATAGATGGAGATTATATATCGATGATATAATTCCAAACGTGAAATAAGTCAAGAGTAAATCGAAGGACTAAACCCTAAAATGGAGAAAAAAGCTAGAGTATCATAACTGATAAACTCATCCTTGTATCATCAAGATAAGGTACTATGAGAATTTAGTTACTCATGGTGTAGAGAAACAAAATCATATTAAAAATATGCAAAACAAGAAGGAGAGAGAGGGAGAGGGAATAACAAACTGTTTTATTTCTTCTTAAACAGCAGTTTCAAAGAGGGAATAAATACATTACAAATAGAGTTTCCAAGAAGATTACAAATACAATAAAAAATATCGTAAGAACATTAAAGCATGTTAACATTAAACTGAAATACTCTAAAGAAAAACAAAAGCATAAAGTCCTGTAAATGCTAAGAAAACCAAGTAATATAAGCTCCCTTTCCTCACCAGATCTGGATGCTGAAGCCTTGGGGTAGCTCTCAATTTATAAAAAAATTTCTTGCTGGTTCACGCCCACCATAGACATCCGAGTCGGTCGTATACCTGGGACATATAAAACTTGTTGACTTTGGCTGACTAAAATTAAAGTCTGGAAGCTACTGGCACGACAGTTGGGTTAAACGCCCTGATGATTCGCCCGTGTAGGAGGGTAGATTAAAATGTGGCGTGATGTTAGAGTGGGGAATAGTCGGGCTTTGGTGATTTTTTGGGACTTGGCGGGACACGCCTTGTAACATCCCAAATTTCAAATGACTTAGATTTGGGTTAGACATGTGGTGGATGCTAGGGTTTAGCTAGGTTTGACCCTAGGAGGAGGATTTAGACCATGTGGGGCCCACTATGGGGCCCAAGTCAACCTAGGTCAAACTAGGCTAAATACAAACCCTAGCCACACCATGACCCCACCACATTGCCCTAACCCTAAATACAATCTAAGTGGACCCCAAGGTAGGCCATGGGGTCAACTAGTTGACCCATGTTGGGTCAAGTCAACATTTTGACCTAAATAGTGAATATGGTGCCCTAGCCCATTTCACTAGGTTGGGTCCACCCAAATTCATCATGTGGGCCTAAAGTGGCCTTATAAACCCTAGGGGAGAGAAAAATAGGGGCATGCAATGGTAATTTTGGGAATTACCTAGGAGAGAGAAAATGTGACAAATAGGAGAGAGAAAGTGTTAAGGAAGTGGTGTGGGCCACTTGGGCTCACCCCACCAACCCACCATGGGTTGGCTGACCATGTAGGGGTATTAGGAGGTGTGGGGACCCACCATGCAGCCTTGGGTCAAGCCCAAGCCCAAACCCGAACCTACCTAGCCCATTCCATGCATGTGAGCCAACTTCCCCCTTCTCTCCTCTCACCAACCCAACTCTACCCTAGAACCCGACCATTAGGGGTTAATTAAACCAGCTGGAGTAGTGGGACCCACTCCCAAGCAACCAGCTAGCCCACACACACCAACCCGAGCCCTCCCCACATTGGTGAAATCACCCTTCCTTGGTGAAATCGCCCAAGCCTTGGTGATGTCGCCCCCCCTCTCTTAACTCAGCCCCCAAACCACTTCCCCCTCTCATTTCCATTCACTCCTACCCCAGAGAGAGAGAGAGAGAGGAAGGAAGCCATGGAAAGCCGTGGAACTTGCCGGAATGTGCAAGCTAGGGGAAGCCGCCGCCACCCTCAACCACGACCACCACCACGGGTCCGTATCCCCTCCCCTCTTACTGTACTAGATTCCTAGATCATTTAGGTTAGTAGTCAAGCTCAAAAGAGCTCGACTGTAGGCCTCTAAAGCTTGGAAAAAGCTTCAAAAATGGCGGCCTGGGAGTTTTTCGGTTTGGTTGCGCCGCCGCCGTCCGCCGCTCTCCGCCGCCCAGTCGCCGGCCAGCCCTAGCCCCGACCACCGTGAGGCCGGGGAAGGTCTTGGCCGGAGGTCCCGCCGCCGGCGATGGCCGGAAATGGCCCCGCAAGGAACACCTGCGTCGGGTCTTGGCCTGCATGCAATGCATGGGGAAGAAGACTCAGCAGCCGTCAGATCTACATCAATATTTGTGCTGGCTGATATAAATTCCTTAATATTAAATACATATATGAATAGTATGATTAACTGTCACAATATATCAGACACCTTGCATGTTGTTTATGAGGTACTTAGAGGCCCCACCTTAGGATGGACCCTGAATGGAAAATCTAGATAGATGAGTTAACTTTAAAATTCCACAGAAATCATAGGGTTTGGACCAGTAGGCTGCCCTGTAGGGCTGTTTTTCTAGGACTGCTCCTAGACTAGGGCAGAAAGTAAAATTGATGCCCAAGCCAAACCAAGTGTCATCATGACCTGAAATTTTGGTCATGTGTGTATTTAGGGCATTTTTAGGCCCTGCCAAAAATTTGGAATTTTTGGAAAACATTTTGCTATAGTGTTTACAAAAATACCCAAAAGTAAATAAATGTGATTTTTGGAGTTCCCTAACTCCAAATGGCCCCAAATTTTGGTGGCACCCTCTCATGGGTATATTAGAACCATGGTTAAAATTTGGGCTAAATTGATGCACTGCATGTTGAGGAATCTCACTTGCATGTTTGAGAAATAATATTTGACTTGGGCTGCAAATAGCAATTTTGCAGAATTTCAAATGGCTGCCCAAGCCAAACCAGAAGCCCCCTTGACCTGAGATTTTGGTCAGAGGTATAATTAGGGCATATTCAGGCCCTGCCCCAAAATGGGCTTGATTGGAAAACAAAATGTGGGAAAATTACCAAAATACCCCTAGGGCTTAACTAGGTGATTCTTGGAGTTAGCTAACTCCAAATGGCCCCAAATTTTGGTGGCTGACCATTAGGGACCATATAGACCAGTGGTAGAAATTTCTCTGAAATTGGAACAAGTCATGTTGGGAAAGACCCACATGCAAGAATTGGACTACTTAGGCTCGGGGTGCAAATAGCAAATATAAAACTTGTTTTGGTAAGTGCCTAAAGGGGTGCATTTAGAATGCACACCCCCTGATTCAGTAGACCAGTAGGGTATAATTTCAAACCCTAAATTAGTTGGGATTTTTGGGAAGCAAAAATCCCACACTTAGTGAATTTGACAATTTTGAGAATTTGGTGAACACTTAAGCATTTTCTAAAATGAATCAAACTAGGGTTTAGAAGATTTACAAAACCCTAATGATGTTATTTAAACTCATGGGAGACATATTCGAGCCCTTGAGATACGACTTGATAAATTGAAGATTTAATTTATATGTATACGAGAAAATGACAATTTTACCCTTAACAATAATTGACTGATTCTGGTGGAGAATAAATATTGAATAAATCGATGTATCATATCTATAACAGTCTCATGTGATTAAACACAATACATTGCATTTGGAAGTTCATTCAAGTGATCATTAGTTAGGTCATCTTACCCTAGTCGCTCAGTCTCGATAGAAGCGTCGTACGTAAATACCTATCTAGATAATACCACCCTAGATTAATGAACAGAACGATGAGGATGGTAGTGTAATTTGGAAATGGCAGGGTGATATTAGGTCTGGGGCTACATTTAGAATAAGTAGGTTTACTCTACTAGGACCACCGGGAGATAGAATGAAAAACGGGATAGTTGTGGAAATTGGGAATAAACCCGGGTGGTGTTGATAGCTTCATAAGTATAGCAGCGAGTGATAGAGTGCAAATCACTTTATAATAGGCATAACGGAGTCCGACGGGAGACCCTCGACTTCCGATTAATACCATAAGTCATTAGGCTACTAAGGAGTAACACTAAAGGAGAATCGTGGGTAACGGGTAAACATCAACTAAAACTAATTATCCTTGCGAAAGGGAACTTCGGGTTTCATGCCCGTCTTGGTTCCTAGTGCCCTCGAGACCCCCTCACGGGGCATGCCTTGGGCAGTCCTGGGATTCACTCTAAATCACTATGTATAATAAACCTTAGATAAGAGTAGTCTAATAGGCTTGGAGTTCTACGCGATAGGTTCGCCGGTTAAATAAGGTTGGAAACATCATATGGGTTACTTGCTCACCTGTTTCACAAGGTTGGAGGGATACAAGTAATGAGCTCATCCTAACCGGGTTGGAGGGATACGAGTGGCTTGCTCACCTGTTTCATAAGGTTGGAGGGATACAAGCACTTGCTCACCTAAATGGGATTGGAGGGAATGTGTTAGCAATATCAATACGAGCAGGAAGCTCAGATTAACACCTTGCATGTGCATAAAATTAGTGGCGAGTCAGGCGGGACTGGCCAGTCGATGCACCGATGGCAGTACGATGACTCGGGCGAGGGGTACGGGTGGAGGGGCCAGTATGCTAAATATATAATACTACGAAATCCCCGAAGACGTACACTCGACCTACAAGACTGACGGGTAGTCAGCAAAATACGTACGCAAAACTCTAGAGTGCACCTAGGACGTGTACAGAGGCGTATGAGAGGGGTCTAGGTCTGGTAGTGCTTATACCCACCTAGAAGTGGAGAGCCCGCTCCACTGTTGCCGTAGCCACAACGGTAGTACCCGAGAGTGATGCAAGCTCTCAAAAAGAGGGAACTAAAGGTCTGTGATCACAGAGTCGTGTGTGTGTGTTGCATTTGCATGTTAACATATTCATCATAACATACATTCATTCATTAGGGCATACGCTTCATAGATCCTTATCATATAAATTGTATGGGCGGTTTATATGATAAGTTACTTTTGGAAACCCTAACTTATAAGTTCGTATGGGCGTTCATATAAGTTAGGGTACTTATGTGATATTGATAGGAGTAGGAGTAGCAGTAGCGTACACTCCTTTCTGTACTACCTTTACTTTCAGTTCTACCTTTTTACTGCAGTTCTTCTCTTTCTGTACAGTCTTTACTTACTTGCACTATATATAGAACTGCTAGATCATATATAGAACTGCTAGATCATATATATAACTGCTAGACTTTACTTACTCCTGCTAGATAGAAATGTCACCTGCTCCACTTTGCTACCCCTTGTTGTCCTCCGCATCTTCCTTCCATCCGGTGCCTAAGAGCGACAGGAGGAGGTGTTGAGGATACGACTTAGTCTTTTTGACTAACATACGTTGACTCCCCCTTTTTAGGAGTTCGAGGAGGTGGACCAGCACATCCAGCGGGATGAGGAGGCAGGGCATGAGGAGCAGCTACCACCACCACCAGACACTACTACCGCACGTCCTCAGGTGGGAGGAGATGTAGTGGATAGCTTAGTTTACAGCTTTCTATTTTGTGAGAGAGAGCCTCACTTCTATTGATGTATATGGGCATAAGCCCTATTTCACTTTTGTACTCATTTTGGACTGTAGTAGCTTTTCATTCCTTATATATAATATGCTCTGTGACTTCTGTGGACATGTGTATTGGGTTGTTTATACACTTTTACTTCCGCATCTCTAGTGAAAAATGATGGTAATAGCCGGTAGAATCGGCGTCTTACGGTGTCGACTAACTCAGGAGTTAGTGTCACCGTAAGGCGGCGGTTCTGGGCATAAGATCCGGGTTAGCCTCGGGATGAGGAGACAGGATCTTACAAACTGGTATCACTTGAAAAATACGATCATTATAGAAAGAAGTCCACAACACTGGAACACCCCGCTCGAGAGTAGTTTGCGGACAAACTATTCAGCGGAAGCAATGGTGTGCCCATGTGTAAAAAGTCACATAAAACAGTCCATTTTAAGCAATGAGTTAGGCCAATCCAACTAGGACACCACCCTAGTTTGACTTACCAAGAGGATTTTGTGTCGTACCTAAGGCCGAAGATCGACATAAGATATAGATTAGTTGAGGTACGAGGATAACCAAATCGATTAAAGAAAGATCTTAACGCCAGAATCCCTACTTAAGGCTTAAACGTCGATGTCCCTACTCTGCATATCGAGTGATGTTACCAATTCTTACTCAAATTGATAGGACCGCTTCGAGGAGAAGTTGGCGCATAAGTTTATTAGTGGAACAGTAGGGTACTCATAAGCTTAATCCTAGTACTGATGACCGGATTACGTCAAGACAATCATGATGATAAATACCAGAGATCGAATAAGAATTCAAATTTTAGAAGTGACACTTCATGGTTTGGCCACGTGTTGACCTTGAACAGATTGTCGTATGGTAACCTTGAAGACCTAAAATAGAAAACATATCAATTGAAGTGGAAATCCATGCCAAAGATTGTTAGCCCTAATGATTAAGGCATGTACATGAGGACTACATTGTGAATGTTAAAGGAAATTAACCAAAATATATGGGGGCTTAACCTTTTGTTTATAGGGTTAAATTGATAGCGACTCGAAATTCTTTAAGCCCTTCTCATAAAACATGGGTCGCAAGCGTAGTGATCTAAAAACTTGGCTTATTCAAGGATCGCTCAAGTAAAGTTGTGGGTTTGTATATATATGATCGGTATGATGATCAATCCTTCCTAGAAGGTTAAGACTCTTGAAGAATTTCACACTATTTATTTATCTTAAATAGTATAGACTATTAACGACAAGTTGTGAACACAACCAATTCACGAGTGAAATAGGAAAGTAGAATGCTTCGAGAATGACTTTCCACCCTCATAATTACTCCAAGACCATATGTGTGAGTGAACAAGGAGAACATTAAGTTTAATTCCTTGAAAGATATATGAAGAGTGGCTTAGTGATGTGTATATATGACCTTGAAACTAGGGGAGACCGTATAAGACTTCAATAAGTTTCCCAATTTTGAATTTAAGGAAGTAAGTAACTACTTAGTCCACATTCTAATGAGCACTCGTGATCTTCCTTAATACCGACACGGTATAAGTCATTTACACATACACGTGAAACTGAAGAAATTGTGTTCAAGGATCAAATTTGGACCAGTATGAGTTGTAGACAGATTTACATACAATTAAGGGTTGATTGATTATCGCCTCCACAAGTATGTTCCGAGATGCTCTAACACCTCGAATCGATCATTGTAACGCATAATTAAGGAACTCAGATATACCATGGGAAGGATCAGTGCGAATTGAAGATGCGTTCAAGTAAGAAGAATAATCAAAAAGGTTTTTGCACAGTTAAGGCTCTTAGGAAAGTGACTTTGATAGTTATAGGTTGGAAGAAGTAAACACAACAATCGATCATTGCTACCTGTGCCTACTTGACATACACAAGTCATTAGGTCGGAAACATACATATTAGGACAAAGTAACTTCATGTTAATATGAAGGAATGATCGCAACTCTTAACTATTATAGGATGAGAGTCCATAACGTGAAAATGTTGAATATCTAAACGATTATGTCTATAATAATGAGAGTATCGTAGCCCCAGCAAACGGAGAATCAAGTGAAGAATCTTACTTAATTGAAGGATGTATACTCTAAGAATAATCTTGTGGATGTGACTCTGATGATCTCAGGAACCAAAACAAAAGTGTTCGATGATGATTTATAGATGGTGCGTTCCCTCAAAGAATCAATCCTTTTCAATTTGAATGGTCTACTTATCATTATACTTGAGAGATAATTTAAGTTATAATCAGAAATCTTGATAAGATAACATCTTGTGTTTAGGATATAATAATTAAGCTTTACCATGGTTATGCATGATTTAGTACTACCTTATTTGATCCTAAAAGGGGTGGATGATGAGTTAAAATTGTACACATATATATGCCCATTAATTATGATAGCGTTGAGAACCGAGATACATACGTTGATACCATTATAATCACTGTTAGGAGGATTCATGACAATGATATATAGTTCTTGACTATCAAAGGCGTATACGGAGAAACCACACGAGAAGTAATTAGTGATTAATAAGATTCTCTTTATGCCGAAATCGATTTGTGCTAGACCCCACCATTTTTGAAAAGATACACTCGTAAAGCTATGAATTTATACTACGTGTGAAAAGCGATTGGGAGAAATTTGTACGAACATCAATATCAATAATGATCGATTGATGTATGCTCAAAAGGTGAACACACTATGAATTATGTATTACTTTTAGGTTGAGTTGTGATAAGTCTTAAATTTGGGGAAAAGCAAAATGATAATTTTTCATCACACCATGATCTCGGAAGATGGGTTAGCTAATATACATAATAGTGTTGGTCTAGTGTGCCTGAATTCTCTTTTGGTGACCATAAGTTCACGTTGGTGGATAAGTAATAATCAAAGGGGACGTGAATAGAAGAGACTTCTACTTACGAGATCGTTGAATTATATATATTTTGAGTGATCGAGGTTGTAAGGGACTACAATCTAAATTGCGATTGAGAAATATTCTGATTGTTAATTGATGGAGGACATGCACATTACTGTGGTGTCAGAGACTGAGCCAGAGCTGTACCGGGAGTATCTGAACTCCCTGATTAGTGATTGTGACATTCGGGAGCGCATCAGGGCGCATCAGAGGCAGGATGCAGAGTTAGAGCCGATATTCAGAGCCCTAACTGAGGGCAAGGCAGAGGATTACACGCTACGCGACGACCTCGTTCATTTCCGTGGCCGTATATATATACCCGCAGGAGGTGGTATCCGGGAGGACATACTCAGGGAGTCGCACCAATCACAGTACTCAGTGCACCTCGGTATCACCAAGATGTCGGCTGATTTACGGAAGAGCATGTACTGGCCCAGGATGAAGAGGGAGATCATACATTATGTTACACACTGCGAGGCATGTCAGCTAGTGAAAGCTGAATGCAAGAGCCCAGGAGGGTTATTACAGCCATTACTGGTGCCAGAGTGGAAGTTTGAGGATATTGCTATGGATTTTGTGTATGGGTTGCCTCGCTCCCACTCTAGGCACGATTCCATTTGGGTCATCATCGATAGATTGACCAAGGTAGCCAGATTCATACCGATCCGGAAGGACGCCCCAGTTGCCGTATTGGTGAGATTGTTTGTGGAGCAGTTCGTTAGATACCACGGCATCCCCAAGACGATTGTCTCGGATCGTGACGGTCGATTCACTTCTAGGGAGTGGAGGGCAGTGCATGCTTACTTAGGTTCGCAGCTCTCTTTCAGCACTGCCTTCCATCCACAGACCGACGGTCAGACAGAGCGGACCAACCGGACTATGGAGGATCTGCTGCGTCTTTGTATTTTGGATACGGGGAAGCCCTGGGAGCGACTGTTACCCTTGATTGAGTTTTCTTATAACAACAGTCACCAGGCGAGCATTGGGATGGCTCCTTACGAGGAACTATATGGGAGGAGGTGTCGGACACCTCTATCATGGGTACAAGATGAGGATACACGAGCTCACGGTTCAGAGTATGTCGAGGATACGGAGGCTCAGATACGTCTGGTCAGAGATCGGATGTTGGAGGCCCAGAGCAGACAGGCGAAGTATTACGATGCGCGGCATCGTAAGGTGGAGTTTCAGGTGGGAGACAGGGTTTTCTTGAAGATACGTCCAGTGCACGGTGTTTCCCGGGTGCGGAGGCACAAGAAGCTCAGTCCGAGATATATGGGGCCTTACTTGATCCTGGAGCGGATCGGCCCCTTGGCTTACCGACTGCAGCTACCGATAGAGTTGGGAACTCTGCACGACGTCTTTCACGTCTCCTCCCTACGACGAGCACTCCTTCGCCCTGAGCAGCATATTTTTACTACCGACGGGCCAGTAGCATCAGATCGATCAGTTCGTTTAGAGCCGGTCCGGATCGACGATACCGCCGTCCGAGTGTTGCGGAAAAAGAAGGTCCCTCTCGTGAAGGTGTTGTGGTCCAACCACGGACGGGAGGAACACACCTGGGAGCCGAGGGATCTCATGATGGAGCGACACCCGGAGCTATTCTCCTCAGGTACAACTTAGTTTTGTATTTCCCTTCTAGTTACGTTTCGAATCTTTATAAGCTTGTCGAAGAAACCCCGTAGCCCGAACTTAAATTTCGGGGACGAAATTATTTTTTTTGTTTATAGGGTTTGTAACATCCCAAATTTCAAATGACTTAGATTTGGGTTAGACATGTGGTGGATGCTAGGGTTTAGCTAGGTTTGACCCTAGGAGGAGGATTTAGACCATGTGGGGCCCACTATGGGGCCCAAGTCAACCTAGGTCAAACTAGGCTAAATACAAACCCTAGCCACACCATGACCCCACCACATTGCCCTAACCCTAAATACAATCTAAGTGGACCCCAAGGTAGGCCATGGGGTCAACTAGTTGACCCATGTTGGGTCAAGTCAACATTTTGACCTAAATAGTGAATATGGTGCCCTAGCCCATTTCACTAGGTTGGGTCCACCCAAATCAACCCAAATTCATCATGTGGGCCTAAAGTGGCCTTATAAACCCTAGGGGATAGAAAAATAGGGGCATGCAATGGTAATTTTGGGAATTACCTAGGAGAGAGAAAATGTGACAAATAGGAGAGAGAAAGTGTTAAGGAAGTGGTGTGGGCCACTTGGGCTCACCCCACCAACCCACCATGGGTTGGCTGACCATGTAGGGGTATTAGGAGGTGTGGGGACCCACCATGCAGCCTTGGGTCAAGCCCAAGCCCAAACCCGAACCTACCTAGCCCATTCCATGCATGTGAGCCAACTTCCCCCTTCTCTCCTCTCACCAACCCAACTCTACCCTAGAACCCGACCATTAGGGGTTAATTAAACCAGCTGGAGTAGTGGGACCCACTCCCAAGCAACCAGCTAGCCCACACACACCAACCCGAGCCCTCCCCACATTGGTGAAATCACCCTTCCTTGGTGAAATCGCCCAAGCCTTGGTGATGTCGCCCCCCCTCTCTTAATCAGCCCCCAAACCACTTCCCCCTCTCATTTCCATTCACTCCTACCCCAGAGAGAGAGAGAGAGAGGAAGGAAGCCATGGAAAGCCGTGGAACTCGCCGGAATGTGCATGCTAGGGGAAGCCGCCGCCACCCTCAACCACGACCACCACCACGGGTCCGTATCCCCTCCCCTCTTACTGTACTAGATTCCTAGATCATTTAGGTTAGTAGTCAAGCTCAAAAGAGCTCGACTGTAGGCCTCTAAAGCTTGGAAAAAGCTTCAAAAATGGCGGCCTGGGAGTTTTTCGGTTTGGTTGCGCCGCCGCCGTCCGCCGCTCTCCGACGCCCAGTCGCCGGCCAGCCCTAGCCCCGACCACCGTGAGGCCGGGGAAGGTCTTGGCCGGAGGTCCCGCCGCCGGCGATGGACGGAAATGGCCCCGCAAGGAACACCTGCGTCGGGTCTTAGCCTGCATGCAATGCATGGGGAAGAAGACTCAGCAGCCGTCAGATCTACATCAATATTTGTGCTGGCTGATATAAATTCCTTAATATTAAATACATATATGAATAGTATGATTAACTGTCACAATATATCAGACACCTTGCATGTTGTTTATGAGGTAGTTAGAGGCCCCACCTTAGGATGGACCCTGAATGGAAAATCTAGACAGATGAGTTAACTTTAAAATGCCACATAAATCATAGGGTTTGGACCAGTAGGCTGACCTGTAGGGCTGTTTTTCTAGGACTGCTCCTAGACTAGGGCAGAAAGTAAAATTGATGCCCAAGCCAAACCAAGTGTCATCATGACCTGAAATTTTGGTCATGTGTGTATTTAGGGCATGTTTAGTCCCTGCCAAAAATTTGGAATTTTTGGAAAACATTTTGCTATAGTTTTTACAAAAAAACCCAAAAGTAAATAAATGTGATTTTTGGAGTTCCCTATCTCCAAATGGCCCCAAATTTTGGTGGCACCCTCTCATGGGTATATTAGACCCATGGTTAAAATTTGGGCTAAATTGATGCACTGCATGTTGAGGAATCTCACTTGCATGTTTGAGAAATAATATTTGACTTGGGCTGCAAATAGCAATTTTGCAGAATTTCAAATGGCTGCCCAAGCCAAACCAGAAGCCCCCTTGACCTGAGATTTTGGTCAGAGGTATAATTAGGGCATATTCAGGCCCTGCCCCAAAATGGGCTTGATTGGAAAACAAAATGTGGGAAAATTACCAAAATACCCCTAGGGCTTAACTAGGTGATTCTTGGAGTTAGCTAACTCCAAATGGCCCCAAATTTTGGTGGCTGACCATTAGGGACCATATAGACCAGTGGTAGAAATTTCTCTGAAATTGGAACAAGTCATGTTGGGAAAGACCCACATGCAAGAATTGGACTACTTAGGCTCGGGGTGCAAATAGCAAATATAAAACTTGTTTTGGTAAGTGCCTAAAGGGGTGCATTTAGAATGCACACCCCCTGATTCAGTAGACCAGTAGGGTATAATTTCAAACCCTAAATTAGTTGGGATTTTTGGGGAGCAAAAATCCCACACTTAGTGAATTTGACAATTTTGAGAATTTGGTGAACACTTAAGCATTTTCTAAAATGAATCAAACTAGGGTTTAGAAGATTTACAAAACCCTAATGATGTTATTTAAACTCATGGGAGACATATTCGAGCCCTTGAGATACGACTTGATAAATTGAAGATTTAATTTATATGTATACGAGAAAATGACAATTTTACCCTTAACAATAATTGACTGATTCTGGTGGAGAATAAATATTGAATAAATCGATGTATCATATCTATAACAGTCTCATGTGATTAAACACAATACATTGCATTTGGAAGTTCATTCAAGTGATCATTAGTTAGGTCATCTTACCCTAGTCGCTCAGTCTCGATAGAAGCGTCGTACGTAAATACCTATCTAGATAATACCACCCTAGATTAATGAACAGAACGATGAGGATGGTAGTGTAATTTGGAAATGGCAGGGTGATATTAGGTCTGGGGCTACATTTATAATAAGTAGGTTTACTCTACTAGGACCACCGGGAGATAGAATGAAAAACGGGATAGTTGTGGAAATTGGGAATAAACCCGGGTGGTGTTGATAGCTTCATAAGTATAGCAGCGAGTGATAGAGTGCAAATCACTTTATAATAGGCATAACGGAGTCCGACGGGAGACCCTCGACTTCCGATTAATACCATAAGTCATTAGGCTACTAAGGAGTAACACTAAAGGAGAATCGTGGGTAACGGGTAAACATCAACTAAAACTAATTATCCTTGCGAAAGGGAACTTCGGGTTTCATGCCCGTCTTGGTTCCTAGTGCCCTCGAGACCCCCTCACGGGGCATGCCTTGGGCAGTCCTGGGATTCACTCTAAATCACTATGTATAATAAACCTTAGATAAGAGTAGTCTAATAGGCTTGGAGTTCTACGCGATAGGTTCGCCGGTTAAATAAGGTTGGAAACATCATATGGGTTACTTGCTCACCTGTTTCACAAGGTTGGAGGGATACAAGTAATGAGCTCATCCTAACCGGGTTGGAGGGATACGAGTGGCTTGCTCACCTGTTTCATAAGGTTGGAGGGATACAAGCACTTGCTCACCTAAATGGGATTGGAGGGAATGTGTTAGCAATATCAATACGAGCAGGAAGCTCAGATTAACACCTTGCATGTGCATAAAATTAGTGGCGAGTCAGGCGGGACTGGCCAGTCGATGCACCGATGGCAGTACGATGACTCGGGCGAGGGTATGGGTGGAGGGGCCAGTATGCTAAATATATAATACTACGGAATCCCCGAAGACGTACACTCGACCTACAAGACTGATGGGTAGTCAGCAAAATACGTACGCAAAACTCTAGAGTGCACCTAGGACGTGTACAGAGGCGTATGAGAGGGGTCTAGGTCTGGTAGTGCTTATACCCACCTAGAAGTGGAGAGCCCGCTCCACTGTTGCCGTAGCCACAACGGTAGTACCCGAGAGTGATGCAAGCTCTCAAAAAGAGGGAACTAAAGGTCTGTGATCACAGAGTCGTGTGTGTGTGTTGCATTTGCATGTTAACATATTCATCATAACATACATTCATTCATTAGGGCATACGCTTCATAGATCCTTATCATATAAATTGTATGGGCGGTTTATATGATAAGTTACTTTTGGAAACCCTAACTTATAAGTTCGTATGGGCGTTCATATAAGTTAGGGTACTTATGTGATATTGATAGGAGTAGGAGTAGCAGTAGCGTACACTCCTTTCTGTACTACCTTTACTTTCAGTTCTACCTTTTTACTGCAGTTCTTCTCTTTCTGCACAGTCTTTACTTACTTGCACTATATATAGAACTGCTAGATCATATATAGAACTGCTAGATCATATATATAACTGCTAGACTTTACTTACTCCTGCTAGATAGAAATGTCACCTGCTCCACTTTGCTACCCCTTGTTGTCCTCCGCATCTTCCTTCCATCCGGTGCCTAAGAGCGACAGGAGGAGGTGTTGAGGATACGACTTAGTCTTTTTGACTAACATACGTTGACTCCCCCTTTTTAGGAGTTCGAGGAGGTGGACCAGCATGTCCAGCGGGACGAGGAGGCCGGGCATGAGGAGCAGCTACCACCACCACCAGACACTACTACCACACGTCCTCAGGTGGGAGGAGATGTAGTGGATAGCTTAGTTTACAGCTTTCTATTTTGTGAGAGAGAGCCTCACTTCTATTGATGTATATGGGCATAAGCCCTATTTCACTTTTGTACTCATTTTGGACTGTAGTAGCTTTTCATTCCTTATATATAATATGCTCTGTGACTTCTGTGGACATGTGTATTGGGTTGTTTATACACTTTTACTTCCGCATCTCTAGTGAAAAATGATCGTAATAGCCGGCAGAATCGGCGTCTTACGGTGTCGACTAACTCAGGAGTTAGTGTCACCGTAAGGCGGCGGTTCTGGGCATAAGATCCGGGTTAGCCTCGGGATGAGGAGACAGGATCTTACACGCCTCAGAGACACGCCCGTGGTGGTGGTATACGGGCATGACCGAGGGCGTGTAAGCTGAATTTTACTGAAATTTGACTTCGGACAATAGCTTCATTCCGCCTAGGTTACACGCCCTAAGTACGTCCTCTGGGAGGGCGTGAACTTAAGGCGTGTAATAGGAGAAAACCCAAAAACCTGAAAAAAGAAAATAAACTATGTTAGAACAATAATTGAGAAAAGAAACTAAAAAGAACCCAAAAATACAAAAGCCAAAAGATTTAAACGAGAATATACATATTTTTTCCCTAATAAACTAAGGTAAAACTTAATAAAGTAACGAGTTATAAAAAATTAAGAGGATTAATTGAAAAGTTTAAAATATAATAAACGAGTAAGACGAGAATTTAGAGGTAGAGGAATTTTGAAAAAGAACTGAAAATTCCTACATTAACTTAGCACAGAATTTTATAAATTTCACTAAATATAAAAACAAATCATCCCAAATTTTTACAGAATTAAAACTTAATAAAGTAACGAGTAAAAAGCGCATTGAGTCATTAATAATGTCTAAGAGGCAAATTAAAACCATAGTAAATCAAGACAAAGATTAATATTTCTATCAAAAAAATACTTATTCTAGTTTCTCGATACTATACTAAAAAGTAAACGTAGGAAACATGAATCACTAGGGCTTTAATTAAGAATACAGTTAGGCTTAGGTTTATAAGGGTGCGATATTCAAAAGGTAAACATGAACGGTATTTGCACACTTAAAAAAAAATATGCGAGCATTGCCAAAATAATGCCAGCCAAAATAAATACTTTTCACATTTGTTTTCTTTTTTCTTTTACTTTTTTCATCAAATATTGTTTTTTTCATTTATTCATTTATTCATTCTTAAACCTTTCCACATTTGTAGCAAAAGTTAATACATGGATTTTCCACAAATTTTTCTCAAAAAGATGCACATTAGCAATTAAAGCTCAAAAACAAATTTAAAGTGTGCATATATGTAAGCTATTTGGCCGTGGTGAAAATAAAGGTGGGGCTACAAAAAGGAAAGTAAAAGGTACAAAATAGCTTGCAATGATTATTGTTAGGCGGGTTACAAAGGCTCAACCGTTACCAAAAGAAATGCCTAAATCTTTTTCATTCTTCATAAATCTACTCAAAGTAAAGCTTTGAAATTTAAATAACATAAGCACTAAAAAGAGAATGTGCTTTCATGAAAATAATGATAATAAGCATCTTGACCGATTTGTATCTACTACACTTAATACAGATTAACGTCTAAAAATATTTTAATAAGGAAAAATAAAGGATGATAGGTTTTATAAAAGTAAAAGAAATAAAAAAAGACTAGAAGAAAATAAAAAAATATTCAAAGAATTTTTCAAATACAATATACTACCCTAAATAGGAATACTGCATAAGTCAAAATACTACTCGCTAAACAGATTTAAATAGTAAATTAATCTAATTTATTCTAACTAACCAAGTAAATATGAGCTTAAAAACAAAAAATGCAAAGTGGCGGGATACTAATTGATTTGGAAAAAATTAACTCAATTTAATGTGAGATTTTTCAAACGATTATATATTTATATATATATATATATATATATATATTTGATTTTTCTAAAGTGAACTAACTAAGGAAACACTCCCCCATACATAAAGTTAAATCTTGTCCTCAATTGAGAAGGACGAGAAGGAGAGAGAGAAGCTAATAAACAAAACTGAAATTAAATAAATTAAAATAGGTACTTCCCCGTATTTGCGAGTCTCAAATGGCTGGGTGATGCCGCTCCCCGATGCTTGTGCTTTGGAACTTCTTGAAATATCATTCTAAAATTTTGGTGGAATCAGTAACGTTGGAGCTTATGATTGCAGAACCTCAGCATGACGAAGACCCCTGGGGCAAAAAGTGAAAAATAAAGAAAACTAAAAAAAACCTTTGGTTGCCTCCCAAGAGCGCCATTTGTTTAAATGTTGTTTGATCTTGACCAAAAAGAATATTGTCCAACAATAAGAAGTCTTAAACTATTATTACAGTCCATGCAAAATAATATTAACATTGTCCACGTTAATATCATCACCAAAAAAATAGAGTTTCATACGTTGCCCGTTAACTTTGAAATCACCCTTATTTGGGTGTGAAATTCAAATAATGCCATAAGAGAAAACATTTTTTTACAGAAAAAGGACCAGACCATTGAGATTTGAGTTTGCCCAAAAATAAATGCAGACACGAATTATAAAGCAAAACTTGTTTGCCCGGCTTGAAAGTTTTTGGGTGCCTTAAATTTTATTGTGAAAGTGCTTCATTCGCTCCTTATATAATTTGTAATTTTAATATGCATTGGAGCGCCACTTATCGAGTTCGTTGAGTTGGAACTTTTGAAGATCAAAGAGGGAGTAGGGATCAAAATTTAAAACTTTTAAGGCCAAAAATGCACGATGTTCTAGTTCGACGGGTAAATGACACAATATTCCATAAACTAACTGATACGACGTACAACCAATGGCAATTTTGTATGATATTTAGTAAGCCCATAGAGCATCGTCTAATTTAGTTGACCAATCCTTACGTTAAGTAGAAACTAGCTTTTCTAAAATGCGTTTAATTTCCCTATTTACTACTTCGACTAGGTCGTTAGTTTGGTGTTGGTAAGCTGTTGAAAGCATATGCATAACGCCATATTTTAAAAGAGTTTTAGCAAACTGAGCGTTACAAAAATGCAAAACCCTATTACTAACGATGGACCTAGGAGTACCACATTGAGAAAATAATTTTTTTAAGAAAGTGATAGCAACTCGGGAGTTATTGGTAGGAAGAGCTTAGGCTCTGTCCAACGAGAAACATTATTTACTGCAACTAAAATGTATTTGTTCCCAAAACTAGGAGGAAGAGGGCCTATAAAATAAATTCCCCAAAGGTCGAAGACTTCTCACTCGTGGAAGTAATTTTAAGGCATTTCATTTTTATTAGAGATATTGCCCGACCATTGGCAACTATCACACCTACTCACAAAAGTTTGGGCATCTTTAAAAATGCAAGGCAAATAAAAGCCTGCACTAAGCACTTTGTGAGTGGTGCGATTGGCTTTATATTGACCACCAGTCGGTCCTTCAAGCAAGTATTTTAAAATACTTTGTCCTTCTTCGAAAGAGACACATCTCCTTACTACTTGGTCTGCACAGACTTGAAAGAGATGTGGGTCCTCCCAAAAATAGTTCTTCATATAAAAAATAAATTTCTTCTTTTATTGAGAGGAGAACTCTTCCGGGAGGACACAAGCTACTAAATAGTTGGCGAAGTTTGAAAACTAAGGAGAAGGGGAAGTGTTAATCAAAAACAGCTTCTCATCGGGAAAATAATCATTACAAGTTTTTTCATCTAAGTTTGTAATATATGGGTTAACTAAACGTGATAGATGATCTGTAGCTAAATTCTCAGCCCCCCTCTTTTTTTGGATTTCGAAGTCGAATTCCCAGAGGAGTAAGATCCAACAAATTAACTGTGGCTTGGCATCTGGTTTAGAAAGCAAATACATGAGGGCCGAGTGGTTTGTGAAAACTATAATTTTCGAAAGACTTATATTCAGGCGGAATATATCGAAGGCAAAAATAACAGCTAAAAGATCCTTTTCTGTCGTGGTGTAATTTTCTTGTGCGGATGTGAGTATTTTACTCGCATAGTATATATGGTGAAGTTCTTTTATATGCATTGTCCAAACACGATTCCCACCGCAAAGCTACTCGCATCGCACTTGATCTCAAAGGGAAGGTCCTAGACCGAAGCTATCATAATTAGCTCGTTAATTAATTTATTCTTAATTAATTGAAAAGCTGTTAAACAAACATCATCGAAGATAAATGGGGCGTCTTTTTCTAGCAGATGAGTAAGAGTTTTGGTGATTTTGGAAAAATCTTTTATGAACTTGTGGTAGAAACCATCATGACCTAAGAAACTCCGTATGGCTTTTATATTTGTTGGTGGTGATAGTTTTTCAATTACTTCAATTTTATCTATATCAACCTCAATTCCTTGCAAAGAAATCTTATGTCCTAAGACTAACCCCTCGTGCACCATAAAATGACATTTTTCCCAATTCAAGGTGAGGTTAGTCTCTTCACATCGTTCTAAAACTTTCTCTAAATTTCATAAGCAGTCATCGAAGGAGTCACCAAAACGGAGAAGTCATCCAAAAAACGTCCATATACTTTAACTGTACTTGTCAAATATGGCTAGCATACATAATTGGAATGTTGTTGGCGCATTACATAACACAAATGACATTTTTAGGGAGGCGAAGGTGCCGAAAGGACAAGTAAAAGTTGTTTTCTTACTATCCTCGGGTGAAATGGGGATTTGAAAAATCTCGAGAGACCATCAAGAAAATAGTAAAAGCTATGGCCGGATAAACGTTCTAAGATTTGATCGATGAATGGCAAGGGAAAGTGGTCCTTGTGGGTAGCATCATTTAATTTACGATAATCTATACACATGCACCACTTCGTCATCGTCTATGTCAGAATTAAATCATTATTCTCATTCAAGACTACTGTGATCTCTCCCATCTTTGGCAATACCTGAATAGGGCTAATCCACTTACTATATAATATGGGGTAGATAATTCCTGCATATAAAAGTTTCATTACCTCGTTCTTTACTACTTCTTTCATATTTGGGTTCAATCGGTGCAGAGGTTGAACAGAGTTACGTGAATTATCAACCATTATAATTTCATGAGTGTAGAAAGATGGGCTTATGCCCTTGATATCATAAATCTGCCAAGTGATAGCTCGGCGATGCTTTTGTAAAACTCGAAGAAGTTTTTCATTTTTTAATTCAGTTAGATAGGCCGATATTATTACGGGAAATTTTGAGTCATTTTCTAGGAAGGCGAATTTTAGATGTCCAGGTAGTACTTTTATTTCTAGGTTAGGGGGTTCTTCGTAAGATGATTTGGAGGATTTTTCTTTTTCAAAAATCATTTCTTCACACACTTTTGACTTATAAGGAAAATTTGAAGGTGGCGAATTAGCGACCATTGCCGTTTCTTTCAAACATTGTGTGGGCAAGTTGAAGAAGAACAAAAAGAAGAATTTTTTTTCAAAAAAGTAGTAGGAAGAGTCAACACTTAAAACATCTAGGAAGAAACACGAGTCATCATTTTTTAAGGTGTTTTTCATAAACGGGGTGATGGAGAAAGTAACCTCATCGTCCCTTACTCGCAGGAAGAGCTTTCCGTTTCTTACATCAATGATAGCACGGGAGGTGGCACGAAAGGGGAGGCCAAGGATTAGGGGAACCTCGACATCCCCTTCAATGTCCGGAATGATGAAATCCACTAGGAAGATGAATTTATCGACTTTTACTAAGACTTCCTCCATAATTACTAACGGATACTTAATCGATCTATTAGAAAGCTGAATACTCATATGTGGGGGGTTAAGGCTACTCGATCCTAGCTTTTTGAATATAGAGAGGGGCATTAAGTTGATGCTCACCCCTTAATTGGCTAACACGTGCTTGACAAATAAGCCACCAAAGACACACGGGAGAGAAAAACAATCAACATCATTTATCTTCTTTGGTAAGCCATTTGTCAAGACGCAGAGCACTCAGCATTTAAAGTTACGCGGGATAAATTTTATAACTTTTTCATATTAGTTAAAAGATCCTTCAAGTACTTAGCATACTTGGGCATTTGAGATATCGCTTCATGGAAAGGTAAATTGATGTGAATCGGCACAAACATTTCCAAGAAGAAATTATATTAATCATTTATTCGCTATTTGTTAAGTGTAGAAGGGTATGGTGGAGTAAGATCATTTTTCAAAGCAGAGGGTGGAGTGATGAAATCTTTTTCAGCGGGTGGAATATTTAAAACTGGGACCGAGATTGCCTCGGGTTCTTTAATTACTATACCAAAAACTTGCTTCCCACTCTGAAGAGTTATAGCTTTTGCTTCTTCTCTCGGATTGGGATCGGTATTAGCAAGAAGAGACCCGAGGGATCACTCGGATATAATTTTTTACGAGCTTTCCTACTTGGTTCTCTAAATTTTTGATAGATCATGTTAGGTTTCTAATGGTTGCGTCATTTTTGTTTATCTATTTCGAAAGTATTCCCTCCAAAGATAAGGGTTTTTGAAAATTTTAAAGTGGTGGAGGTGGTATAAAATCATATTGTGGAGGCGGGCGATTAGCGTTTATCGGATTACTCCATGAGAATTTTGGGTGGTTACGCAAAGCGTGGTTAAAATTGTTCGGAAAAACAAAACCGAGTGCAGGAAAATTAGAAGTGGAAGAAAAATTATTAAATGCATTTCTAGGCATATTACCAATATAATCAATTTAATTGGAGGTAGCAGTTGCAGATTCCCATACCTGAGGGGTAGAGGCAACAATCATCTCTGTAATCTTCTTGCTAAGTATTTTTACTTGCAGTGCCAGCTGGGAGACATTGTTCAATTCATATATACTTGCAGGTTTGTTTGGTCGGGATCTTTTAACATTCCACTGATAGGTGTTCATGTCCAAATCCTCAAAAAGCACAAATGCAACTTCCGGAGTTTTATGGTTTAAATTACCTTCAGAAGCGACATCTATCATTTGCTTCATTGATTGATTTAGCCCGTTATAAAACATCTGTACTATTAACCATACAGGTTGCGCGTCATGGGGGAAACATCTTAATAATTCCTTGGACCTTTCCCAGGTATCATATAAAGATTCAGATTCCATTTTATAAAAGGAATAAATATCATTTCTAAGTTTCCCAATTTTTTCTGGTAAAAAATATTTCGTCAGAAATTTCTCAGTTATTTGGGCCAAAGTGGTGATAGAAGCTCTAGGTAGAGCCATCAAACACTACTTAGCCCTGGTTCTTAAAGAAAATGAGAAGAGTCTTAGCCTAATAACATCATCTGTAATACCATTTATTTTGAAGGTGTCACAAATTTCAAGAAAGCTAGCATTGTGTTCGTTCGGATCTTTATCTTGTAATCCGTCGAACTACACGTGATGTTGTACAATTTGAATTATGCTAGGCTTTAGTTTGAAATTGTTCGTAGCTACGGCAAGGTGCACTATACTACTCTCGGTGCCCTACAAATTCGGCCTTACATAATATGACATAGGCCTATTCAGTGATTCCTCTTCGTTGGGCACCAACATATTTAGAGTAGCTACTAACTCTTGCAATTCAGTTTTACCTACAGTTTAGGTTAGCCCAGGACTGCCCCCGGCATACCCCGTGAAGGGCTCTCAAAGGGAACTAGGAACTACGATGGGCTGAAGCCCAAAGCTCCCTTTCACAAGTAACTTATTATTATTTGTTTTTACCCAACTCCCAATCCCTTTAATGTTGTACTAGATCTAACCCTAGTGTATTTTGACTCTTTCTCTCTCCCCACGGGGAAGACGATGTTTCATCGACCCCGAGCACCTCTTAGCACTAGTCAAACCTACCACTCCTCACAACTCTAGATGATGCACTCATTTCACTTACCAGATTAACACAGCAACATCCCAACTCTCTGGATTCATTTTGTACCATATCATGATTTCTGTAGTTTTACTAAACGTAGACAATCCTAAGCTATATGATGTATACATTTGGTGTTACTCAAAATTATCATCCAATATCCCTATAATATTAATTGGGGGTCTATCATGACATATTTAGCCTAACTCCAGAAATTCATAATTTTCTGAATTTATCTGATAATTTATTTAATTTCCTAAGAACTCCAAATGCCCTAGTTTTGAACATGAAGTACCCTTTTAAGTCTTGCAAGTTACATCACAAAATTTAGATAAATACTAGGCATCTATGTTCCTGTAAAAATCAAGGTCTCCCAATTTTTCCAGTAAATAAAAAACTCTAAATTTTATTTTGAAACATATTCCATTTTCATATATTAATGAAGTAAGTACAGAAATTGTACATCCAAAAATTGTGAATAAAATTTTTCAAGAAAGTATTGACCTAATAACACTAATGATCATGTTTCACAATTTTACAATAAATAATGAGCTCTGAATAAATTATTGAACAAGTTTCCATTTTTTTGAGCTTGTGAAGTAAGTACTGTAAATATGCATCTATAAATTGTAATAAAATTCAAGTTTGAATTTTATGACCCAAAACGCCCTATGCCCAAATTACACAAATTTTCTATGGTCAGGGAGGTCAAAAAAAATAAATAATCAATTAAGGGCTAACACTTGCATAACAAAGGAAGTACCAAAATAATTGCTCCAAAATTCCCATTAAAATTCCAAAGACCCATACTAACCCTATGACTACACTACCCAAATTTCACAACTTTTAACAGAGTTTTGATAGCCTATTATACCATAAAAAATTTGTCACGTTAACTAGGGTTAGGGTTTTGAGGGGTCTACCCATCTCCAAATCCTCTAAGATTTTTACCAGAGAACTTTAGCTACCCTATGATCCTTCCTACCAAATTTCAAGTCCATACAAGGACATTTGACCACATGCCCTTCTCCAACCCCTAAGTCCTAACATAGGGTTTGAACTTGGAACCTAGGGCAATCCCACCCCAAACAACAACTTAACCCACATGGGGGTATTATATGTCATGCCAAACTAGTGGCCAAAATCTTAGCCTCTGTTGAGGTGATTTTACCACTCAAACCTCAAAGTGCACTTTTGACCTTAATACCATTATTATGGCAATGCTAGGGTTTCCAAAAATTCAATCCAAATCATCTCCAAATGAAATGAAATTTTATCCAATGCCTTATGATGACCCCAAGGACAACTCACCAAAATTTGGGAGGGTTTGGAGGTCAATAGGCCACTTAATTAATTTACCCTAAGTTATTTAAATAATTTCAAAAACTATAAGAAAATATTCCCAAGAAATTCTAATTTTTTGGAAGGACCTCAGGTATAAACTCGGGTGACTCCCTATCAAAATTTTAGGTTATTCAGACAAGGAATGAAGTGGGGGCACACATTTTAATCTCTGCCTAGCCCTAGGAATAGACCCAACTAAACTGGGTGCCTTGGTCAAACCAGATGTCCAAATTGATTCAAATCACTTTTACATTAAAGTAGACCCATAGGGCTACAATTTATATGTTGACCACTTCCTCTGATTTAGCTTCTAAGTATTTTTATTAAATATAAACATTAATAGCAAATTCTGTGACAGAAATGAAATAACATGAAAATATATCCTATAGTTTAATTCATCTCTATCACGAATCTTAAAGCAGGATCAAAGGGTGGCTTGATCGTCTTCTTCCTCTAGCTGATGGCCATGATCCAGCCCACCTGAAGAAACTTCCAAAAAAACTTTCCCAACCAACGGGCCACCATACAGGCCGGCCACTAACACCACCACCTCCGTTGAGGTGATGGCTATCACTGGGCAGCAGCACGGCCGCTGGAGGGGCAAATTCTGACGATCTCGACGTGCTAGATTTTCCCTAAAAACAAGTAAAATGAACGGTTGGATCAGATTCAATTGTGCCCGATCCTCATTCTAAAAGAATCCTACGATCTACCTATAGTGTAAGGAGAGAAGGAGGACCTTCTTTAATGGCTGGAGGCGGGTAGATCTCCGAGTTACCATGGTCGAAGGTGAAGCTTTTCCGAGTTCTACAACTGCACAACCTAGTAGCTCGGCTCCTTCAGATAAGGTGTGGAAAAGATAGCCCTGAGTCCAGGGATGCTTTTAGGTTTATCAAACTGGGATGGGAGAGGGTATAACTCCTAAAGACATGAATCGTCATTAAAGGCCAAATTTCGTTTTCAACCTATTGATGAGATGAGCCACCCCTCTGGCCGGGAAACTACTTGAAACTCTTCCACTTCCTCAGAGTAACTAAATCTAGCCTTAATGGGTGGCCCTTGGCTGCCCTAAGCCATAAATGGCCTTCTCCCTCTTTTTTCTCTCTCCTCAATTAATGGAGTTTTCTCTCTCCTATCCATACTAACTGAAACTTACCTCTCCTCCTACCTATTAGCACCCCACTAATCATAATAATAATAAGGATAGGTCAGCCTAGGTGGGTGAAGTGGGTTTGAGCTTGGGTTAGCACATTTTTGCTAATTTGACTTAACCCTTTTGTAGAGTTGACCTTAGTCATCATAACCATTTGGGTTTACCCCAATGGGTCCTTGGTGACCCATTGGACTCCCTTAATGTCTAGAAGTACTTTGGTAGGGTTTGTTTGGCATCTTGGGGGTCACTTAACCCTTAGTTAGGGCACTTTGACATTTTTATGGCTAAGGTTGACTTGGGTCAACTTAGCCTCTTTGGTTGACTCCAATGGGTCCTAGGTGACACATTGACCTCACTCGAGGGTTAGGAGGACATGAGTGGGATCCACTTGGCTAAGAGAAGTTCAGTTGACCCTATGTAGGTCAGTTTGACCCATTTAGGGTTAGAGTTCACTTAGGTCAACTTAACCACTTTGACTGCCCTCAATGGATCCTTAGTGACCCTATTGACTTTACAAGATGTTAAGGATGTTGTGGTAGGGTTATGGGGTCATGTTGAAGCCCTAAAGTTAGACCTTAAGTCTGATGTTGAGGATGTGCTATAGGCATACAAAGGTGGTTTTCACCTTGCGCCTTGCCCACTTGATCTAGAGTTTCTGATGGTTTTGTCATGTCCTAGTCATGATAAAACAAATACCTAGAGGTCTAGTTATTTGAAGGATGTTACACGGGTTGAACCGAGTGTTTTACTTGTGTATGGGCAATGCCGCCCGCGCGTGAACAAATTGCACGATTAACAACAAATTAGTACAAACAAGAAAGTAACAGGAAAACCGTACGTTTCCTTCATGCATGGTTCAGAATAAACAATGCATTAACCGTGCATGAACATCGTTGAGCTCCGCTCGACAATTTCCTGTACAACAAAATGCATGATCAAGAAGAAACATGTTCTAAGAATACGCATGACCGTGCGTTTTCCACAAGCCTGAATTCCAGACTTGGGGGAAAACGCACCACCTGCGCTCAAACAAATAAAGCCAAAGGGAACCCTCCAGCTTCACAAAAATGCAATGAAAATTGCCGGAAAGGGCCATGGGGAGCACCATATGCTTACCCCCAAAAATAGAATGCGCAATTGCACACCCATGGGCCAAAACAGTGCACAAATTGGTCAATGACCGGGAAATGCAAATATAACCGAATATCGGTTGAAATGCAGTGCACAAGTGAGAAAACAAGCACAGATGAGTACAAAAAACCCTATTTATATCGTACTCATCAGGTATATCCCGTCAGCGTAGAAAATTACTATGGAGAACTGGTTTCAGAGGTTGGCTCAGGGTGATAGTACTGTAGACGACTAGTTACATGAGTTGGCAAGGTTGAGGAAATATGCAGGCTCTATCTTTGTTGATAAGGAGCGTAAGACCAACCAGTTCTTTGAAGGACTACATGACGATCTGAGGTTGCTGCTCACAAGTCCAATGACATAGGGATTTCTAACCCTAGTCAATATCGCTCGATCTCTAGATAGGGATAAGAAGCGCATGCAGGCGCTAAAGATGACAGAGTTTAAGATACCAAGTTCGTTAAACTCTGGGTACCGAAAGTGAAACAAGAAGAACAAATCTGTTGTACAAGTTTCTTCATCAGTTACTTCTGGGGTATCGTACGGGCGAGGAGGACATATTCATTGTTATAATTGTGGCAAGCCGGGACGCATTGTCCTCGACTGTTAGAGTAGCAAGTCAGAGAATAATGCAGGAGCATCTTATGATAAGAAAGGGATGTAAGTGGAGTGAACTACATCCCATCATGCTCCAGTCCAACCCAGGGTCTACAACCTTGGCTAGCAGGAGGCCATCAAGCAAAGTGACGTTGTAATATGTATGAGTTTAGATATAATATTTTTTGCTTTTTATAATTGATAACTTGTGCATTGCTTGTGTATAATTTGTTTGTGTTAGGCTTTGTCTTGATCTTGGTATGTCCGGCGAGAGAACTGTTTGATACAGGAGCTTCGAACTCCTCCCTGTCCGAAGATCTCATAATGCGTATCACAGTGCCTTCCTCCGTGGAGAAAGATAGATTGAATGTGATGCTGCCTAATGGGTGTTTGACGCAAGTGGATAGAGTTTATTGTATTAAGGTACTGATTAAAAGTCAAGAGTTTGATATGAAAGCATCGCTACTACCGATAGTAGAGTTCAATGTGATCTTTGGCTTGGATTGGCTTTAGGAGCATCATGCGTACATCGATTGCAGTCTTAAGATGGTCAAACTAGGGCTGAATATAGATTGTGAAACAACCTTCTTTTGTATGATGGGACCGAGCAAGACGCTGATGTCATCTTATGAAGAAGTCAAAGTCATTAATGACAGTACTTATGCTGACCGTTGCCTTACTTGACATCCTTTGGGTGGAATGTTTTCGTACAGGTTCAGCTGAGCCTTGCAGGAAATAGCAAGCTAAAGCCCTTAGTTGTAAAGCAATCC
The DNA here is from genome assembly GCA_039513925.1 of Platanthera zijinensis. NCBI lineage: Eukaryota > Viridiplantae > Streptophyta > Magnoliopsida > Asparagales > Orchidaceae > Platanthera > Platanthera zijinensis. Next base: position 60,515,704 of record CM077094.1, on the reverse strand, counting down.
CTTGAAGGCCAAAGCAAATTGCCCGTCTTTATTTAAACTTTCATGTGTTTCCTATCTGCGTGCTGAAGTATATACAACAATAATATTTGAGAAAACTGTATAAGGCTTGGGGCCAAAACTCTTATGTATTCATCTTTTCATTCCTTTTTTGTTTAGTGGACATTATTATGGTTAGGTTCTTGATACAATCTTAAAATACTTCCGCTAGAATGAACTCTGAGTTAGGATACAATTATGGATTATGGTCTCAGTGTGTAACTCCAATGACTATCTGTGGAATATGGCATGGGGCCCCTGTCGGACCTTCTGTTATAATCCATGTGATGGAGAGGGGTGTTATATTAGTCACGAGATCGAAGGGACTAGTGATAGGTGCGGTCAATTTCAGGATCAAAGTCAAGATTATGATCAAGTGGAGAGTTTCTCAAGATCATGCACTAAAAGACTACTATATAAAAAAAATTTAAATACAAAATAAAAATTAAACAAAAATAAAAGTTTTGTTAATACAAAATAGTTTTAATAAAAACAAAGGATTCGTAATCAACTTTGTATTTGTGTTTTTTTTATTTTATAAAAATAGTTGTTTTTAATAACAACTAAGATAAAAATAATGGTGATTCCTTTTTACTTCGAAATTCAACAGAAAATGATCCCGGACAACGATGCTAAAAATTTGATAAGCAAAATATTGTTGATATAATTTAATTTGAAAAGTAAGTTGGATGAGTAAATTATGCGTTTGAATGTTCTATCTCTTTTTACTTATATATTGTGATTTACGCAAGCGTTCCTATCGAGTAGTAGTATAGTATATTAAAATATGAAGGTCGTATTTTTCCACGGATCTGTGTCGAGTACTCTACTTTAAGGAATCAAACTATTTTTTTACCGAAAAGAGTTAATGGTTTTAAAACTGAAACAAAAGTAGCACGTAGGGTTTTGAGAATAGATGAGGGAGATTGCCCTCGATTTGAACTTACTTTGTAACATAATTTTCAAATAAGAAAAACTCTACTTTTTTATTAATTAATATACTTGACTGTGGAGGTTCCCTAAATATAAATGTATCTCTATCGAGGATACGACCAGCTGAGATTAAGGTAGTTTGACCGGACTTCTTTTTTCTATTCGAAATACTTTAATATATGCTTTACGTTGTGAACCCACTATTGACCTCTTACTGATATTCAAAGGTTCAACTAAGGAGGCTTACGTTCATCTCTTTCAAGAGTGATGCGTATTTTTTCTTTACCTGAGAGTGATAAATTTGTGGACACAAACCTTTCGGCTACTATATATGAATTATGGAAATGAAAACCATATATTGATATGTATGGTTCCACTCAACTTAATTCTTGGGTAAATCTTAAGTTTTTATTGATTTAAAAAATAGAGTTTGAAATTGTAGAAGTAATAACCTTCCCAAAGCTCATCTCAATTGAGTGCTAAAAATTTCTTAGCCTTTCATCAGGATGCTAGTGGTAGCATAAAAAGAAGAAAACTATTTTTAAAAAGTAAGGTTTTAAATTACAGAAATAATATCCTTCCCAACGTATCTCTGTTGAATGCTAAAACATTCTTAGCCTCTCAATCGGGATATGGGTGGTAGTAAGAAAATTAAAAGACTTATAAAATATAGAAATAATATCCTTCCAATAAATCTTAATCAAGTGCTAAAAAAATAATAGTCTCTAATCCAGATGGGGGTGGTAGTAAATCTTGAATTACGAAAAAGAAAGTAATTACGCACACACCCTGTCTCAACAAAAATGGAAATTAAGATAAAAGAAATAGAAGTTGAAGAATAACTAGAAAACTGAAATTTTATAACTTCAAAAAGTGTTATATACTAAAGAACACAAACTAGGGTTTGGAAAATATCACTCAAAAGCTACTTATAAACACCATGTAAGACAATGTGGAACTCTACAAGTTATGTTCTAAACTTCAGCCAGAGCACTCCTTTTATAGACAAATTTTTGATGAACACGCCCCCATTACACACAAAAATAGGGCGTGTTACTGGAGTGGAAGATAAGATGGTCTGCGGATAGAAATTTTGGATGCTTATGGAATGGTCTGGAAGATTCCATGGTCATGGAATAAGAGGCACGAGCATGTTAATTAGGCGTGTCTGTGAGTATGGAAGATGGGCTTTAGTGCTGCGTTAATACGAGCATCTGGCTTTGTCATGGTTGAAGTCAGGGGCGTGTCAGCTAGACCACTAGCACATATCCAGGGCGGGGCTGAGTTTGCTTGCATCAAATGCTGTCGAATTGCTTGAATTGCTCGTTTAAAGATACACGCCCAGGTCACAGGCGTGACCTGGGGGCGTGACCTAGCAAATTTTTGGCGAATTGCCCAAAATGTGCAGAAATACCTATAGAGAAAAAAATAAGGTCAAGTTAGAACTGAAAATAAAAAAGAAAGGATTTATTTAGGTATGCGGATAATATAATTACTGTTTTTTCTTAAAATTAAACTAAAATATAAACTAAAAATATGTATATTTTGCTACTCATCAGTACACACTTTGGGCATTATGAGTTCACTGTGATGCTATTTAAGATGACAAAAGCGCCATCGGTATTCATGAACATGATGTACAGGACTATTCGAGAGTATCTGGACCGATTTGTGATCATCTTTATTGATGATATTTTGTTATACTCTTAGTAAGAAGATGACCATGCAAATCATTTGAGGTTTGTTTTGCATACCCTAAAGATGAATCGACTCTATGCCAAGTTCTCAAAGAATAAGTTTTTGCTATCATCAGTGGATTTTCTTGGTTATGTGGTCAGTGGGGAGGGTACTGCAATGGATTCGACAAAGATAGTTGTGATACGGGAGTGGCCTACGTTATCTATGGTGTCAGAAGTCAGGAGTTCTTTTAGACTTGCCGGCTACTACATGCACTTCATTGAGAACTTCTCACAAATTTCTTTACCTCTCAGGATATTGATATGAAAGGATCAAATGTTCGTTTGGACGCTAGAGTGCGTGCGAGCTTTTGAGGAGTTGAAGAGTCATCTGACTACGATGCCTATTTTAAGTTTGTCATATGGTACATAAGGCTGTGAGAGTTATAGTGATGCCTCAAGGAGCATCTTAGGCTATATTCTTCATTAGTTTGGAAACAGTATAGCTTATGGCTCTCACTTGTTGAAGGTGCATGAGAGAAACTATCTTGTCTATGACTTGGAGTTGGCAGCTGTGATTTTTGCCCTTAAGCTGTGGCAACATTATTTGTATAGCATGAAGATTGACATCTTTACAGACCATTGAAAGTATCTAGCGTCTACACAAATCACCTAGAAGGGGTGAATAGGTGATGTTTGTGTCTTTTTGTGGAATAAAAAATATCTAAAAATTCAAGCACACAAACACAGATATTTATAGTGGTTCCTCGTATAGGGTACATTCACTCTCCTGGCTCGCCTATCTACCACGAAGGGTAAGATTCAGCTACTTCACCTTTCTCAGATTATCATAATCTTACACCTTGGAGCAATGCTCCTACACCTCAGAGAACAAACTCTCTTACACCTCGATCCATAACCGGATCTACACATTAATCAACAAACCGAATCTACAAAATTGATCCACTAACGGATCTATAAACTCGATTCACTAACAGATCTACACTCGAAAGAAAAAACTTCTTACAATCTTGGATACAAAGCTCCAACAAAAGTAAAAAGAATTTTTACAATATCAATAAAAATTTTACTCTTCCAGATCTAAAATCTTCAGGGATCTTCCTTCTTGAAACCTGAAAATCTCAATGAAGAAGGTTAAGGAAGAAAACCAGAGAAAGCTTGATCTAAACTCTTAGGATCCGACATGATCAAGTAAATGTTAAGGAATCTTTGAATCTTGGATCCGTCGAATCTTTACTCCTTTTGAATCGTTGTATCAAGAGAGGAGCGGTAGAGAAGAATCATGATGAATTCGGTGAGGCTTCTCCCAAATTTTGGAGAGTGCGAATGCGATTCTGATTACTGTAATTATTATGATTATTATAAGGGTTAGCGAATCCTCTGAAAGGACTATTTATAGATCATCGTCTAACTATCATAAATAATTAAGGAATGATCCGCGTGGATCTTTTGTAACAACCCTATCCGTCACAAGGCATATAACAGTAGATTCGACCGGGGCCTAACGCCATATACCATAGACAGACTGAAGGGTTAGTGAATGAAACCATCCTTCCAATAACACACATCCTACACAGAGCACATTCTAGCGAAAGCATTTTAAATGTTGTAACGAAAAGAACCATTGCCACAACATGAATGTCCACTAAAAACCAAAGTAGGAATGAGCATACAAATACACAAAGTACTTGGCCTTATGGCATTACAAGAGTTTACTTTAAATAATAAGTGTCTTCCAAACATCGGCACGTAGGCCGGTCACATGATGAGTTGTAAATATATGCATATTTTAGTACTTTATTTATATAGTTTTAGTTCTTATTTATAGTTTTAAGTTATTTTTGTTTATAAATATGTTTCTTTTTGCAAATACTTTTCTAACTTAGCTTGTTTTTATTTTCTGGATTTTTTCAGAAAATTGTGAAAATTTAATAGGACACGCCCGTGTCACATGGGTCATGCCCGTGACAGGGCGTGTTACTTTGATTTTTCACTCAATTTGGATTTCTACTAAAGAAACATGCTGACACGCCCGTGTCCCATGACCGACATACCCGTGTCATGACCTCGACGATCGTTGACCTCAATCCGACGCTCGACGTTCAGCCTTTATCAACCTGACGAGGACACGCCCTTGTCCGAAGACTCGACATGGTCGTGTCACTCACTCGATGCTTCCAGCTCGACACTCGACGTTCATCCTTCTTTAACCTGACAAGGACATGCCCATGTTCCAACTTTCGACATGCCCGTGTCACCAATTCGACTCAGCCGCTGCCGACATCAAATTGCCAGGTGTTCTAACACGCCCGTATTACACATACTGACATGCCCGTGTCGGACACGTGTCCCATCCCGAAGCTCCTAGCAAATCGCCAGCTGACCAGATTTTTACTTCTCCAGCACGCCAGCCTAACACACCCATATCACACAGCCCAATACGCCCGTGTCACCCCATAAATTGTATCAATAAATTCAAATATTCTGAATGAACTCTTATTCTAGTTTTTGGACCATTTTGCTTAAGGGGTTATACTGCTTAGATGCTTTGCAAGGCTATGTAAGGGAATTTCACCCCCCACCCCTCTTAGTGTTTGTTTTTAGCTTTCGTAGTAACTCATTTTTTACTTAAAAAAATACGAGTTTTTCTTCTCTTTATATGGTTTTGGAATGGATCTAAGCACCTCTCCTTAAGAAATCTAATTTATTTTTTTATACTATTTTTTTCTTTGTTTTTGTTATTTTCTATTTGTATGTACGTGTATGAGTATAGATTTGTGCTTTTATGTTTTTGTTATTCCTTTTACTTAAATTCATCTTGCCTTAGGATCTTTTTTGTACTCTTTGTATTCATCCTTATAAACTTATGAAAATCATTTTAAAGTGCATTTATTTTCTTTAACTTAGGCTTTTTAGGATCGCAAACCTTTCGTTATCTTCTAGCTTTATTTCCACTTTTTACGCGTTTTTATAAAGTTATAAGAATTAATATGTTATCATTCTTATTTTTGCACAACTTTGTTTTAACTTTTTTTTCCAAAACTTTTTGTTCGTTTAAATTTTATTTTCTTATTTTATGCATTTCTACCGCATTCTAGCGGATGAAATGTAGTCATTTTAATTTTTTAGTCTCTTTGTTATTCTTATTTTTCATATGCTTGCTTGCGTGTATGAGTTAATTTTTTAAAGCTTTCTTTAAATTTTGTAGAGTGCGTGTGTTTTTATTTATGTAGAGTGGGTGTGTGTGAGTTTTTATTTCAGTAGAGTGCGTGGGTGTGTGCATCTATTTTGTCCTACTCATTTGTGTAAGACTCGCTTTCAATTTTCCTCCTACTCATTTGAGTAGGACTTTATGTGTGTGCGTTTTAATTCATGTAGAGTGCATGAGTGTTTTTTAACTTCTGTATAGTGCATGGGTGCATGAGATAGCTTTTTCAGTTTTCATTTCCCGCCTACCCGTTTGAGTAGGACTCGCAATTTTCCACATACTAGTTTGAGTAGGACTTGTCATTTTTTTCGCTTTAATTTCCCATCTACTCGTTTGAGTAGGACTCACACTTTACTGCTTTCATTTTCTGCTTTCATTTTATCACTTTCTTTTCGCAAGCCGTCCCCATTCCGATGAGTGGCTAACCGCTCTTAGCCCTCAAAATCGAAGAGCATTAAGACAAAAAATTCACTTTAAATAATTAAAGGTCCTCTTTTTCTCATTAATTAAAAGCACTTAAGGGTTCCTCGGGAAAACGACTCGGAGGACCACATAGCGATGTGTTGGCTCTATTTCCGTTGTCCATATTCTAGCTTACCGAGTGGCCGTGCGTATGAACCGATCACCCTTGGGTAAATAGAGTTGCGTGCATAACCTCGAGAGAGGAGAAGCGTAACTCTACCAGATTGGGTTCCCCACCAAATAGCGGGGTTCTTAGCGTAATGCGGGCATTAAGATGAATCCTTCGTTGGACTAACGTTCGGTCGAATAGTCTTAATGTTTAGGTGAGCGATATTCCTAGAGATAAGTGAGCTCGTCCTTTTGGAGCCTCCACAACAAAGTCTACCCTTTAATTAATTTGAAATTTAGGATCTCTAGTTATTAAAAGTTATTTTCGTTCAAATTTCTTCAGTGTCGTTGCACTATTTCTTCATCGACATTTTCTGCTTTTATTTTTCTGCATTTATATATATTTATTTCCGCCATAATTAAATCAAACGACAAAACTATCATCGGTAAAAAAATAGTCCATTAAGGGAAAGAGTAGAAAGAGTCAAACCGACGCCGTGAACAATACGACCCTGATATTCCCCACCGGAATATCCTGTACTACACGTGATAGGTGCACTTGCCTTATTTAGTTCAAAACGAAATATTGCCCGCGAGCTCCGCCCTCTTATATCTTTTATCAAAATAAAAACCCTCCTCTTCTTCTTCCATCTTTATAAAATAAACCTCCCCAAATAAGCGCTCGCGGAGCGCATCAATTTTTTGGCGCTGTTGACGGGGAATTTCGATTTGCTATTTTGAATTCCTGAAAACTATTACTTTTACCTTTTATTTATATTTATATATAAAAAAAATGGCCACCAAAAAAATTAATATATTTATAATATTTTTAATAGTAATAATAATAATTACTACTTAAAAATCTAAAAAACTAAAAAAACTAAAAAAATAGAAAATCTAAAAAATCTAAAAATTCAAAATCTTAAAAACTTAAAAACTTTTAAAACAAAAATAAAAAAATAGTTTCTACCTTTATCTTATTTTAAAACAAATAATTTTTATATTAGTACATATATATATTTTAAAACATAAAGGTCGGCCGCCTCGCCTTTTTTCTTTACCTTTTCTCCTCTTTTATTTTATTTTAGAAAATAAAAAAATATATATATGAAAAAAATATGAAAAACTAAAAATATATATACCTATAAAAATGCTCTTGGGAGGCACCCCAGGTTTATCTTTTTATTTCTTGCAGGATTTCTAAAAACGGGCCTCCCCAAACGCGTTTTCAGGGAAGCTTTCTTAACTCCTATTTTTATTTTATTGTATATAAGTGCTTAGTCTTTAATTTTTATTTCTCATACTTAGTACAACATTGGGGACAATGTTAGACTTAAGTATGTGGGTGTTTTTTTGTTTTTTGTTCTTTTATTTGCTGCTCTTTTATTTTCTGCACCCAATTAAAAATACCAAAAAAATTGCAAAAATTTAAAACTTCAAATAAAAAAAATTCATTTTACTTTGTAATTATTTTTTGTAAACATTCTCTTTCCTCTTCTTTTCCCTATTTTCTTTGTAAATAACTCCTCTTTCTTTTCCCTTTCTTGTAAATAACTTAAAAACTCAAAAAAAAAAAAAAATTTTTTTTTAATATCCAAAAAAAGATAATAACTCTAAAATATCCAAAAAAAGATAATAATCAAAACACAAAAAAAATTAATAAACCCTAAAATCCAAAAAAAATGTTTTATTATGAAATAAATAAAATCGAATATATAATGTCTTAACCCTTTTGGCTTTCCAAAGATCAAGTTTCGAGTTAATTTATAAGCGAATTTTAATTATTCTTTTTTCACTATTCGTTTATTAATTATTGATTGAAAAAATTAAATAGCCGGGGTTAAGTTTTAAAGAATTCATTATGCTTTGTTAAAAATAGCGATCTCATTTTTGGAACTACTTCTAATTTTTGTTTGATAGGAGTAGGTGTATTATGTTAGAAAATAACAACTATAGAATTCAATTATGCTTACTTTTAGCTTTTTGAAAAATTAGAACGTATAATTTATAAAGGTTGCTCTCCAAAAAAAAATTTATTTTAAAAAATCTAGTTTTCTTTTCTCCCCTTATTTATCAAGACTTACTTGGCATGATAAACAATTTTATCCTTAAAAGATCCCATGTCAATGGGAATAAGATTTCATTTCACAAACATAGGTACCCAATAATTTAAAAAGATTATATGGTACGGAGTAAGAGGATAAAATTCATTACTCCTACAACAATACATTTGGTTAATTTTATTATTATGAAGTTGAAAAAGAAAAAAAATCATATTTGTAAAATAATATTTCATTTTCCTAATAATCCAAAAAGAAAAAATTGGAGGTTCGAGAAAAAATTACCTCGCCTCAAAATCCAAGCCACTTCATAAACCGCCAAACCCCCTTAGCCAATTTCACGACTCTGGAACTAATTCAAAAATCTTTTTGAGAGCATAATTTGTAAATTACATTATTTCCCGTAAATCTCATATAAGCTAAACTTCATATAATTCCAAGATATTTTTTGTTAAACTAACCATTACAATTATTGCTTTCTATTTGATCACATCAAAAGTCTTTTGCCCAAAACTTTTGCTTTATTTAAATCATCTACATAATTTTAGGACTAAACTCTTACACCTCGTATGTTTATTTAGATCTTTCTTTTAATTAATTTAAGCGGTAGGTAAATTTAGAATTTCTTTAATTCCTTATAAGTTTATCTCCAACTTTTGCTCTGGAATATAAAAAACTTAAGTATGGGGGTATTTGATGAGTTGTAAATATACGCATATTTTAGTGCTTTATTTATATCGTTTTAGTTCTTATTTATAGTTTTTAGTTATTTTCATTTATAAATATGTTTCTTCTTGCAAATAATTTTCTAACAATTTTTCTTGATTTTTTCAAAAAATTGTGAAAATTTCATAGGACACGCCCGTGTCACAAGGGTCACGCCTATGACACGACGTGTTACTTTGATTTTTCAATCAAATTGGATTTCTGCTGACACGCCCGTGTCCCTTGACCGACACGCCCGTATCACGCCCTCGACGATCATTGACCTCAACCCGACGCTCGACGATTATTGACCTAAACCCGAAGCTCGACGTTCAGTCTTCATCAACCCGAGGAGGACACGCCCTTGTCCGAAGACTCGACACAGCCGTGTCACTCACTCGATGCTTCCAGCTCAACACTTGACGTTCAACCTTCTTCAAACAGACAAGGACACGCCCGGGTTCAAAATTTCGGCATGCCCGTGTAACTAGTTCGACTCAGTCGCTGCCGACATCAAATTACCAGGTGTTCTGACACGCTCGTGTCACGTATACCGACACGCCTGTGTCGGACATGTGTCCCGTCCCGAAGCTTTCAGGAAATCGCCAGCTGACCAAATTTCGACTTCTCCAGCACTCCAGCCCGACACGCCCGTATCACACAGCCCGACACGCCCGTGTCACACAGCCCGACATGCCTGTGTCACCCCATAAATTTTGTCTATAAATTCAATTTTTCTGTATGAACTCGCGTTCCACTTTTTGGACCATTTTGCATAAGGGGTTATGCTTCTTAGCTTTCATTGCACCTCTCCTAAAGAAATCTTATTTATTGGTTTTATCTTATTTTTTTATCATTGTTTTTGTTCTTTTCTATGTTTTTGTGCGTGTATGAGTATAGATTTGTGCTTTTACGTTTTTGTTATTCCTTTTACTTAGATTCATCTTGTCTTAGGATCTTTTTGGTACTCTTTGTATTCATCCTTATAAACTTATGAAAATAATTTTAAAGTGAATTTATTTTCTTTAACTTAGGCTTTTTAGGATCGTAAACCTTTCGTTCTCTTCTAGCTTTATTTCCACTTTTTACGCATTTTTATAATGTTATAAGAATGAATATATTATCGTTCTTATTTTTGCACAACTTTGTTTTAACTTTTATTTTCAAAACTTTTTGTTCATTTAATTTTTATTTTCTCTTTTTATGTATTTCTACAGCGTTCTAGCGGTAGAAATGTTGTCGTTTTAATTGTTCAGTCTCCTTATTTTTCTTATTTTTCATTTGTGTGCGTGCGTGTATGAGTTAATTTTTATAGCTTTCTTTAATTTCTGTAGAGTGCGTGCGTTTTTATTTAAGTAGAGTGGGTGTGTGTGTGTTTTAATTTCGGTAGAGTGCGTGGGTGTTGCATCTATTTTATCCTACTCGTTTGATTAGGACTCGCTTTCAATTTTCCTCCTACTCATTTGAGTAGGACTTTGTTTGCGAGCATTTTAATTCATGTAGAAAGCGTGAGTGTGTTTTAATTTTTGTAGAGTGCGTGCGTGTATGAGATAGCTTTTTTAGATTTCATTTCCCGTCTACTCGTTGGAGTAGGACTCGCAATTTCCCGCCTACTCCTTTGAGTAGGACTTGTCATTTTATTGCTTTCATTTCCCGCCTACTCATTTGAGTAGGACTCGCACTTTACTACTTTCATTTTCTGCTTTAATTTTATCGCTTTCTTTCCGCAAGTCGTCCCCATTCTGATGAGCGGCTAACCGCTCTTATTCCTCAATATCGAAGAGCATTGGGATAGAAAAAATCGCTTTAAAAAATTAAAGGTCCCCTTTTTCTCATTAATTAAAAGCACTTAAGGTTTGCCCCTGGAAAACGATGCATAGGACCACATATCGATGTGTGGGCTCTATTTCCTTTTCCATACGCTAGCTTGTCGAGAGGCCATGCGTATGGACCGATCACCCTTAGTAAATAGAGTTGCGTGCATAACCTCTGGAGAGGAGAAGCATAACTCTACTGGATTGGGTTCCCCACCGAATAGCGGGGTTCTTAGTGTAATGTGGGCATTAAGAGGAATCCTTCGTCGGACTAACATTCATTCGAATAGTCTTAATGTTCAGGTGAGCGATATTCCTAAATATAAGAGAGCTCATTCTCTTGGATCCTCCACGGCCAAGTCTGCCCTTTAATTAATTTGAAATTCAGGATCTCTAGTTATTAAAACTGTTTTTGGTTCAAATTTCTTCCGTGTCGTTGTGCTATTTCTTCATCATAATTTTTTGCTTTTATTTTTCTGCATTTATATATATATATTTCCGCCATAATTAAATCAAACGACAAAACTATCATCGGTAAAATAATAGTCCATTCAGGGAAAGAGAAGAAATAGTCAAACCGACCCTGAGAACAATACTACCCTGATATTCCCCACTGAAATATCTTGTGCTACACGCGATAGGTGCACTTGCCTCCTTTCGTTCAAAATGAAATATCGCTCGCGAGCTCCGTCCTCTTATATCTTTTATCTAAATAAAAACCCTCCACTTCTTCTTCTATCTTTATAAAATAAACCTCTCCAAACAGGCACTCGTGGCGCGCATCATCACACATGAGTATAAAAGTAAACGTTCTCCTTGGCCTTCAAGGTCCGCTTCAGCAACAAGGTCTTCAGCCCGCTATTTGCCACTAGGATCCACAGCACCTTCAATCAACATTCCACCACAATGGTGGGAAACAAAAGCAACGGTCATCTAATGCTGACCAAATTATAACGACCCCACCCCTGATTAAGGGTGGCGGTGATCCTTTCCTGCATTTTGGTAGCAGAGCAAAACGATATAGTGAAAGTACAATAACAACAAACTTCACCACAGGTGTAGGCACCGACGGCCACACACCCCGTGCTCTCAGGGCACTTACTCGGTTAACTCGGTACGAGCCCAGCTCGTTCCGTAGTCCCCCACCGCCCCTAGGACGGCAACATCATAAGCACAGAAGCCCTTTTAGCTAAAGCCTAGACTCGCCCTCCAAGCCCTCGGTAAGTCCCATATACCTTAGGTTGCTTTAACAATGCCACTTGGAGTGGGTAAAGTTACACCAGCCCATTGCTCACCTCGCCGCGGCCATTTAGCCATCGTCGCAAGACAAGCTTCACCAAATCCCAATGTATCGATCATACAACAGTAAAAAGCCTGGTTATGTACATGGGTTGCTTCCAGGCCACAAAAACGCTAGAAATTCGCTTCTGCTCAGATTTCTGGGTGCACCTTGGAGTAAATCCCCAAGACTCCCTATTGTAATCTACCGCGTAGAAACCCAAAAAGCAAACGACACGAAGTCTTCTCTGGCACTACAAGCACAATGAAAACATCACCGATCCTGACAACCTAGTTCGGGTAGGCTTCACACACTATGCCTATGTCCGTACTTCGATTCCGGACTGTATATGAAAAATAATGGGGACTATTCATGTCCACCCGAATGAATACCTCGCATTCACCGCTCACTCGTGGGAGGGAGTTTCCTATGCAGAAAGGAAGTGGACTGAATATGTCCAAGAAGAGAATTATTACCCGTGTGGTTCGCTTTGGCGCTATGGAGATCTAGACAGATTAAAAGCACCACAATGGCCTCACCTCCACTGATCTAGACTCAGCTCGAGAATTAGGGCCATGAAGCTCCACCGGCGTCCAGATTCTCCTTCTCCTTCTTCCTTGGTCTCCCCTCTCTCTAACACTTTTAGAAAGAGAAATCTTAAAAAGAAATGAGGGTCAACCCTCATATCCTGGCTATATACCACCAGGGGAAAAGCTGAGCCGTCAGATCATTTCCAAATAGAATGAACAGCCTCAACCAGCACTTAAAAGAATTAGCTGTGGACGAACACGGCTTGTTACATGCCCGTGTCTTAGGCCATGTTCCACACTCGTCATAAAGTAGTAAACAAAGAACAGGACACGACCTATGACACGGCTTGGGACACGCCGGTGTCAAACATGGACAAGCCCGTGTCATAGGCCATGTGCCCCAATCGACATTAAAACCGTCGCATCCCGAACAGGACACTACCATGTGACACGCCCATGTCATAGGCCGTGTGACAGACACGCCTTTAGATACGCCCGTGTTCCTGGCCGTATAACTCACTCGACATAGACCGTCAAATCACAAGGCAGGAAACGACCTCTTACACGGCTTGAGATAGGCCCGTATCAAACATGGACATGTCTGTGTTATAGGACGTGTGCCTGACCTGGCTTGACTCTGAGGATCGTCGACAACATTTTGTCGACCTCAGGCATGACACGGCCATGGACACGCCCGTGTCACAGGCTGCGTAAACCTAATCAGTCACCAAATTTGCCTTAAAAGTCTAACCATTCCTTAATGAGTTTTGGGGCGTTACAATTATCTCCCTCTTAAAATAATTTTGTCCCGTAATTAAAGAATGGAAGAGACACAAAATTAAACGGTACCTGAGTGAAATAACTCGGGATACTCCTCAAGCATGGTCTTTTCTCGCTCCCATGAAAGCTCCTCACAAACGCAGTTATCCCATCAGAATTTGACCATTCTGATGTCCTTGTTACGAAGTCACTTGACTTCAAAGTCCTAAATGCAAACGGTCTTAACCTTTGTCGTCAACCAATTATCAACCGGTACTTGATCGACCACAATAACTTATGAAGGCTCTTGCACCGCCTTCCGCAACACAGATATATGGAATATGTCATGTAGACCACTAAATTCCACTGATAGCTTCAGTTGATAAGCTGCTTCACCAATTCTCTCCAGAATCTCAAACGGCCCAATGTACCTCGGGCTCAGCTTCTTCAAACGTCGTACCCATGAAACACCCTTGAACGGCTTAATTTTGAAATATACCCAGTTGCCAACAACGAACTCAACGCTCCTATGCTTGGAATTATAGTATTTAGCCTTCCTGTCCTGAGCGATCAGCAACCATTCTCATATAGATCATACCAATGAAGTGGCGTCTTCCACCTCTTGGCATTTGTATAGCTTCGACTTACCCGTTTCCAACCATGATAATGACGTGCGACTTTTTATACCATATAGGGCCTCGAAGGGCGCCATTTGAATACTTGCTTGGTAGCTGTTGTTATAAGCAAAATCCACCAAGTAAATGTGATCTTCCCACCGCTTTCCGAAATCCAAGATGCACATACGAAGCATGTCCTCCATCGTCCTGTTGACCCTCTCGGTCTGACCATCCGTCTGTGGATGAAAGGCCGTGGTGAAACTCAGCTTGGTTCCCAACATTTGATGCACTAACCTCCAGTCATTGGACATGAAACGTCCATCTTGGTCACTCACGATGCTGCGGGGCACACCCTACAGTCAAACGATGTTATCTACATAGTGTTTTGCCAATTTATCCACCGAATCATCCTTCCTATTCGAAATGAAGTGCGGAACTTTCGTCAATCGATCTACGATCACCCAAATGGTGTCGTTTCCCTTCTGCGGCCTTGGCAACCCATGAAAAAAATCCATTGAGATATCTTCGAACTTCCACTCCAGGATAGGTAAAGACTTCAAGAAACCTCCAGGTTTCTGGCACGCCGCCTTCACCAAGAGGCACGTTTGACACTGCCAAAAAAGTACCATGTCCTTCTTAAGTCCTGGCCACCAGAACAACTTTTTCATATCTCTATACAACTTTGTGCTCCCTTGGTGAATCGAGTAATTAGTATGATGAGCCTTGTACATCAATTCCTCCCATAGTTTACCCACACTTGGGACACACAGACGACTGTCCTTCCATAACAGTCCATCCTTAACATTAAATTGTGAATTTTACCCATCTAAAGACTCATCCATAAACTGCTTCATGCTATTATCCCCATCTAGAGCTTGCTGAATCCTATCAGCATGGTCATACTGCACCTCTATCCAGTTCAGTTGTTCTTCGGCACTAGTATGCTTGTCAACACAAGAGATCTCCAATGCCTCTAAATCACGAATCAAACTCTCATCATGTATCGACCACCAGTTTGCCTGTGAGGGAGCCCTGCCACTCAATGTGTTAGACAACGTATTTCCTTTCCAAGGAACATAATGTATCTTGAAGGTGTAGTCACTTGGGAACTCCATCCACCTCCGCTGCCGCATGTTTAGGTCCTTTTGATCAAACAAGTACTTCAGGCTCTTGTGGTCGGTATAGATATTGACCTTCACACCGTACAGGTACTGCCTCCACAGCTTCAGGGTAAATATCACGGCCGCTAACTCCAAGTCATGGACTGGATAATTCCTCTCGTGTACCTTCAGTTGACGCGAGCCATAAGCTATTATACTCCCATGCTGCAGTAGAATATAACCCAAAACACTGCACGAAGCATCACTGTAGATCTCAAATCCTTCAGTCCCACTCGACGAACATAGAATAGGTACCCTGGTAAACCGACTTTCCAGTTCTTCTAAGGCTTGCGCGCACTCCAACGACCATACAAACTTATGATCTTTTCTCATAAAAGTTGTGAGGGGTAAGACTATCCTCGAGAAGTTCTCTATGAAGCGCCTGTAATAGTCGGTAAGCACCAAAAAACTCTTGACTTCCGCTACCATAAACAACACAGGACACTCCCGTATAGAAACTATCTTAGCCGGATACACAGCAATTCCCTCTCCACTAACTATGTGACCAAGGAACGCTACCGAGGATAACCAAAACTCGTATTTGGAGAACTTGGCATACAGTTGGTTCCTCCTCAGCATCTCCAACACCAAATGAAGATGCTTAAAGTCATCCTCCTCACATTGCGAGTACACTAATATATTGTTGATAAAGACTATCACGAAGTGGTCCAGGTACTCTCTGAACATTCTATTCATCAGATCCAAAAAAATGGATGGCGCATCAATCAGCCCAAACGGCATGACGGTGAACTCATAATGCCCATACCGCGTGTTGAAAGCTATCTTGGGGATGTCACTTTCCCTTATCCTCAACTAATAATATCTGGACTAAAGATCCAATTTCGAGTATACCGATGACCCAACTAACTTATCGAACAGATCATCGATCCTTGTGATCAGATACTTATTCTTCTCTATAAACTTATTCAGCTCTCTGTAATCAATACAGAGTCGCAAGCTTCCGTCCTTCTTCTTAAAAAAGAGAAATGATGCGCTCCAAGGTGACGAACTTGGATGCACATAACCCTGCTCCAATAGCTCTTGAAGTTGAACATTCAGTTTCTCCATCCCCTAAGGAGCTAACCGATTAGGAGAGCGTGAACAAAAGCTCATTAGTGGCAGTCACCTGATCAAAACCTGTAGTGGATTCCTACATAGGGTTGTAGAAGAGTGGATGTACCCAAGTTTGGGGAACCACTATAAAATTTTTTGTGTTGTCTGTGTGGCTGTGATTTTCCTGTGTGCTTGTGCTGTGATATAATTTACTGTGTAGCTTAGTTATCTTTTCTCTAGTTCACTTGCTGCACTAATACGCTCATACACCTATATTATAGTAACATATTTTGTTAAAGACTTCTTATTTCTATAACTATCATAAAGATTTTAAAAATTCTATTCACCCCCCTCTAGAGTTATTCAGAGCTTACCCTATCTTTCAGTTGGTATCAGAGGAGGGTTAATCACATCATATAGCCTCACACCTGGATTAATCAAGATCCTCAAGATAAACTCTGAATTAGTCGTACTAGTTTCTCAATTTAAATTTTATTTTCTGATATCATGGCACAAAATAAGGATTATGCTAGAACCAGACCCCCAGTCTGCAACTTGCAAAAGTTTGGAATCTGGAAGGCAAGAATCAAACTTTATATGAACTCTATTGATGAGGATATTTTTAATTCCATCTTGACAGGAACACCAGCTCAAGTGGCCTCTACTTCAACCCTAGTAAATCTCAGTACAGTGCCTCCTCCAGATCAAGCTGATGCACATAAGAAAGAAAAAGATTGCTAATGCTAGAGCTATGAACTTACTGGCCCAAACTATGTCAGATGACATATTTCAGAAAGTTGCTGAATGCACATCTGCCAAAGCCATTTTGGATTTGCTCAACCAAATGATAGCAGGATCTGTTGATGAGAGGAAGGATAGAAGATCCAACCTGATATCCTAATATGAGAATTTCAGGAAGGATGAAGCAGAATCTGTGGAAGTAATGTACAACAGGCTGAGCTCTATCATCAGTGTGCTCAAAACACTAGACAAAGAAATTACTCTGACTGAGATCAATGACAAGATCCTCATGTGCTTCCCTATAACATGGGACTCTAGAATCTGGCCCATCAGATAATCCAAAAGCATGGCTGAAATCTCAATAATATCTCTGCTTGGAAAGCTCAAATCTTATGAGCAATTGATCAAGTCAAGAGAGGTTGCAGTTGAACCAAAAGCGTCAACACCTACTAGAATGGAACAGAACTTAGCACTCAAAGCTGCAGAAGAATCTCCCAACTTGCCAGCCAATGAAGATCTTATGGCTCTCTTTGTTAAGAGATTCTATAAAATGGCAAGGAAGGACTTCAGGTGAAAGCCTTAAAGGAATGAAGATAAACCCAGGTATGATAAGACCCCTTCTAAAGAGGTTTTTTGTTTTGGGTGCAGAAAACCTGGACACTTTATCTCAGAATGCCTAGAAGTCCAAAAGAAATACAAAAGGCAAGAAAATGAATCAAGAAGACATCAGTACAGCAAGGCCTCCTCCAACAAGTACAAAAAAAAGGAGAAGGGTTTTGTAGCTGAAACCTGGAGTGATACTGAAGTTGAAACATCCTGCTCCAGCTCTAGTGAAGATGATGTAGAAGAAAAGAAGGCAAGGGAAATGTGTCTTATGGCAATAGATGTAGGAAGAAGCAGATAAGATTCTGAAGAATCAGATGATAAAGAATCCCTCTCTAAAGAGGATCAGGTAATTTCTTCCTATGACATTTAATCTAAAGAATTTCAATCTGAATTTAAACTCTTGTGTTTAGACCTAATAGGATCTGAGAAGGAAATCAAACTTCTTAGGGAAAAATTTTAGAACAAGACAAAAACATTGCTGAAAGTGAAAAATTAACTGAAGAATTAAGCTTAGCCAATCAACAAATAGTTTTTATGAAATCTGAATTAAGTAAAGCTAAGGAATTAGAAGAATCCCTTAATGGTATATGCTTGTAACTATTAGATATAACTAACACAGTTAATACAAGATCTAACAATACAAACTAGGATTAGGAGCCTCATCTAGTGAACAAATCCTAATTTAGAAAAATCAATTGTCAAAACCTATTAACTCCATCTCTGAAAATGGTAAGAAAAATACTGAACAGGTAGAGAAGGTTATCAAAATTCTTAAACAGTTAGAACTTAATAAAACCAATCAGAAAAATAAAACCAAACAGCATAACTATGTTCACCATATTTCGTCGAACACAGAACGACGAAATGGGTATGGTTCGTCGACCTCAGAACGACGAACCCTGAATGCAAATAATAAAGTAAACTATTCTTTGAACTGGGATCGACGAAATCATTATGGTTGGTCGACCAGAGATCGACGTTTCTGGGGCTCTGAGAATGGATACCTCCATTATTTGAGCAGAGATCGAAGAACTTAACCAAGATCGTCGAGCTCATATCGATGAACATACTCGAATTGGTCAAACTCAGTTCATAACCAGAGTAACCTAAAAACTTATAAACCCCTTAATCCCTTTAGTCAGTGGGTCATAACTCGTAGAAGGTATCATCCTTTAGGTTATAAGGATCAACCTGAATGCTCAATTACTTCAAGTTTCAGTTATGTTAAACAACAAGGACCCAAGCTAATCTGGGTCAAAAACTGCTAATCCTCCTTGCAGGTAGAAGAGAACCCTGTCACTCAAAACACGTGGTACCTTGATAGTGGTTGCTCTAAACATATGACAGGCTGTAAGGAATGCCTAATCAACTATAAAGCCAAGACTGCACCTAAAGTAATCTTTGGGGACTCAGGCTTTGGACTGTTAGAAGGCTATGGAGATTTCAACTGTGGAGCTGTCACATTCAAGAAAGTGACCTATGTAAATGGTCTTAAGCATAACCTGATATCAGTAAGTAAACTATGTGATACAGGTAATAGAGTAAGCTTTACTATCTCTTTAAGTCTTATTTCTTTAAACAACACAACTATTTTAACAGGAATTAGACAAGGCAACATCTACTTAATAAATTTTGAATCAACTAAATCTGAAATTTGCTTATTCAATTCTTTCAGCATTCAAACTAGATTATGACACAAAAGACTAGGACATGTAAACCATAAAAATATAGCCAGGTTATCTAAGGACAATCTTGTTAGAGGCTTACCTTCTGGTCCCTACAAGAAGGAAGGCCTTTGTAGGGCTTATCAACTAGTAAAGTAAACTAAATAAAGTTTCAAATCCATTAATAAGAGTGATTCACCTAGAATTCTGTACTTGCTTCATATGGACCTTTTTGGCCCTATTGTTGTACAAAGTGTAGGAGGAAAGTCTTATATATTAGTTATTGTATATGATTTATCCAGATTCACATGGGTTTTCTTTTTGAGAACTAAGTAAGATACTTTTAAGATTCTCACAAATTTTCTCAAGAACAAACAGATTGAGTATTCTACTCAAGTTGCATTGATCAGAAGTGATCATGGTATTGAGTTTGAATCTCTTCTTATGCTAGAGTTCTGTGAGAAGGAAGGTATCAGACATTATTTCTCAGCTCCAAGAACTCCTCAACAAAATGAGGTAGTTGAATGGAAGAATATAACACTCATTGAAGCTGTAAGTACATTACTTATAGATGCCTACATGCCCCTATCCTAGTTGGCAGAGGGTGTGAGCACAACAAACTATGTCCTGAATAGAAGTCTAATATATAAACTCAAGCTTAAGACTCCCTATGAACTACTCAAAGGGAAGAAACCTATAATAACCTATTTTAAAGTATTTGGATATATATGCTATATTCACAACAATGACAAGAAAAATCTTAGAAAGTTTGAAGCTAAGGCTGCAATGAGAATTTTTCTAGGATATTTCCAAGTTAGCAAGGCATATAGGGTGTTTAATAAATCAACATTAAAAATTAACGAATCTATGCATGTAACATTTGATGAATCTAATATATTTTACAAGGAGAGAGACATCTCTACCAACAATAATCTGCAGGTACAAATTTTGTGTGAGAGCTTGGATGATCTAAATCTTACTTCAAAGGATGAATCTCATCCCTCTCCACAAGCTATATTAGAAGTTGAAAGTGAAGAAGAGACTGTGGAAGCAGCTCAATTTCCTCCAATAGATGATATAATTCCACAAGAAGAATTAAATCAAATAACTATTGCTAAACCTGCTCCACCTAATGACCTTGTCACACTTAGGGATCACCATAGATCTCAAGTAATTGGAGACATATCATTATGAGTACAGACAAGAAATCAACTCAACCCTGATGTGATGCTTTCCTGCTTTCTCTCTCAAATTGAGCGTCAATCAATATCTGATGCAGAGCAAGATCCAAACTGGATCACTGCAATGCAGGAGGAACTCAACCAGTATGAGACGTGTAGAGTTTGGGACTTAGTTCCAAGGCCCAGGGGCTATCCAGTAATTAGGACTAAGTGGGTATTCAGAAAAAAACTTGATTCCCAAGGTGTGATAGTGAAGAACAAGGCAAGGCTTGTTGCTCAAGGATACAGGCAAGAGGAAGAAATTGATTATGATCAAACCTTTGCTCCAGTTGCCAGACATAAAGCTATAAGGATTTTCTTAGCTTATGCAGTATTATAAAGGTTTAAAGTTTACCAGATGGATGTGAAAAGTGCATTCCTAAATGGAGAACTCAAAGAAAAGGTGTATGTTGAACAACCCCCAGGTTTTATCTCTTCATCTCATCACTCCTATGTTTTTAAATTGCATAAGGATCTCTATGGTTTAAAGCAAGCTCCAAGAGATTGGTATGAAACCTTAGCCAGCTTTCTATTAGAGCATTATTTTCTAGAGGCATAGTAGATAGAACCCTTTTTACAAAGTTGCATCATGATAAAATTCTCTTAGTACAAATATATGTGGATGAAATAATTTTTGATTCCACTAATTCAAATCTGTACAAAAGAATTTCTTATTTAATGCACTAAAGGGTTGGGATGAGTTGCATGGGTGAGTTATCATATTTCTTTGGTCTCTAAGTGAAAGAAACCCCTGAAGGGATCATCATCTCTCAGTCTAAATATGCTAAAGAGCTTATTAAGAAGTTTGGGATGAATGATGCCTCTGCCATCAAAACCCCCATGGCGGCCAATACTGTTGTAGATGCTGATGAATCTGGAAAACCAGTTGATCAGACCATGTGTACGGTCATTGTTGGATCCCTACTGCATTTGACAGTAAGAAGACTAGACATTATGTTTGCCACATGTCTTTGTTCTAGGTTTCAGGTGAACCCTAAAGAATTTCACCTTATTTTATTAAAAAAGATTTTAAGATATATAAAAGGTTGTCCAGATCTAGGCCTCTGGTATTCAACAGAATCAGCATTTGTGTTAACTGGATTTTCTGATGCTGATTATGCTGTTTGCAGAGTCGACAGGAAAAGCACCTCTGGAACTTGTCAGTTCCTTGGTGACAGACTTGTATCTTGGATCTGTAGAAAACAAACATCTATTTCAATATCCACTGCTAAAGCTGAATATATGGCTGCAGGCAGTTGTTGTTCACAGATATTGTGGATACAAAGCAAACTACTAGATTATGGTGTCAACTTAATTAATTCAACTATTTTATGTGATAATACAAGTGCTATTTCAATTGCACAAAATCCAGTATTGCATTCTAGAACCAAGCATATAGACATTAGACATCATTTCATTAGAGATTGTGTTAACAAACAAAAGATTAAACTTGAATTTCTCTCTACTGATTTGCAAAGAGAAGAGATATACACTAAGCCATTGGACTCATCCAAGCACCTGTTCTTTGTTAATAAGCTTGGTATGATAAATGGTCAGTATTTAATCTAATGCTCTGTCACTGGTCAAAAAATTGTCTCTGTTCGTCGACCTAAGATCGACGAACTAATAACAGTTCCTGAGATTTTTCGTCGACCTGAGCTCGACGAAATCTCTTGGTGAAATGATTTTCGTCGACTTAAGTTCGACGAACTTTCTTCAGAAACCTTTCGTCGACCTCAGATCGACGAAATGCTTTCAAATATTCAGCCTGATATCGACGAACTGGTTGACTCAAAATTATTTTGTCGATCTCAGATCGAAGATCTTCTAATTTTTCGTCAAACGGAGTTTGCGGGCCATATTCTGGAAAATTATATATTATGGTTTTCTTCGACCTCTGTCCTGCGCTTTCAGTTCCCCTTACACTTGATCGTCATTTTCCTTTTACAGGTGCTTTCATGGCGATTCCCACTGGCTCTCTCACTGCCATGAAATTTGATACTGGCTTCAACATAGACTTTGAATCATTCCAGTATTCTGATCTAGTTTTCCTGAACATTCTCCAACTACTAGAAGAACAACAACAGAAGACTCTGCTCTCAACTCGAATAAAGATATCTGCCACAAAAATAAGAGAATGGGTGTACACAGCTACTATCGATGAGAACAAGATGAGCGGCACCATCACGGGTAACAAAATTTCTCTAAACCCTGATATTCTTACTAAAATATTTGGATTGAAAAATGGTGAGGAGGATTTAGAAATTGATTCGGAAGAGTTTGATCTAATGCTGAATACAATGGGGGTATTCTAGAGACACCCCAAACAAGCTCCTCAAGAAACTTCTGTCTACCGATTATAAATTTCTCGCAGACATTTTTGGGAAAGTGTTGCTCGGGAAGCATACTGCGCATGATTATATCACCAGGCATTAGTTCCTGGTCATGTGCGCCATTGTAAATAAGAAAGCTGTGAACTGGGCAGAAATTCTGTTCGATTTGATCACAAAGAAGAACAAAAAGAAAGAGGTATGCCTTGGAAGGATCCTAGGGATCTTCCTATAGGAAAAGGCTTTAGGATCCCTGGTCTCCTCGACCATGTCCACCAATGCCTCAAAGATACTCACATGTGCTATTTTTGGCAAGTGAGAGAGGGTCATCACCAAGCCAATCAAGGCTACCTCCTCCTCCACTAAAACTTCCAAGAGTACAAGGGCTGCATATGCCTCTCCCAACCCCACTAAACGTCTCCCTTCCACCCCTCCATCATCTCCTACCCCTCTAGTTCCATCCCAACAACAAGTCCCACCAACCCCACCTTCTACTACCATCCACATCTATAGTCCAACACCACCAGCATCTCCACTTCCCTCTTCCCCTACACAACTACCATCTCCTACTCCTTCACCTCAACCTGACACTTCCATCCCTACACCTCCTCTATCCCCTCTACCATCTCACCTGGTTGACATCCCCCACATAAACCTCTCGTCCATCCCCTCCTTTAACCTACTCTCCTCTCCCCTGAACTCTCCATCTCCACAAAATGACTTCCCCTTAGAAACTCCACCTCCACCTCCACCTCCACCTCTATCACCCACATCTATTCTTTCAGCTACTGCTCCTGTTTCTACCTCTCCAACTCGAGATCCCTCTCTTACCACCACTCTCATCACTCTTCTCACCCCACTACTCAAAACCCTTATAGTAGAAGCTATTTATCCTCTAGCTTCCACCATCTCATCTCTTGCTACCCAAATATCTGCCCTCACCACTGCTCCATCTTCAGCTGGGGGACTAGCTTCAGAACCTGCTGCAACCAGGCAGGGGGAGATACTTAATGAAGAAGTAGCATTCACAACAGCAGTAACAGGACCAGCAACAGCAGTTGTATATATATCAGATACAGTAGAAATGGATACAGAAGCAGAAACAGATTTATTAGACTTGATTCATTTCATTGAAACGGACATGGACATTGATGAGTCAGTTATACCAAAAATAAATACTGTTAGTGATATGTTCATAAATCCCATAGTAGACTTGATAAGTTTGTTAAGCTCTTTTGATATAGCTAATCACAGTCTTCCTCCAGCTGAGTATATCAAGCCATCACTAGCTATTATTCCATATTCTTCCCCAATAAGCCCTGATGTTGTCATATAACTAAAGGCCAGTTTTGCCATTCCTGCAATTTGTCCATCATCTAGACAAATTGCCTCTCCAACTGTATCTTCTCTTATGGTCCCAGTCTTTATAATGGATGATTCTCCAGTACCAGATCTGGATGCATTGATTATGGCTGACATAGAGGAAGAAAACAAGTTAGCTGCTCAGTGCACAGAAGTATACAGTTCTCATGTTCCTTCCCCAGTTCCATCTCAAGCAATAAAGAAAACAAGTTCTGATGAAGTACTAAGAGAGATTGATGCTATGTACGACAAACCTCAATCTTCTGATGATGATGAGGAGGAGGATGAGGAATCTAAGAAAAGGAAAATCTCTAAGAAAAGGAAGGCTCCACCTCCTTCTGCTCCCAAACCTGGAAACACTAATGATACTCCCTACTATATCCTATAAAAAATAACCCCATACAAGGGAATGTCGGCCTGGATGTTGCTCTCAAAGAATGAACAAAAGGCCAGGAAAAAAAGTAGAAGGTACTCTCCTCCCCCAGCTCAGAAATATAGGAAGGATCCCCCTCCTCCTCCTCCACCAGCTGCTGGTGCTTCTGGAATTAGTTCTCAAAAGTCAGATGCACCTTTCAAGCCCTCATTCACCAGAACTTATCAGAGGCAAGAAAGGCCATCCAAACAGCAATCACATGGAAGCAGTCAGCAAAGAAGTACTAGCTGTACAGAACAAATAAAAGAAATAGTGTATTAAAAATAAGAATTTCGTCCTCCTCGAGCACAGGCTGAACCAAAAAGACACTATGTATCACATAAAAGCAAAAGTAAATACAGTGAAGCTGCACCTCCAAAATCACTATACACTCAAAGTAGTGAAAGCCAGATTGGTACAAAATTCCAAGAACGGTCAACATAATTCTATCATGTCACCCTGCTACCCTCTCAAGAAGATCAGTCATCTATCAGTGAAGATGGTCCAAATTTCAGGATGGCCATGCTCTAAGAATTGATTGCTCTGTCACAGATGAAAAAGGCCAGAGAAGAAGGACAGGATCCAGCTAAATTCTCTACAATGTCTACTTATAGAGAAAAAGAACTTGAAAGACTTCAGGTGAGCAAGAAATTGTTTGACCCTGCTGATTATATGGCTAGACATCCAGAGGCAATTGTTCCAAGAACTTCAAACAAGACAATGATTGGAGCAGCAGATTTATATATATCAAAAAGAGAAGCTGCCAATCCTAACAGGGAG
The DNA here is from genome assembly GCA_039513925.1 of Platanthera zijinensis. NCBI lineage: Eukaryota > Viridiplantae > Streptophyta > Magnoliopsida > Asparagales > Orchidaceae > Platanthera > Platanthera zijinensis. The sequence continues at coordinate 60,490,168 of CM077094.1, read as the reverse complement.
ATTATATTTACCAAGCCTAGAGAAAAGAAAAAAGTAGCAAAATCTAAGAAGTAGAAACAGAAAACCCTGAAAAAGAATTGCTACTCTTGGTATACTTTATTAAAATTATGTTTTCTTTTCTGTTACAAAGCTGACTATGTATATATATCTACTGTACTTGTTATTAAATTATCTGTCAGATATATATTATGTTCCTGCAATGTATATTTTTTCTTGTATTGAGTCTGTTATTAGTGACCTCACCAAAATAGGGGGAGATTGTTGGAACCCCTAGTTGGATTTGGGCTAGGTTGACGGAGTTAGGATATGACCCAACATATATAGATCAGGTTCATGACTATGTCCTAGAGTGTAGGTCAAGTCCTTTGAGTCAACAGTATAAAGGACCAGCCTTCAACACTGCTAAAGACTCAAGACTTAGAGAATTCAATTTTTGGAAAAAGGAGATCTACGTTCGTCGATCTCCGATCGATGATCATCGTTCTCAGCTCGATTAACTCAGAGACAATTCTTTGAGCTGAGCTCGACGAACTTTGATATCAGCTCGACAAACTTTGGACAAAGTGATAACTCCTCTAGTCAAATTTCAGTCAAATAACTAAAGAACATCAGCTAGACGAACTCTGTCCTTAGGTCGACTAACACTTCAACTATCAGAGCCAAAGATCTCTCAACAGCATAGTTGACTCAGCGCTACAGTTCACTCAAAGACAAAGCTCACCCAGAGCCCAAGATCACTCAACTCTCTCAACACCAGATCAATACTTCAACACTCAACATCAAAAAATATTCTAAGTCCAGACTGCAGACTCAGCTCGACGATCTCAGACTTCAGCTCGACGAACTTGATGCACAGAAGAAGAAAGTTATCAAGCAACATTCAGAGTTTGATGATTTTGGGTATCAGCTCGACGAACAGCTATTATTATCTCGATAAAAGCCATTCTCAGGTTGACGAACTAAGAGCACAGAATCTGCCAATTTATGCAGTGTAGTTGTTCGCTGATCCTAGGTCGACGAAAGCTAAACACAGGTGGACGAAAAGTTGTTCTCTGGTCGACGAAAACTGTAAAACATATTGTTGATTTTTTGTTCCTTTTCTGTCTCCTTATTTTTCTATTATAGGCTGTTAATTCCCTGGATAATCAATGCATTTGAATAGAGCTGTTACTGGCAGCATTGATTGCAAATATCCCCCATGGAATTAATTTCTTATATCTCGGGACAAACATAGAATAGAATATATGACAACATTCTTGTCGTTTTCATTCCCTAGATTTCGGCTAAGCATTAATTGCTGGTTTTTGAATTCGACCTTAAGGCAGTTATAGAGAAGATAATCTCTCAGCCAGATAGAAGAAGACACATAGAAACTTTTCAAAATACACAAGTGCAGTGCATACAGCTCTCTGAAGAAAAAAAATAAACTGCACTCCAAAGAAGAAGAAATAACAACAATCACTATCAAGAGTCTTTCTTCTCCTTCTTTGTTTTCTTGGATCTCAAGTGACAAAAGTATTTAAATCAGTCAAAGGATCTCAGAAAGTTGATCTTACAGCAGAAGGCCTACTCACCCTTTACAAAACTTCCACTCCTAAACCATTCAAGATCTCAGGGGGAGCTTTGACAACATCTTTGAATCCACAAAATCTTCTCTCATCTGCTTTTGGGAATAGAGAAGACTATCATCACTATCATCCCCACCTCTGTACAGGGTTTTAATTCCCTTAAAAATTATTTTGGTTGCAAGTCTCCTTCCAAAAGGCTTGGGTTGGTTTTTGAGCACCTGATCAAAAGCTCATTGGTGGCAATCACCTGATCAAAACCTGTAGTGGATTCGTACTTAGGATGGTAGAAGAGTGGATGTACCCAAGTTTGGGGAACCACTATAAAATTTCTTTTGTTGTCTGTATGGCTGTGATTTTCATGTGTGCTTGTGCTGTGATATACTTTGCTATGTAGCTTAGTTATCATTTTTCTATTTCACTTGTTACACTAATACACTCATACACCTATATCATAGTAACATATTTCTTTAAGGACTTCTTATTTCTGCATGCATCAAAAAGATTTTAAAAACACTATTCAACCCCCTCCCCCCCCCCCCCCCCCCGCCGCCGTCTAGAGTTATTCAGAGCATACCCTATCTTTCATACCTGTCACCACATCAACATGCTTTATGGCCTCTTGATGGACAAAGTTATATAATAATGGGATGCGGTTGACTCCACCGCCTTCTCCTTTTACTTGAATGTTGCTCCAAGTATCCTCTCTGACTTTGGACGTCCGCTCCAACACTCTTGGGCAAAATGCCCCGGATTCCCACAGTTATAACATGCGCATGGGGTTCGGTTTATAGTTTCTCCAGAAGCACCAGAAGAAGGGGCCGGACTCGAAGTCCTAGCATTCTTATTCCACTTATGGAACTTAGACTTTGAGGATTTCGGCACCTTGAACTTCGACCTCTTTGGACTAGAGTCTTTCTTCGCTTTTACATTCCTCGGATCTTTCTCCAATGACCGGGTTGTATTGACCAGGGTTAGGAAGCCCCGTGTCATAGGCCCCGAGAGTAGTAGCCTTAGGTCATCACGCAAACCTTCATTGAACAGGTTGGTCTTACGCTCCTCATCAGCCATAGAGGAGCTCGCATAACAACCAAACTGTTTGAACTTGTGGAGGTACTTGTCTATGCTTTTATCTCTCTGCACCAGTCTTTGGAACTCATTATCAATACCGATCCTTTGAGCCGAGGGAAGGTACCTTGCAAAGAATATTCTCGAAAATTCCTCCATCGAGACGTCTGTGAGTTGCCTTCCACCCATGTGATGTAGATCTAAAACTTCCCACCACAGCCTCCCTTCTCCATCCAACAGGTAAGTGGCTATGGTGGTCTTCCTCCACTCTTCTGTTTCCATAGCTATCAAGACTCTCTTTACTCGGGAGAGCCAATCCTCATCTTGGGTTGGAGTTCCAGTCCCCGAGAACACCGGAGGATTAAAGACCATAACATGTTTGAGCTACTTTTCGGCGGTCTTCTAGGTATCAACTGCTCTACCACCGCTTGTTCAACACTTCTAGGTTATGTCGCTTGGAGCAGTACCTGCTCCCCTACAGGGGGAGGCTGCTGTATTTTCCCTCCTTGCTTGGCATTTATCATTGCAAACAACGCTTCAGCCACCAATCTTATAGTTTTTGCCGAAGGAGGGGGTGTAGGCACATTATTCGGCGCGCTACTTGCCTCAGAATGCGGGTGTTCTAAAGGCCCTGCACCAATCTTGGTCACTTATCGACGTAGAGAACACCATTAAGTGACAGAACAAAATTGCAAAAAGCAATTATAGGAACACGCAAGTCCCTCAAAAAAGTTTATTTTCATTCCTAAGTTGACATTCATGGGTTATTTTATGTTATAACGATGGCGCACATACATGTGCTCACCACCCCTTAAAATAATTCGCCCACGAATTCCAATAAGCAAAACCGAAACCGGTAGTCTGATACCAAATTGTAACACACCTATCCATCACATGCCATATACCACAGACAGACCGAAGGTTTACTAAATGAAACCATCCTTCCAATAACACACATCCTACACGGAGCACATTCTAGCGGAAGCATTTTAAATGTTGCAAAGAAAAGAACCTTAGCCATAACATGAATGTCCACTAAAAAACGAAAGTACAAATGAGCGTATATATACACAAAGTACTTGGCCATATGGCCTTACAAGACATTACTTAAAACAATAAGTGTCTTCCAAACATCGAAATGCAGGCCTGTCACACATGAGTATAAAAGTAAACGTTCGCTTTGGCCTTCAAGGGCCGGTTCAGCAACAAGGGCTTCAACCCTCTATTTGCCACTAAGATCCGCAGCACCTGCAATCAACATTCCACCACAGCGATGACAAACAAAAGCAACGGTCAGCTAAAGATGACCAAATTATAATGACCCCACCTCTAATTTGGGGTGGCGGCGCTCCTTCCCTGCATTTTAGTACCATAGCAAAAAAATATAGTGAAAGTACAATAACAACACACTTCACCGTAGGTGTAGGCACAGACGACCACACACCCCGTGCTCTTAGGGCACTTACTCGGAGAACTCGGTACGAACCCAGCTCATTCGGCAGTCCCCCACTGCCCCCTGGATGACAACATCATGAGCTTAAATGTCCTTTTAGCCGAAGCCTAGACTCGCTCTACTGGCCATCATTAAGTCTCATGTACCTTAGGTCGCTTTAACCGAACCACTTGGAGTGGCTAATGTTCCACCAGCCCATTGCTCACCTCGCCGCGGTCATTTAGCAATCGGTGCGGGACAAGCTTCACCAAATCCAAATGTATCGATCATACAATAGTACATAGCCCGGTTATGTACATGGATGGCTCCCATGCCACCAAAACAGCATAACTTTGCTTATGCCCAGATTTCCGGGTGCACCTTGGAGTTAATCCCCAAGACTCCCTGTTGCAATCTACCGCATAGAAATCCCAAAAATAAAATAGCACGGAGTCTTCTCCGGCACTACAAGCATAATGAAAACATCACCGATCCTGACCAACTTTTCCGGGTAGGCTTCACACACAGTGCTTATGTCTGTATTTTGATTTCGGACTGTATATGCAAAACAATGAGGACTATTCATGTCCACCCGAAGGAATACCTCGCACTCACCACTCACTTGCGGGAGGGAGCTTCCTTTGCAAAAAGGAAGAGGTCTTAACATGACAAAGAGGAGAATCTTTATCCTTGCGGTTCGCTTTGGCGTCATGGAGATATAGACGGATGAAAAGCACCGCAACTCCCTCACCTCTACAGATCTGACTCGGCTCGAGAATCGGGGCTCCAAAGCTCCACCGTCGACCGGATTTCTCCTTCTCCTTCTTCCTTACTCTCCCCTATCTCTAATAGTTTTATAAAGAGAGAGCTTGAAAATAAATGAGGATTAAACCCTCATCTCCCAGCTATATACCAGCATGGGAAAGGCTGAGCCGTCGGATCATTTTCAAATAAAACGAACGGCCTTGATCAGCCCTTAAAAGAATTACCTGGGGCCGAACACGACTTGTGACAAGCCCGTGTCATAGGCCATGTTCCACACTCATCGTAAACCAGTAAACAAAGAATAGGACATGGCCTCTGACACGGCTCTGGACACGCCCGTGACAAACGTGGACACGCTCGTGTAATATGCAGTGTGACCCAATCTACGTTGAAACTGTCGCATCCCAAATAGGACATGGCCATATTACATGCCCATATCATAGTCCGTGTGCAGGATACGCCTTTGGACATGCCCGTGTCCCTGACCGTATAACTCACTCGACACAGCCCGTCAAAACACAAAGCAGGATGCAGCCTCTGACACGGCTTGGGACACGCCTGTGTCAAACATGGACATGCCCGTGTCATAGGACGTGTGCCAGACCTGGCTTTTCTCCGATGATCATCGACTGCATTTCGTCGACCTCAGGCATAACATGGACCTAGACACGTCCGTGTCATAGGCCATGTGAACCTAATCAGACACCAAATTAGCCTTAAAATGCTAACCATTCCTTAATGAGTTATGGGGCGTTACATCCATCATGAGGAACTTAAATTAAATATGAAATCTCGTCATAAGATTTAAATTGAAATTTTTGTAACTCCATTTCTCGAGAAGAAATATATTTCTCGAGAAATCATTTGCTTTCTCGAGAAAATACAAGGCATTCTCGCGAAAAGACATAACAAAATTTCATTGAAGTGAAAACCTGATTCCTTGAGAAGGATATGATTTCTCGAGAAAAGTACTTAGCACAAATTTACAACTGAAGAAAGATTTCTTGAGAAATAAATTGCTTTCTCGAGAAATGGCCTGACCTTCTCGAGAAATTTCCTTAACGAAAATTCTGTGTACTGAAGCACTTATTTCTCGAGAAAATTTCGTGGATGATGCGTTGAGTAGAAAATTACCGAAGTCAAGTCCCGTGACTTGAAGGATGAGTATGGGATTGGTACAAGTACTAGAAGAGAGTGAGGCAATGTTGATATGTAAGGACCATCCTGAAAAGTATACATAGTATTTGGCTGCCATAAGTACAATCTGTGACGGTCAAGATCAGATTCTGGCAGAGCATGGGAAGGATGCTACCCTGGCCCTTGTGATTATTTGAATTAAAGATGGATCTACTATTGTGTATCCTCGAATGGATGGCCTCCTTCATTTTCGTGGCTGATTCTACTTTCATAAGGGCGGTGAAATCCAGGAAGAGATATTGAGAGAGGCACATGTGGATGTTTTAGTGCCCCTCTGTGTGGAGGACAGTACGAGTATAATTGGGATCTCACCTTCCTCTCGGCACAGCTGTTCATCCTCAGACAGATGGTCGGTTTGAGAGGACCATTAAAACCTTAGAAGATCTACTGAGGATGTGACAGTTAGTATCGAAGAAATAGGTTTTTTTGGTAATTGATGAAAATAATATTAATTCAGTCAGTGAAAGTTGTCTAGTATTATTTCATACACAGACTGATGTGTCGGAAGTACGTCTTGGACGAAGCATGAATATTGCACTCACAAGCATGATAAGAAGTATACGAGGCATATTATGTAGAATTGGATGCATAATATGGGTTTGTATATGGATCATCATAGGAATGTGCATTAGATTTTTTACTTTTCGTTGCATGTAAAGGTATGTAGAATGGAATGCATAATATTGTAAGTGTACGCCGCTCATAACATGCACTTAGGCCTTTTCAAGATTGCATAGCACAACATGCATAGCATAACATCCCATATCACACATGCCACGCTAAGATTTACATGATGACACACGTACACTCATGTTAGGGTTCATGGTTTTATCTCCCACGCAGCCTTAGACTGATTTCGAGGGGGAAATCTTTTTTTTTTTGTTATAGGATTTGTAATATCCCATTTCATGCTAGACCCCTCGCACGTATTTTGAATCAAAAGAATTGGCTCAGTCTCGGTTAGCGTCGAGTGAGTCGATTGGACTCGACGATTAGATGAGGAATTTATGTAGAATATCAGGCAATGTGATATTTCATCGACCAGAGAATCGAGATGGATTGTTCTCGAGAAAGCCTTGCTGTCTCGGAAACAATAAAAGGGACCAGCTAAGGCAGTTGAAAAATTCATCAAACTCAGAAGAGCTCGTCGAACTCAGTATTTAGTCGAGCTCAAAAGAGTTCATCGAACATAGTATTTCATCGAACTCAGAAGAGTTCGTCGAACTCAGCATATCGTCAACCTCAGGCTTCGTCGACCAGAGTTATTAGAATAATAAACTATGAACTGAGATTTATTCATCCGGAATTTCGTCGACCTCAGATGTCATCGATCTCAGGTTCCGTCGATCTTAAGATTTAGTTGATCTGACTTGACACTGAGTTAATGTGCCGAACACTATTTCGTCGAACTAGAGTTTCATCGAACTGAGAATTAGCCAATTAGACAGTTCGTCGAACTGGAATTTCGTCGATCTCCGTTCAGCATTCGTCGAACAAAGAAATAACCAACCAGAGAGTTCGTCGAAGTGTACTTTTGTCGAGCTCCGTTCGATGTTCGTTGAATGGAGAAATTGCCAACCAGTACAGTTCATCGAACTTAGAAGATTTCATCGAACTTAGATTTAGTCGAATTGAGGTTTCATCGAGCACCGTTCGATGAATTTTTGTCAAATGGATATTTTGGCCCACTGCTTGCTGGTTTAATGTGCGGGTTGAACCGGTTTTTCGAGAAATGCACCAAAATGACCCAATTTGGTCTCGCCTTTCGAATTGACTTATTTAAAGAAAGAATAAGCTGTCCGATGTTAGGTCAACACATGACAAAGCAGTTAACCCTTATTTCTCATTATAAAAAGGAAACTTACAAAAACCCTAGCCGTCACTGGTCATTTTACCAAGCAGTTACCTTTATTGAACCCGATGGAGAAGCAGATTTGCCAAAGAGAATTTCTTGAGGGAAGATCCTTCAATTTTTCTGGGGAGAATGATACTAGCGAAGAAGAAAGACGTCGCAAAGAAGGGTGAGAAGTTCCGAGGTCAGAAATGGCAAAAATGAGGTGAGCTTCCTACCGTCTCCCTTGGTGCTAGATCTGTAGTTATTTCTAAAGGAGATGTCGACTCAAAAGAGTCTAGACATGCGAGATGAAGATTTCCTAGGAAGAGACCATTTTTGGGCTTGTGGCCTAAGGTTAGTGTTATCTTACACCTCTCCCCTCTCCTTTAGTAGATGGTGGACTTGGTTCGTGAAGAGAAAATGGTCTTGTGAGGGTGACCAAGGGTGGAAGAATTTCTGGACATGGTTTAAACATATGGCTTGATGAAGACGATGAACTGATGTCATTGATCTTGCTTTAAGATGCGTGTAGAATTCTATTTTCTGCACGCAGTACCCTTTGAGGCCTATTGTGAGTGTCTTGCTGCCAAATCTGGGTTTTGGTATGAATACAAAAGTTTTAGCCCATGGAAAGACCTTTCCAACGGATGGTTACACGCTTTCTTATGAGGTTTGTAGCCTCGAAAATCCCAGGCCGAAGTTGCTGACCAGCAAGCTTCCAGCACCAATAATTCACGGTTTAAGTGCATAACCTTGTTGGATATACGTAGAGAGGTCATAGTAAATTATTTGAGGTTGCTGGATGTAATTTACTAATGATTGTGATGAATAATAGATTGTTTCCATTTAGTTGATAGATAGGTCATAAGCAAATGAATCTTGAGATTTGCTTTAGAATTGCTGGATTTAAGTTAGTAGTGATTGTGACGAACAAATGACTATTGGCACCTAGTGGATAGATCCTTATGAATAGAAAATTGTTGATGAGATATGATCGAAAAATACTTAGTTAAACAAATGATTGGTGATACGTGTTTGCACAAATAATTGGGGCTTAGTGAGAAAATGGTTTAACGTGTTTGGATTTTGATGGATAGATCGTAGAAAAATAATGTTATGGCTTTGCTGAATTAATCCATTAGGGATTATGATAAATAAATGATTGTTAGACATAGGATGATAGGTCTTAACGAAATCAAGTGGTTGGTGGAAATCATAAGTACTGATGAATTGGTATAGTTTGATAAGCGGATGTTTAGGGAGAGTTAGTGAACAAATGGTTGATGAGATTTGGTAGATTTATCACATAGTAAATAAAAGGTTTGGTGAAGTGTATTTATGTAATCGGTTTGGAGGAGTTCAATAAGCAAACAATCATATACGATATGGGCATACAAGTGATATTCTCGTGAAATCCGGTAAGAAGGTTTATGATTATAATCAGGGTAATGATATATGTTTGGAAATAATGCGTGATGCACGAATATTAAATAGTATAACATAGAGTTATGATATCATGCTTGAAGTTTATGTGAAGTATCACAAGAGTGTTTTAATGTCCTATGGAAGCATAGAGGTTTGTGAATGCTTGAGTTAAGAGGGAATTAGCTGAGGTCAATATAGGGCCATATGATATAGTGATGAATGGAATGTGTACAGTAGACCACAACTTAGAGATGTGTCTCCCTACGGGTAGAGGTTGGGATTAATAGTTTGTATAAGATGGCTTGCCATAAGTGCGAATGATGAACCCTTGCATGCTTGCTTGCATGGAAATGTGGAAGAGTTAGATGTACGCGAATGTGACCGCACTGGAATGATTTGGAAGTGCGTTAATGTGATCGCACTGGAATGATTTGGAAGTGCGTTAATATGACCGAACTGGAATGATTTGGATGTGTGTGAAAGTGACCGCACTAGAATGAGTTGGAAGTGCATGAATGTGACCACACTGGAATGAGTTGGAAGTGCCTGAATGCGACCGCACTAGAATGAGTTGGAAGTGCGTGAATGTGACCGCACTTGAATGAGTTAGAAGTGCATGAATGTGACCGCACTAGAATGAGTTGGAAGTGCAGGAATGTGACTACACTGGAATTAGTTGGAAGTGCGTGTTTGTTTGCCGCACCGGATGGGTGTGGTTTGTGAAATTGATAAGTCATCCCGAGGTGCTCAAAGGGGCGCCATCCCGAGGTGAACAAAGGGATATGGTTCGTGAAATGGCTAAGTCATCCCGAGGTGCTCAAAGGGGCACCATCCTGAGGTGAACAAAGAGATGTGGTTCGTGAAATGGCTAAGTCATCCCGAGGTGCTCAAAGGTGCGCCATCTCGAGATGAACAAAGGGATGCGGTTTGAGAAATGGAATATGTGGGCATGGGTGAGCCATAACTTTGCATTGCATCGCATAAGATCCTTATCATATAAGTTTGTATGGGTACTCTTATATGATGAGTTACTTTACTGTTAAGCCGATCCTTAACTTATATGTCTGTATGGGCATTCATATAAGTTGAGTTAATTCCTATTGTATATTCCTACATATATTACTGTTGATGGAAGAACTGCTTGAGTAGATTGCTATACTCACTTGTTGTACTCACTTTGATTATTCACTGATATTAATTGATCCCTACCACCTGTTTATACTACTGTTTTTATATATATATTGTACCTTTGTTCTTTTCTCCAGCCAGTGACGAGGAGTCATCGGGGAGCGGATATGATATCCACTTATTATTTTGACTAATGGTTGTTACATCTTCCTTTTTAGGAGGAAAACCAGCAGATAGAGCAGTAGGTTTTGCAGGAGGGCATCCAGGCCCGGGTGACAGGTCCTGATGTGACGGTACCATCATTGTCGTCCGTTACTGATGTGAGTCTTTGAGAGATTTTAGTGGTAGTCTTTGGGCAATTTTGTACTCGCACTCTGATATTATAGAAGCTTGTTGATGCTTCTTTTTTTGTTCTACTTTCCTTTGGACTAATTTACTTATGTGTGGATTTGACTTTTGTTTTATATTTTTGGTTGGGTTGGCAATGAATGATATTGATTGTAGGCAGCATGATAGGCCTCTTGTGGTACTGGTTTGCCTATGTGCTGATTCTACCATAAGGAGGCTATTATGGACATAATACTCCCTTCGTGTCGTGTTTTTTGTTCCGGGAGGGGGGTCTTACACAATCAAAACCGTATTCATCATCTTCCCGAACCCGAGCGGCGGCTGTTTTCGCGAAGCGGAAGAGGAGCGGCATCCCGCATGCTTTTGACCGGCGATTCCCAACATTTTGGTGGTCGGTTTCTGCGATAAATTAGTGATTTGGAAAGCTCTCGCCCAGATCTACCTGATCGTTGTAAGATTTTCCCGTTTCCTTGATTTTTAGGTGTTAGGCTTAGTGATTTTGAAATCTTTTCTCCTTTAAAAGTTTCAGGAAACATTGCTAAGATCATTTGGCGGCCGATCCTTGTCACGGTGCGAGCGGGAGGCATTTTTCTAGATTTTCAAGGCAAGTGGATTTTCCCTCTTGCATGTTCGTTTACTTGTCTTTCTTTCCTTCTTTCCTCCTCCTTAAAGAGTAGGAGTTATGTTGGTAAAACCATGAAAAGAATCCCTAGGTTAGGGCAGAATTTTTGCCAAAACTATGGAAGCTAGGTTCAACGGATAAGGGATTTTCGGTGAGAATCAGTAACAAGAAATCATCGTGTTTCATGTAAGTAACTTTGATTCGCATCGTAGCAGAATTCTTTGTGTATCGCTAGGAGAGTTCAGCGAGTTTAGTAGACTAGCATAGGGAAATTCGTCGAGTTTGATAGTTTAGCTGTGTAGAATTCGACGTGTTTTGATGAGCGAAATTCGCCGGATATGAGAGGATTTAGTCTAAGTGTAATTTGACGAGTATTGCTAGGTATTTCGTCGAGTATCGACTTAGGCAGATTCGACGAGTAACACTGAATTTCCTTAAGTGTTTTTCGTCGTGCATTCATGCCGAATAAAGCTGAATTACCGAGTATTGTGTAGCATTTGCCGAGTATAGATCCTTAGTCTAAGTGTTTTTCGTCGAGTATTCATGCCGAATCAAGCTGATTCACCCAGTAATGTGTAGAATTCGCCGAGTATCGTGTAGTATTCATCTAGTATCATTATGCAACTCATCGAGTTTCATTGTGGTTTGTCTGGTATACTCGCCGAATTTGGCAAGGACTTAGATTTTTTCAGCTTTTCATGTAGGATTCATCGTGTATGGTCCTTAGAGTGATTTCAGGGCTGGATTAGGTATTTCTTTGGGTTTTAGGGTTGGGTTATTTGGCTATGATTGTTTCTTTGGCTATGAAGGTTGGCAATGGATAAAGGACCACCAACTTGACGTCGATTTGTGAATCATTACACTTGGTGGTTTGGTTTGGTCTCTATTTTGTGGCATGTTGGATTTTCTTGGGTCAGGTGGCCTGCACGGTAGTGCATTTGTGAGACGTTTGGGTCTTGCAGTTCGGGTTTGGACGTTTTGGTCACTGATTTCGGCCAGGTAGTTTTTGCCAAGGGTTAAAGATTCACGTTTTCGAGCTATTTTGTGCTCAGTTTGCTTCTTAGATCTGTTTATTCTTTGTCATGCTAATCCTTGCAGATTTTGTCGAAGCATTGCTTTGTTTTGCGTTGGTGCAATGTTCATTTAACTCCTTTATTGCAGAATTTTACTTTGCCAATTTTTATTTGGCTAATCAGTTGTGGTTTCAGCATTTCTTATAGTCGGGTCTGGTAAACCCTTTACTGCCCTTTTATCTTATTACCTGCTTATTTTCATGTCCACTTGTATTTTCTTGTTGATGTGTTCTTCTTTTGAATGCCTCAGATTCAGGGTTATAGCCAATGGAGCGGCTGTGTTGGGTGGTAGCTTTTGGACTGTAGTTGTTGTAGTAGTTTCCTCAACATTGTTAGGTAGTTGTGGCTTTTTTTGTTTTAGGTTCAGACTTACATACTTTCAGTGGGTTCGTGTCAGGTTGTTGACGCCCACTAGTAGTTTTCTCTAGAATATTAAATACTTTGCTAGCTACTAGTTTACAAATTTATGGTTGTTTTTACTTGCCCTTTGTGAAGGTTTTATGCTAGGTTGCATGTCAGGTATTTTAAATTATAAAAATTACTATTACTACTTCATGCATACTATATTTGAAATCTAAATCACTACCTTTAGCGATCGTAAAAGCTAATTTCGTAACTATTATAAATCTAAAGTCGTGCATACAATGAGTTATCCTTTGGGGATGTTTATACTTATGTAGGACGTCTAATCTTGTAAATAAAGTATTTTTCCGCATTGTATAACTATCTTTTTTCGTGGACTAGATGAGCCTCTAAGTTGTGGGATACGGCTAACCGCTTAACTTAAATTTGATATTCTCTAAATAACCTACAGATCTTTCATAAAGTGTTAAGTTAGATTTTTGTCTGAGTGTCCGTAATTATACCATGCTGATGTGGCATCATGATGCGCATTTTCCATTACTTTGATATATCATTAAATGCAGGGAAAATGCAGGTTGTGACAGTTGGTATCAGAGGGAGGTTGTTTGATATTTGTTCGAACAGGTATCTTAGGTTTATGTTAGTTGTCTAGTTTCATTTCATACACACACCGATGTCTCATCAGTATGACTTGGCTGAAGCATAAACACCACACTCATAAGGATGATAAAAATTATACGGGGTATATTATGTAGTATGGGTTGCATAATATGTGTTTGTATATGGATCCTCATAGGAGGCAACATATGACTGTTATGTAGTATGGGATGCATAACTTCATCACATGAATGTACATTAGAATTTGATTTTTGTTGCATGCGATATTATGTAGTATGGGATGCATAATATTTCATGTGTACGCTGCTCATAACATGCAATAAGGTCTTTTAGATAGCATATCACAACATGCATGACATAACATTACATCAGCACATGTGCTAAGCTAAATATTTACCGGATGACATACGTACACACATGTTTTTGAGTCAAAGAGAACAAGAATTCATGCATTCATGGTTTAGGAACATGAGATAGTAGAATGACAGTGCATCATCCTAAGTTTAGGCATGACATCATAATGGAAAAATCCAGTGCAAGTTTGCAGCATGAGCAAGTGTTTAGTTTTGTATTGTTTGAACTAAGTTGTTTGGTTCTAGCGGTTAAGCTAGGTTTTGATAAGATATTCGTTGTTCGTTTAGATGCCGCCTAAGCGTCCGGTGACGAGGTTGACTCCCCATTTGGAGGGAAAATTATCTGGTGCCTAGAGTGAGGCCATGATAGATGGATTGCGGCACATCAATGAGGCTCTATCGAGGCAAATGGTTGAGATGTAGTCGCAGATATAGGCGTTGTTGTCAATTGTTGCTAGTCAGCCGCCTAAAGTTCAGGACCCGGTTGTGGGTCAATCCGTTCCTATTCCCCCTGCTCCTCTGGTGCCCCCGGCTTTGTTGCCACCATAGATGACGTTTATTTCACATTTCTAAAGACTAGGACCCCCTACCTATGATGGTATAACAGATTTTATAGCTTTGGATGATTGGATTTTTTCCATCGATGAGATGTTCGCTTACTTAAGAGTTTCAATGGACCAGAGAGTCATGTTCACTACGTATCAGCTCAAGGGACTTGCAAATAGTTGGTGGTTAAGAGAGAAGGAAAATCTTAAGGATGGGTGTTCATGAGAATCCTTTAAGGATTTGTTTATGAAAAAGTTTCTAACGTTCGTCGAGAGTGACCATTTAATTAATGATTTCTTGCATCTAAAGCAAAGTCCGCTCACCGTTACCGAGTATGAGGTGGTGTTCAGCAAACTGTGTGGTTTTGCCCCTAAAATAGTGTCTTCGGAGTCTAATCGAGTTAAATGTTTTTTTGGGTGGTCTTAGGAATAACATCCAACAGCTAGCTAGGGCTTATGGATCTGAGAGCTATGCTGAAGTTGTGGAAGATTCTCTAAAGGTTGAGGTGATTGACAATGCTAAGAATCGAGGTTAGCAAATTAGAAAGGATAAGTGGAAGACTAGTGAGGTTAAGAGATCCCAACACTCCGGTGTTGGATCTAGTGGCAATCCTTAGAGTGGGTGGGGTGAATAAGGTTTAATGAATTAATTGAAAATTCGAATTATTTTTGTCCGGAAAAACTACTTTTAGAAGTTACAGTGGGGAGTTAGGTTGCTAACGTGCGGCGGTAGGTCACAAACCTCATTTTCCTCGTCAAATTCCTCCTTGGAGATCTACGCACACTTGAGAGAATTACAGGCTAACAATTACAACGTTATAAGCACAGAAAATAAACAGTAAATGTTATTTTCATTCAAATTGGATCAACAACTATTTTTACAATTGCAACAACAAGATCTCCATGACGTCGGAGATTGGAGGTGGTGAAAATAGCATCCATTTTTCTTTTCTATACCGACCCACTACCCGGACCAGTTGGCTCTCTCCCTTTCCATCCAAGAAAGGTCTTCGAGCTGGCTCTTCACCTCCACACATGGAAGGGTCTTAGATCCCTACTAGATCAACCGATCTACACGTCCTTATCCCATGGAAGATTTTCCACAGAATCCTACCCCGTATTCTGACGACCTTCCCCAGTTTATTTCTAATGAAAATCTTCCCGGATTTCGATGACCCTCCATTCAATTTCCCTCACACAAACAACTAGACAAAAAGTGTTTAAAGTAATACAAAAGGAATAAGAGAAAAATCTCCTCGAACTAGAACCCTTTATGCTGATGACGATTCGCTTGCAAAGGTTCGACCTTTGTGGCTTGAGAGTCTTCCTCTTTGATGTTCTTAAGATCCGTGAAGGTTTTCGCTTGATGAGAGTTTTTGTAGAGAGGAACCTTCAAGTGAAACTTAGGATGAAGGTTTCTAGATCATCATGTTGGGAGCCTTCAAACCGTGCATATGAATACCTTTTGATCCCCTATAAAGAACTGTCCTCCTCTGTAACGCCCTCGATTTTTCTGCGACTATTTTATTCTTGTTTGGCGTTACGGTGATGCGTTTTCGTGGCTTGTGCCATTTGTGGAGTGTGGTTTAGCTCCTTAAAACAGAGTGGCCTATTTTGTAGCCTATGGGCAAGGTCTCCCTAGCAAGCCGAGTCGTTTTCGGTGACCCGGTGTGGCCTTTTGGGGGATGCTTGTATTTTGGATTTAGGTGGGTATAACTCGAGTTCTGTTTATCGAAAGTTAATTTCGACTTCGCCAATGTGTTCGTAGCGTGGGTATTTAGTTACGGTGCGAATTTCGTCGAATTCTGAGGAAATTCGGTTTTCGTGTCATTTTGGGTGTGCCATTAGTAAAGACTATTAGAAAATTCTCTTATTTTATTAAGAGAACCGGCGGCTAGGCTTCAGTTATGCTGAACCGACGTGTTTAAAGCTTATATAAAAGCTTTACTTGGAGTGGCGGGCCCACTCTTTCCTCCTTCTTCCCGAGACCTATAACCGCAGCTCCAGTTCGCAGAAAGCAGAGGCGGAAACGGCAGACTGCCCTAGCCTTCGGCAGGCGATTTCGGGAGCTTTCATGGACGGAATTCGTTTTCGAAAGCGGCATTGGCTTGATCTCGCTCAGATCTACGTTTCGACGGTAAGAGATTTGGATTTTCGGGTCTTGTGGATTTCCGCCATTTAAGTGCAGGTTGCTTGTTAGGTGCTTTTAGGTGTTGCTGCTGCTAGTGCCGAGTGAAGAGGAGGGAAATTCGTCCAAGCTTCGCCGGAAATCGAGGCAAGTGGTATTCTTGCCCTTGCCATTTTTATGCTTTTGCTGAATTAAAAAATCCCGGTTAGCCCTAGGGTAGAGGCCAAGCTGTTCTTTTATCTTGCTGAATTTTAGGGCTTAGTTTCTCCTAATGAGCCCCACCCCCCTTCTTTGTGTTGTTGGTGCCCAACCCGTCGGCATAATGCCGCTAATATAAACTCGAGATTTCAGTCTTGTTGCTGCTTACGGGTGAAGCCGAGAGAGAGAGTAGGAGGGGGTGCCTGCTGTGTGTCTGGGAAAGAGCCAGATTTGGACTCTCTGTCTGGCCGGCATTGAGTGTGGTGCACACACTCAAAGCCTTTGCGGGTTTGGCGTTGAGTGTGGTGCATACACTCAACTCCACAGCTGTAGCTAGTTTGAAATTTTGGCTAAGTACTGGGGCGTTGAGTGAGGTGGACTCACTCAACATCGTAGCCCCTGCTAGCGGCTAAGTACTTTGGCGTTGAGTGAGTCGACCTCACTCAATGCCATTTCTGTTTTGGCGTTGAGTGAGGCAAGCTCATTCAACGCCGCATTTTTTTTAGAAGCTAAGTACTTTGGCGTTGACTGAGGTGTGCTCACTAAATGCCATAGCCTTTTTTGAGGCTAAGTACGTTGGCGTTGAGTGAGTCGACCTTACTCAACGCCATTTTGGTTTTGGTGTTGAGTGAGGTGGACTCACTCAACGTCATCGCTTTCTGTGCATCCAAGTACTTTGGCATTGAGTGAGGTGTTCTCACTTAACGCCACAGCCTTTTTTGAGGCTAAGTACTTTGGCGTTGAGTGAGTCGACCTCACTCAACACCATTTCCGGTTTGGCGTTGAGTGAGGTGACTTCACTCAACACCGTAAGAAAATTTGCGGCAAAGTCTAGTGGCGTTGAGTGAGTGAACCTCACTCAACGCCATTTCTGCTTTGGCGTTGAGTGAGGTAGACTCACTCAATGCCACAGCCCTTCTTCGTGTCCAGGACTTCTGGCATTGAGTGAGACGACCTCACTCAACGCCATTGCTGTTTTGGCGTTGAGTGAGGTTTACTCACTCAACGCTGCATTTTTCTTTTGCGGCTAATTGTAAGGGCGTTGAGTGAGTGAGCTTCACTAAACGCCACTGCTATTTTGGCATTGAGTGAGGCCAGCTTACTCAACGCCACTTTCTCTGATTGTGGTTAAGTATAAGGGCGTTGAGTGAGTGTGCCTCACTCAACGCCATGGTTGTTTTAACGTTGAGTTAGGTTAGCTCACTCAACGCTAGAGTATTCTTGCGGGAGGCGTTGAGTAAGTGAACCTCACTCAACGCCATGCTTGTTTTGGCATTGAGTGAGGCTAGCTCACTCAACGCCAGAGTTGTTCTTCTGGAGGGCGTTGAATGACTGAAATTCACTCAACGCCATGCTTGTTCTGGCGCTAAGTGAGGCTAACTCACTCAACGCCAAGGTCTAGTTTGGCGTTGAGTGGGTCCCACTCAACGCCAAGCCGTGTTGAGTCATTTCAACACTTTTTCCCTACCTCCATTTTCGTTCCCGAGTGAATTCTTTGTTTATGTTTTGAGTTTCCTTGTCGACCATGTTTTTCTTTCCTAAAGCCCGAATCGTGGGTCGTAGTTAGTAGTGGTGGTTTGAAGCTCTTCATGGGGGAGGTGTTGTGTAATTTAGCCGTGGCCACCCTTTTTCTTCTATCTTGCTCTAGGTAAGGGCTGGGCAAGGGGGTGGGAGGTCCCTAGTGCTTTCACATGTAGACCCTTGAGCTTGTTGGCTTGGAAATGGTGGTTGGGGGACTGAGTTTGCCCTCAACCCGGATCCATGTTATTTATTTGGCTACTACCATCTCCCACAGCTTAGGGTGTTAGACGTTTCTTACTTGGTAGATTGCAGCATTTTGGGCTCTTGGTAGCTTAGTATACTCTGCAGGAGGTAGTTTCTGGGCAGGGTTGATGCTGTTTCCTCGCACATAGTGCATTTCTTTTTGTCTTGCCTTGGGGCAGTTGTGACTTTTACTGCTGTGTTTTTCCTCTTTCATTTATCATCTGGTAGACACTTTCGTGCAGTTTTTCCTTGTTTTGCTTGCTGAGGTATTCTTTTTTTTTTCTTTTGAATGCCTCAGGTTCTGAGCAGTAGCCAGTTTGGTGGCTAGGTTGCTGTGGTGTTGCTGGTGGTCTCTTGGACTTTGGAGATCCTTCTGGATTTGTTTAGTGAGGTAGTTTTTTGCACTTTTCTTACAGACATACATATTTGTCAGTAGGTTCGTGTCAGGTTGTATGCGCCCACTGGTAGTTTTTACCTTTGTACTAGATATATTACTTTTGCTGCTACCATTTTCTAGAAATAGTCTACTTGCTCTGAGGAGGATTTATGCTAGGTTGCTAGTTATTTTTAAAACTATAATTATTATTATAAGTATAGCTCATGATCAGCATATTTTATAAAACTCAATCACTATTTTCCAAACAACGTATAAAGATCATTTTCTTATATATAATATAAATTAAATGTAGAGTCTTGCATAGCATAAGTGGTCCTCTTGGGACACTAATGCACTCCTTAGGATGTCAATCCTGAATAAAGTATTTTTCGCAGCGTATAAGTGTAGTTTTTAACTGTTGACTAGGTGATCAGCCGAGCCGAGGGATACGGCCTCTAAAATATAACTGATTTTCTAATCATCAAACTTATGAAATTCTTTCATAAAGTAAAGTAGTTGGTTTTTCCTTAGCATCAGCAGTTATCCCCTGCTCGACGTGGCATCATGACGCGTGTTTTCTCACACTCTGATAATTCCTAAATTCGGAGAAATTACGGGTTGTAACAGTTGGTATCAGAGGGAGGTTGCTTGACAAGTCAGTCAGGCAACCTTCCTTTGATTGCATTAGTAGTTCAGCATCATGTCAATCACACACCGATATTTTATCAGCACGTCTTGGCAAAAGCACGAACACTACACTCATAGCATAACATGAAGTATACGGGGCATATTATGTAGTATGGGATGCATTATTTGTGTTCGTATATGGATCCACCATTGGGGCAACATGTGAAGGTTATGTAGTATGGGATGCATAACCTCACCACATAGTTGTGGCTAGTTCGTTTTCTTTTTCGTTGCATGAGAATGTTATGTAGTATGGGATGCATAACATTTTCATGTGTACGCCGCTCATAACATGCATTAGGGCCTTTTTTTAGAATGCATAGCACAAACATGCATAGCATAACATTGCATAAGCACAACGTGCCAAGTTAAAGGCTGGCAGGATGACATATGTACACACACAAACTTTCAAGTCAAAAGTAATATAAAGTCATGCATTCCCGATCTAGGCACATGAATTAGTATGGTGGTGGTTAACCATATTAGGTTAGGGCATAACATCAATTTTTGTAAAAAGATAAACTCCCAGAGCAAGTTTAACAGCTTTAAGTTTATATCTATATATGTATTGTCTGTACTTGTAGTTGGTTCTAGCCATTGTATTAGGATCTAACTAGTGTTGTTATGATTTTAGGATGGCGAGGCGTCCTGCGACTCGATCGACTCCCATGTCTGAGGGTGAGTCATCTGGAGCTCAGAATGACGTGGTGATCTAGAGCCTGCGGCAGAGTAGCAAAGCCATGAGCAGGCAGATGGTAGAGATGTAGGCCCAGATTCAGTCCCTGGTGGCGGTTGTGGCAGGTTAGACTCAAGGAGTGCAAGGTCCTGCATGGGGGTTAGCTATCCCTCCTCCTCCTGCACCCTTAAGACCTCTAGTGGTGGTGCCAGCAGAGATGGCCTTCATCTCGCAGTTTCAAAGGCAGAGCCCTCCCACTTATGATGGGAAGGCAGACTTTATGGTCATAGACAATTGGATGATCTCCATGGAGGAGATGTTCTCATACTCCGGTATTGCAGATGACTAGAGGGTGATGATAGACGCCTATCAGCTTAAAGGTTTGGCTAAGAGTTGGTGGCTGAGAGAAAAGGAGAGCTTGGTAGCTAGATGCTCTTGGGAAGTGTTCAAGGAGATGTTGTTGAGGATGTTCATACCCTCGATCGAGCATGACTTCCTCATGAATGACTTCCTCCATCTGAAGCAAAGGAAACACACGGTTGGTGAGTATGAGATAGAGTTCATCAAGTTGTGCCGTTTTTCCCCTGGATTTGTCAGCGTTGAGGCTGATCGAGTTAAGAGATTTCTCGGTGGCTTGAGGAGCGAGGTGCATCAGTTGACTAGTACTTATGGGTCAGAGACTTATGCAGGAGTAATGGAGGCTGCTCTGAAGGTGGAGGCTATTGAGACCGCAAAGAGCAGAGGCCAGCAAATGAGGAAGGACAAGAGGAAGTTTGTTGAGAAGAAGAAACCTCAGGTACCCGGTGCGGCTCCGGGAAAGACGAGCAAAGTGGTGTGCAGCTTCTATGGCCGGTCAGGCCACCCTGTCAAGAGATGTTTCAAGAAGGCAGCAGCTCAGAGGAAGGAGCAGGTTCATTTGATTCAGGGTGCTCCTAGGAGAGATGTCTCTTGTTCTATTTGCAAGCGACCCGGGAATGATGCGGCCTAGTGCTGGTCCAAGGATAAAGTCTGCTTTCAGTGTGGGCAGAAGGGACACATCAAGACTAGGTGTCCTTAGGTCCAGCCTGCTCTTCATGCAGTTCCACTATAGGCATTACCTCCACCTCAGCGTGTGGACAAGGGAAAGGGAAAGCTGAACGTGATCTCTTTCGAGGAGGCTCAAGCTTCGACTCAGGTCATCTCAGGTTAGTTGTCTTTCCAGCCTGAAGGTTGTAACGTCCCAATTCGCGCTAGGCCCCTCGCACGTGTTCTGAGTCAAGAGACTCAACTCGGGCTCGGGGTGCACCGACGCGAGGTGTCAGGTGCATAGAATAAGTGTAAGGTTGGGTTCAAGGTTACCCCAACCAGTAGCCGAGATGAGGGAACTCGGCTATGTAAAAGTCGTCGAGAATGGAGGTTGATGCTCGTCGATCGTCGAGAATAGAGGACTGATTCTCGCCGATTCGACGGGTATCGGTGGTCGATACCCGCCGGACACAGAGCTGCAAGTTGACTAAGTAAAAATCGTCGAGAATCCCCTGTTATGCCCACCGATCGTCGAGTATCGCTGAGAATACTCAACGCAATCAACGCAGGATGTCCAGTAAAAAGGCTAAGGGAAAATCATCAGGAATCATTGTTGATTCCCGACGAATTCGTCGAGAATGACCTGACGGTTCTCACCGATCGTCGAGAATGACCTGACGATTCTCGCCGATCGGCGAGAATGGCGACTGATTTCCGCCGAATTTTACTTGGGAGTTTTCTTCGCCCAGGCAGATTCGCCGGCTTGTACAGGCGGACTGAACCGAACTTCGGGATTCGTGCTGAATGATCCTTGGACCGGTCACTTCAAATGAAACCTAATTTGGGTGGTCCAATTAGAGAGTGACACGTGGCGGAAGGGATTTAGCCTAATATGTAATATAAAAGGGAGTAAACCAAACCCTAGTCATCGCACCCGATCGTTCTTGCCGAGCCGTCACTGTGCAAACCGATGGGAGCGAAAGAGGAGATATCGTGGGTCGCCGGAGCCGGATTCTGGAGGAAAAGCTCCGCCGTTTCCGTGGAAGAACACTGTTAACGAAGCCAAGGATGCCGCCACGGAGAATAACGCAATTCATGGCCGGCAACGGAGGAAATGCCGGAAATGACGTGAGTTTCCTCCCCTCTCCCTTGGTGCTAGATCTATAGTTATTCTTAGGCGAGACATTGACTCAAACGAGTCTTGATGTGTGAGATGAAGCTTTCTAGGAAGGCCATGCTAGAGCTTGTGCTCTAAAGCTTAGTCGTCTTCAACATCCCCTCGCTTCAAAGTGATGATAGGGGTGGTCTCGTGAAGAGGAAATGGCCACAAGAGGGAGAATAAGAGTGGAGGAACTTCTGGCTGCGATTTGGGGAAAAATCGCTTGAGGAGGAAGATGAACGGATGCCGTTCACTTCGCTTCAAGATGCGTGCAGAATCTGTATTCTGCACGCAGCGAACTTCTTGGCTATTTTTAAGCAAGATGGGGGCGGATCTGGGCTTTCGACTAAACACGAAAGTTGTAGCCCTTGAAATTACCTTTCCAACGAGTGGTTGCACGTTTCCATTCGATACCTGTAGCCATGGGAAAGTCCGTTTGAATCTGCTGCGGTTGGAAGTTAATGCCCAGGAATTTTGTATCCTGTACGCAGCAGACTTCGAGTTGCATTTCTGGTATGATGTGACCAGATCTGGGCTTTCGACTAAACACTAAAGTTGTAGCCCTTGAAATTACCTTTCCAACGAGTGGTGGCACATTTTTGTGCGATACCTGTAGCCACGGGAATCCTCAGTCAAAGTTGCTGACCAGATTACATACAATTCTAGGTGATTATAATATGAACTTGGATTCGATGGAATAGATGTTGCAATTCATCTCGAGGTTGGGTGAATTTTTTTTGTTAATCACCGAGGTAGTGTGAAGATTGATGTTTGAGGACTTGAATCCCTATGCCGAGATGTGAATCAAGCCTAAGTGAATGAAAGGCTTGTTATATTTGGTAGATATCCATTATGCGCATTGTCTATAAAATGTTGAATTCATTTGGAAGAATTTGTAAATGATTAGAACTACGGCCAGGATGTATAATGGATTGATGGAAGGGAACGGATAGTCCAATGCTTAGAGTGTCGTCTCCCCACGGGTTGCTTGGTGGAAGTTAACAAGTGCGGTGTTGATCGTCACGAATGGGAATGAGGTTGAGTTGGATAAAATTGGATGGTTGGGCTTAGTCCTCGTGCTTTCTCCGAGGCTCCTTCCATGCCACGGAATTGTGGAATTGCATGTGGTGTGAATCGACACGTAGTGTCGTAATCCCGGGTTAAGGATAGTGTGGCAGGTCTACGGGCTCGCGTATCGTCACACCGATGGGAGTTGACAGTTAGACCTTGGGCGGTTGGGCTTGGTCCTCGATGTTCACGTCCTGAGGCTCCTTCCGTGCCAAGTGAACGGTTTGGCTTGGTCCTCGTGCTCATTTCCGAGGCTCCTTCCGTGTCATACCATAGGCCAGTCAGGGGCTAGGATCTTTGTGCATATTTACCCGAGAGAACCCGCTGAGCCGTAGTACGCATGTGAGCTCCGCTGTTGTGTTCTTAGCGTTGAGGCGTACGGAGGCCTAGGCCAGGTAGTGTGGAGACCATCCTTGTAGTGGAGATGCCCGCTCCACTGTCACAGTTTGGCCACGATGGTTGATGCCTGAGAGGTTAGCTACCTGCTCGAATAGGGGGAACTATAAGTCTGTGTCGACATAGCGATTGCATGTGCTTGAGCATGGGTGTGTCATTGCATTGCATACATAGCTTTGCACTTCATTATATACACAAGACCCTCATCGTATAAGTTTGTATGGGCACTCTTATACGATGAGTTACTTTCTGCTGAACGAACCTCAACTTATATGCTTGTATGGGCATCCATATAAGTTGAGTTACTTACTGTTCTAGTTATATACTCTCTTGCTGCTGTAGTTCGTAGATTTGAAACAAGAGCTTGTTTATTATACACTGATGATGTTGCTGCTTAAATTATGTATACTCATTTCACCTATTGTACTACTGTTATTTATATATTGTACCTGTTCCTTTCTCCGCCCGGTGCTGAGGAGTCGCCGGGGGAGCGGATGTGAAACCACTTAGTCTTTTTGACTAACGGTTGCTACGACTTCCTTTTTAGGAGGAAACCCCGCAGGTGGAGCAGCAGGCTATGCAGACGGATAGCCAGGCCAGGGTAACAGGGCCTGAAGGGACAGTACCATCGCTACCGTCGGTTACAGATGTGAGTGAGTGAGAGATTTTTTTGTAGCCCTTCTGGGCAATTCTGTTTACGTACTCTGATATTAGAAGCTTGCTGTAGCTTCTTTATTTAAGATATTACGGACATATGCTTTGTGTGGATTTGACTTTCATATTACTATGGTTGGGTTGGCATTTATCTATTGATATTGTTGGTAGCCGGCAGAATAGGCGTCTTGTGGTACAGGCTAGCCTGAGTGCTGGTGTTACCGCAAGGCGGCTGCTCTGGGCATAAGACCCCTCTCGTGTCGTGTCTTATGTTCCGGGAGGGGGCTCTTACAAAGGTTTTGTTCTTATTTTACTAGAATGTTTGCAGTATTGTTGTGGTAGTTCCTTAGTTATATATGCTCCTATAGGGAAATTTAAGGTGAATAACCGCTGGGCGCGTGTTCTGTTTGACTCCGGTGCTACCCACTCGTTCGTGGCTAGAGCCTTTGTAGAGCGACATCGGTTGACTTAAGATCGAGTTCGGGATACCATCCGTATCAAGTTCCCCTCTAATGAATCTGTGTTGTCAGATTTGGGCATGTTAGATTGCCCTGTTTTATTGGGGGACTTCCTTGTGAAGACAGACCTGAAGATGATTGATCTGGAGGACTTCGATGTTATTTTGGGTATGGACTGGCTATCTAGGTATGATGCAGTCATTCAGTGCAAAGGGAAGCGCTTGGACTTCATCAGGAACGACGGTCAGCCCGGAAGCATGTATGTTGATCTGTGCCAGGATTCTCCTGTCATCTCTGCGGTATGTTCTAAGAAACTGTTTCTTTCGGATTATTTTGCTTGTTTGGTCTTGGTGGTTGGGACCACTATTAGTGTACCGCGCTTGGAGGAGATTCCAGTTGTTCGTGATTTCACCGATGTTTTTTCGGATGATCTTCCTGGTCTTCCCCCAAAGCAAGATGTGGAATTTTTGAGTGATTTTGAGCCGGGAACGCGTCCTATTGCTAAGGCGCCATACCGGATGGCCCCTCGTGAGTTAGAGGAGTTGCGAGTTAAGTTGGATGAGCTGTTGGCAAAGGGATTTATCAGGCAGAGTTCGTCGCCTTGGGGTGCTCCTATACTGTTTGTGAAGAAGAAAGATGGGTCGATGTGGCTTTGCATCGACTATAGGTAGTTGAACAAATTCACCATTAAGAACAGGTACCCTCTGCCGAGGATCGATGATTTATTTGACCAGTTGTGCGGTAGCACGGTGTTCTCCAAGATCGATCTTAGTTCTGGCTATCATCAGCTCAGGATCAGTGAGGAAGATATTCCAAGTATTGCGTTTAGATCGAGGCATGGACACTTTGAGTTCTTGGTGATGTTGTTTGGTTTGACCAACGCACCATCAGCCTTTATGGATATGATGAACCGGGTGTTCAAGGATTTCATAGACAAGTTCGTGGTGGTATTCATCGATGACGTGTTGGTTTATTCTCGCAGCGCAGAGGAGCATGAGAAGCATCTGCGCTTGGTTCTATCGGAGTTGAGGAATCACAACTTATTCACCAAGCTGAGCAAGTGCGAATTTTGGTTGCCTCAGGTTTCATTTCTAGGCCATGTGGTGAACAAGGAGGGGATCTCGGTCGACCCAGAAAAGATCGCAGTAGTAATGGATTGGAGTAGGCCGAATACACCTAAGGAGATCAGGAGCTTCCTATGGTTGGCTGGCTACTACATGAGGTTCGTGGAGGGTTTCACTTCCCTAGCTGCACCTTTGACCAAGCTGACTCAGAAGAACGTGGCTTTTGTTTGGAGCGAGAAGTGCGAAGATGCCTTTGTTGAGTTGAAGAAGAAATTATGCACTACTCCCGTTCTGACCCTGCCTACTGAGGGTGTGGATTATGATGTATACGTGGATGCTTCGCATGTAGGTCTGGGATGCGTATTAATGCAGGTTGGAAAGGTGATTGCCTATGGGTCAAGGAAACTGAAGACTCATGATAAGAATTATCCTACGCATGACATTGAGTTTATAGCGGTAATCTATGTGTTGAAGTTGTGGAGGCATCTACTTTATGGGGCTCAGTGCAAGATCTTCACTGACCATAAGAGCCTGAAGTACGTGTTCACGCAGAAAGAGTTGAATCTGCGCCAACGGCGGTGGCTAGAGTATGTGCCGATTATGATGTAGAGATCTAGTATCATCCAGGCAAGGCAAATATGGTGGCCGACGCCCTGAGCCGAAAGACGGGAAAGATCTTTAACCTCTCCGCCGATCGTTTAGTGGAGGAGTTCCTCCTTATGGATATATCAGTGGGATGCTATGGCTTGCGGAGTAGTTTATCAGTGGCAGAGCCGTCTTGGATTTCTTTGACCAGACTGCACCAGAAGGACGATCCGGATCTTCTGCACTTATTCACCAGGACCGAGAAGGGAGAGTTGCCAGACTTTGCTATCGATGATGCGGGTACTTTGAAGTACCGCGACAGATTTTGCATCCCCGCTGTTGGGGACATTAGTGGTATGATTTGCAGGGAGGCTCATGGATCCAGCATTGCCTACCATCCAGGATCTACGAAGATGTATCGTGACTTAAAGCAAATTGCCCGGTGGTATGGAATGAAAGGTGATATAGCCCGATTTGTTGCTGAGTGCCACACTTGCAAGCGTGTGAAGGCCGATCATGGAAGGCCTGGTGGCAAGTTGACTTCGTTAGAGATGCCGACTTGGAAGTGGGAAAGTATATCTATGGATTTCATCACGGGCTTACCTAAATCCCCGAGGGGATTTGATTCTGTTTGGGTTATAGTGGATAGACTGACGAAGTGTGCTCACTTTGTTCCATATAAGATTGATTACCCGATGAAGAAGATAGTTGAGTTGTACTAGAATGAAGTCATCCGACTGCACGGTGTGCCGGTTAGCATGATTTATAATCGAGACTCCCGGTTTACTTCTCGTTTATGGCAGAGTCTGTAGGAGGGTTTAGGTACGGATCTGAGGTATTCTACTGCTTACCACCCACAGACCAAATGGCAGACGGAGCGGGTGAACCAGATAGTTGAGGATATGATCTGATGCTACATTTTAGACCATGGTGGAGTGTGGGATGAGCGGCTGCGACTTATGGAATTTTCATACAACAATAGTTATCAGGAGAGCTTGCAGATGGCTCCGTTCGAAGCCTTGTATGGGAGGCGTTGCAGAACTCCATTATTTTGGGCTGAGGCTGGTGAGAGGCCTTTATTGGGTCATGATGCGCTTGAGGAAATGGAAGTCGCAGTGAAGCTTATTCGAGAGAAACTTCGTATAGCTCAGGAGAGGTACGAGAAGAACGCCAATCGGCGTAGGTCTGCCTTGGAGTTTTCTGTAGGGGACCTTGTATTTCTTAAGGTTTCCCCGATGGTGGGTGTAAAGAGGTTTGGTAAGAATCGAATATTGGACCCGAGGTATGTGGGCCCGTTTAAGATTATGGAGCGGATTAACGTGTCAGCTTACAGGTTGGATTTGCCAACAAAATTCCCAGGTGTTCATATTGTTTTCCATGTAAGCCAATTACAGAAGTGTGTGTGCAGCAGTGGGCAAGTCTTGGACATTGTGCCCCAGTTGGAGCCCAACCTCTCTTTTGTTGAAGTGCCGGTCCGTATTTTGGATACTCAGGAACGGGTGGTACGAAAGAAGTCCATTCCGATGGTGAAAGTTCTATGGAAGAATCAGGATTTGGAGAGCGCGACTTGGGAGTTAGAGTCGGCCATGAGGAAGGCTTACCCTCACCTGTTTCCCTGATTTGATCGGTATGTTTCCCTTCTTGTAACTCCTTTTTGTTACTTTTTTCTTTCTATAGTAGAAGTGTTGTGCTTAAAGTTTCGGGACGAAACTTTCTTTTAGGGGGAGTGACTGTAACGCCCCCGATTTTTCTGCGACTATTTTATTCTCGTTTGGCGTTACAGTAACGCTTTTTCGTGGCTTGTGCCATTTTTGTAGTTTGGTTTAGCTCCTTAGAACTGAGAGGCCTATTTTGTAGCCTATGGGCAAGGTCTCCCTAGCAAGCCGAGTCGTTTTGGTTGACCCAGTGTGGCCTCTTAGGGATGCTTGTGTTTTTGCTTTAGGTGGGTATAACTTGAGTTCTATTTGTCGAAAGTTAATTTCGACTTCGCCGATGTGTTCGTAGCGTGGGTATTTAGCTACGGTGCGAATTTCGTCGAATTCTGAGGTAATTCAGTTTTCGTGTCGTTTTGGGTGTTCCATTAGTAAAGACTATTAGAAAATTCTCTAATTTTATTAAGAGAACCGGCGGCTAGGCTTCAGTTATGCTGAACCGACGTGTTTAAAGCTTATATAAAAGCTTTACTTTGAGTGGTGGGCCCACTCTTTCCTCCTTCTTCCCGAGACCTATAACCGCTGCTCCAGTTCGCGGAAAGCAGAGGCGGAAACGAGGGACTGCCCTAGCCTTCGGCCGGCAATTTCGGGAGCTTTCGTGGACGGAATTCGTTTCTGAAAACGGCGTTGGCTTGCTCTCGCTCAGATCTACGTTTAGACGGTAAGAGATTCGATTTTCGTGGAGTTTTAGGAGACTTGGATTTTCGAGTCTTGTGGATTTCCGCCATTTAAGTGCGGGTTGCTTGTTAGGTGCTTTTAGGTGATGCTGCTGCTAGTGCCGAGTGAAGAGGAGGGAAAGTCGTCCAAGCTTAGCCGGAAATCGAGGCAAGTGGTATTCTTGCCCTTGCAATTTTTATGCTCTTACTGAATTGAAAAATCCCGGTTAGCCCTAGTGTAGAGGCCAAGCTGTTCTTTTATCTTACTGAATTTTAGGGCTTAGTTTCTCCTAATGAGCCCCCCTTCTTTGTGTTGTTGGTACCCAACCCGCCGACGTAATGCCGCTAATATAAACTCCAGATTTTTGTCTGGTTTCTGCTTGCGGGTGAAGCCGAGAGAGAGAGTAGGAGGGCGGTGCCTGCTGTGTGTCTTGGAAAGAGCCAGATTTGGACTCTCTATCTGGCCGGGGTTGAGTGTGGTGCACAAACTCAAAGCCTTTACGGGTTTGGTGTTGAGTGTGGTGCATACACTCAACGCCACAGCTGTAGCTAGTTTGAAATTTTGGCTAAGTACTGGGGCGTTGAGTGAGGTGGACTCACTCAACGTCGTAGCCCCTGCTAGCGGCTAAGTACTTTGGCGTTGAGTGAGTCGACATCACTCAACGCCATTTCCATTTTTGCGTTGAGTGAGGCAAGCTCACTCAACGCCGCGGTTTTTTTGAGAAGCTAAGTACTTTGGCATTGAGTGCAGTGTGCTCACTCAACGCCATAGCCTTTTTTGAGGCTAAGTACGTTGGTGTTTAGTGAGTAGACCTCACTGAATGCCATTTCGGTTTTGGCGTTAAGTGAGGTGGACTCACTCAACGTCGTCGCTTTCTATGCAGCCAAGTACTATGGCATTGAGTGAGGTGTGCTCACTCAACGCCTCAGTATTTTTTGAGGCTAAGTACTTTTTTGAGGCTTCTTCCGCCCGCGAACCCGCGAGACTCCGTGCGTCGGCCGTATCTTCAAGAAAACCCGGTCTCCCACCTGGAACTCCACTTGACGATGCCTCTCATTGTAGTATTTGGCCTGTCTGCTCTGGGCTTCCAACATCCTGTCCCGGATCAATCTAATCTGAGCATCTGTATCTCCCACAAACTCCGAGCCTAGTCCCTGCGGATCCTTATCCTGAACCCATGATAGTGGGGTCCTGCACCTCCTTCCGTACAACGCCTCGTATGGAGCCATGCCAATGCTAGACTGATGGGCATTGTTGTACAAAAACTCGACCAGTGGCAGCAATCTCTCCCAAGGCTCGCCACGGTCCAAAATACACAGTCGCAACAGATCTTCCAGTGTACGGTTGGTGCGCTCTGTCTGCCCGTCGGTCTGAGGGTGAAAAGCTGTGCTGAATGTCAACCAAGAACCCAGATGGGCCTGGACCGACCTCCATTCCCTGGATGTAAACCGCCCATCCCGATCCGAAATGATAGTCTTGGGCACCCCATGGTAACGCACAAACTGCTCAATGAACCTCCGTACTAATACACTAACCGGTGCGTCCTTCGCCACTGGAATGAATCTGGCCACCTTTGTTAGTCTGTCCACTATCACCCAGATCGAGTCATTCCCCGCACGGGATTGAGGTAGCCCATGTATGAAGTCCATGGCTATATCTTCAAATTTCCATTCTGGCACCGGAAGTGGCTGCAGCAAGCCTGCCGTGTTCCTACACTCCGCCTTCACGAGCTGGCAGGCCTCGCAATGCGTCACAAAGTACGTAATATCTTTCTTCATACCCGGCCAGTACATCGTCCTCTTCAAATCCTTTACCATCTTGGTGATCCTCGGGTGTACCGAATATCGGCTGCAGTGAGCTTCCATCATGATGTCCTCACGGATCCGTCCTCCTGCTGGTATGTAGACTCTGCCTCGGAAACACAGGAGACCATCCCTCAAAGTGTAATCTCCTGTCGTGCCTTCCTCTAAGGCTCGGAATATCGTCTCAGCTCTCTCATCCAGTATCTGCCCATCTCTGATGCGGTCTCGAATATCATCCGTAGTAATCATCGACTCCAGGTACTCCATGTATAGCTCCGGGTCATCCTTAGACACTAGTGAAATCTGCATCTCCTTGAACGATCTAACCAACTCCAAGGACATCAGCTGCTGGCCTACTCCTATCGTACTCGCTCTCCGGCTCAGAGCATCTGCGACCACGTTCGCCTTACCCGGATGGTAGTGCATGGTATACTGGTAGTCCGACAAAAACTCCACCCAGCGTCTCTGTCTGATATTTAGCTCCTTCTGGGTGTCGACGTACTTCAGATTCTTGTGGTTAGAGAAGATATCGCAATGTACTCCGTAGAGATAGTATTGCCAGATCTTAAGAGCAAAAACAACTGCCCCCATCTCCAAATCGTGCACGGGGTAGTTCTGCTCGTGCTGCTTCAACTGACGGGAGGCATAGGCTATTACGTGTTCGTTCTGCATCAGAACGGCACCCATCCCCTGATAGGAAGCATCTGTGTACACCTGGAATCCTTCCTTCCCTGATGGAAGAGCAAGGATGGGAGCCGAGGTGAGACGATCCTTCAGCTCCTGGCAAGCAGATTCGCATCGTGGAGTCCAAAAAAAAGGGGACTCCTTCTTCGTCAGAGACGTAAGAGGGAGTGCAATCTGAGAGAACCCCTTTACGAACTTCCGGTAATAGCCGTCAAGTCCCAAGAAACTTCGAACATCCAAGGCCTACTTTAGTGGTGGCCAATCCCGTACAGCCTGGACCTTCGCCGGATCCACTGCTAGACCTGCTCCACTGATGACATGGCCCAAAAAGGCCACCTCCTTTAGCCAGAACTGGCACTTGCTGTATTTGGCATACATCTTATGCTCCCGCAGCTTCCCCAAGGTCAAGGCCAGATGTCTCGCGTGCTCCTCCTCCATCCTTGAATAGATAAGGATGTCATCAATGAATACGATGACGAAGACGTCCAGATACTCCTCGAACACCCGATTCATCAAGGCCATGAATGCGAAGGGTGCATTCGTGAGCTCGAACGGCATCACGGTAAACTCGTACAACCCATATCTGCTGCTGAAGGCCGTCTTCGGGATGTCCTCCTCCCGAATGCGAAGCTGGTAATACCCTGACCTCAGATCTAGCTTTGAGAACCAATGGGCTCCCTCCAGCTGGTCAAATAGCTCGTCTATCCTTGGTAAGGGATAAGTATTCTGGACCGTCAACCTGTTCAGGGCCCAGTAATCTATGCACAGTCGAAGGGTCCCGTCCTTCTTCTTAACGAACAGCACCGGAGCTCCCCATGGTGAAGAGCTAGGCCGAATGAACCCGGCCTCCACTAACTCCTGAAGCTGGCTTCGGAATTCGACCAACTCCTTTGGGGCCATTCGATAGGGAGCTCTGGATACCGGGTTTGCCCTCGGTATGAGCTGAATCTGAAAATCCTTCTCTCGGTGCGGGGGTAGCCCTGGTAGCTTCTCCGTAAACACGTCGGCGAAGTCCCGCACTATTGGAATATCTGAAATGGAGTCCTTGGCCACGACCGCCTCAAAGAGGACCTGATAAACTTCTCCCCCCTACAGGTGGGCCTTAACGGGCTACACATACGATAATAAGGTACGAGGTGCTGGTATAATACCTTCGATGACAATGAAGGAGTCGCCGTGCCTCACGGTGATCCTCTTCTCCATGCAGTCGATCTGGGCATGGTTCTAGCACAGCCAAGTCATGCCCAGGATCAGATCGTAATCTGGCATCTTCAGAATCGTTGCTGGCGCCTCAAATGCCTTCCCGCCGATCCTCGCTTCCATATTGCAATGAGCAGAGGTCATTATCTCTGATCCATCAGGTAGGCGCGCCCTCATCATCTTCCCGGTGAATGGCTCCACACCTTCCAGTCCTTTCATGAAATCCTCCGACACGAACGATTGCGACGCACCCGTGTCGAAGAGGGTGTGAGCGGGCTTGCCGCTAACGAAGACTATGCCTGGGGTATTTAAGTGTCTTAGTATTCTTGTTGCAGTTGTCTTCTCTTAATTTCTAACTAGGTTATATCTATAATACTAGTTTATATGAATAAAATTTAAAAGTACTGTCATACCTGTGATAACCTGCTCCTGATTCCGGGGCTGTGTCAGGTCTAGAGCATACACCTGCTCCCTCTCTGGCCTGCGGCCTCGATCCTGAAATCCTCGTCCTCGGTCCTGTCCTCGTCCGCCAAACTATCGGGGAGGTGGAGCTCCCTGATGTGCTGGTGGGGGTGCTCACCTCAAAGGGCAGTTCCTCTTGATATGCCCCGGCTGGTTGCACTGATAGCATACCGGTGGCTGCTCTGCCGTCCTTGGCATTTCCAGCATCTGTATAGGCTGGGGAGCTAATACCCCCTGACACCTCTACTCCTGCCCAAACTCTTGACGAGGCTGATCCCCGTTCCTTCTCTCCCCAATAACCTGGCCCCGAGGACAGTCTCTACGACCTCCAATCACTATATCATCAGCCGGTCTCTTCCGGCTCTTCACTGTAAGCTGATCTGCCTCTCTCTTCTTAGCCATCTCAGGAATCCTGGCCAGACTCCCCTCTGGGACAAAAAGGAGGGCCTATCTCATGTCATCTTGCAGCCCCTTATAAAACCTACGGGCATAGCCAACATCGTCTAACTGGTAAGCGTCCACATAGCGGGCCAGGTGAGTGAACTCCTGATAGTACTCCACCACAGTCCTGTTCCCCTGCCTCAACCGCAGGAACCTATCCTCCAGGTCATCCCTCGCCGACTAAGGTACAAAATGTCCCAAGAGCGCTGCTCTGAACTCCTCCCAAGTAATATCAGCGCAGTCCATCCCCGCAAAGGTGGTGTCCAGCTAAGATTTCCACCACCTCTTTCCGTGTGACTCTAAGCAGGAGACTGCCAAAGCGACTGCCTCCTCCGTGGGGCATCGAATCCCTGCTAACATCTCGTAAATGGTATCCAACCATTCCTCCGTACGTACTGCAGACTCCGTCCCCTGGTAAGCTAGAGGGGAAAGTCACCGGAAGACAGTCATCCAATTGGACCCGGGGTTTGGCTGTGGAGCCGGGGCTTGCCGAGCTCTGAAGGCCTCCAGAATGGCCGTCAGTGTTTGCCCCATCTCCGTCTGCTGGAACGGAGCTGGAGCCGGCGGAGGCGGGACCACATTCGGAGCCTGGGGTGTCCCCTGCTGGGATGTAGGGTTCGTCGCAGGCTACAAGTAAAAATTCCATTTGTTAGAGAGCGAATGAGTGGAATTTTAAGAAGGGTTAGGATGGATTTTCACACGTGATTTCCCTTATGGGCAAACCACAGCTTCCGCTGCTAGTTTGTCCGCAAACTAAGCTCGCACGGGGGTGGCCCATGATTTTGTGGACTACTTCTCTTTCGATCGATCGAGGTCTCCTCTGATACCACTTGTAAGACCCCTTTTTTTTCTTTTTAAACCACCGGGGTCTTAGCCCAGAATTGCCGCTTTGCGGTGGCACCGACTGACGGGAAGGCCGCCACTACAAAACGCCAATTCTGCCGGCCCTTTTCGATCACAAGAGAGAGAGAGAGAAGTAATTATACATAAAATGTAAACAAGTCCACAGAAACATGTAAATAAAAGTGAAATCACATCCAGTCCATCAGTAGATAATAATAGGAAATAGATAAATGGGCTCGAGCCCGGTACATCAGAGTCCTCACTACAAATCACTCATCGCGGAAGCTATAAAAATACTAATCACTCACTGAGCTGGTCGCAGCTGCACCGGTGCTAGACTGACCCACCTCCATGCGCACCGTACTCCACTGGTGCTGGTCCCTGGACTGCTGGTCCCTGTCTCCCATCCGAAGCTCCTGTAATGTTGTGGTTCGAAAACCATTAGTCATAAAGACTAAGCCCTATCATCCCCTACTCCTCCCCCCACGGCTCCTAAGCACCGGGCGGAGAGGAGGAAAGGGAAGCTACAAAGGTGGAGAATAATCAAGCAAATGACAAGGGAGCTAATCTAACAACTATCTAGAATAAAGTAGGTCTAACAATCCTACGACAGTAAGTAATAAGGAGGACAAGTAATCAGTAGCAATTGTATATAAAGGCAGGTAGAGAACAAATAAGTAAATAAGCAAGTAAATAAGTGGGTAACCTTAACTTATATGAATGCCCATACAAACTTATAAGTTAAGGGGTCTTCTGCAAGGCTCCCATCGTATAAAAAGTCCCATACCGATTTATACGTTGGGGTGTCGGTTGTATGCAAATATGAGTGTAGTGATATGCTATGCCATGATTCATTGCAAGTGCAACTCACGCACACGACTCTATGCGCACAGACCTTTAGTTCCCCCTGTTCGGGCAGCTAGCTTCACTCCCAGGAACCTCCGTAGTGGCAAACTGAGACAGTGGGTCGGGACCCCCACTCCTAGGCGGGTATCCACACTACCGGGCCTAGCCCTTCCGTACACCCCTAGAAGAACACAACCTAGAGTATCCGCGTACTAATGCTGGCTGTACCCACCAGACTTTCTTTGGCTAAGTGTCCCACACCGCCGAGTCAACGTACCGATGTCGGTGTGAACGACAATCAGATACCGAAGACCCACCACCTTTATTCTGTACTCTAATCGTCAAGCCCTCGGCTCCCCGGACTGTCCCGTCCGTGCATCTACCTTCAGAGCTACCGTCTGAATGGCAACCAAACCAATTATTCTACCTTCCTAGCTTCCGAGGTGCGTGTATGTGCAACCCTAGTTATACTAGTTGCTCTTTTAATTTATTATTCCTATGGTTTACGTTAGCCCAGGACTGCCCCCGGCATACCCCGTGAAGGGCTCTCAAAGGGCACTAGGAACCAAGACGGCGGCATTACGGCCCGAAGTTCCCTTTCGTAAGGCACTTATTGTTATTGGTTGATCTCCCTTAACCCGATCCCCTTTAAGTTACTTTAGATCTAACCCTAGAGTATTAAGACTCTTCCTTTCCTACTCGGGGCGGACGGTATTTCGTCGTTCCCGTACGCCCTTATCCTTAACAAGTCTCGCACTCTACCTATCCTGACCCCAATAATGGACTTAAACTTAGCTTGTCCTAACCAACCAGAAACTACCAAAATTCCATCTCCCAAAGTTCATTATCCGCTCTAGTTCAGTTTCCGTGGTTTTACTATATGCGATCATCCTAAGATACGTGAGGAGTATATGGGGAGGTACTCCAAATTGTCTTCTGAATCTCCTATAATATTTACTGGATGTCTATCGTGACATAATATAGCTAAGACCAAGATTTCCAAATTTTATTATTTATCGGGCATTTAATTTATTTATTCTAAGATTCTGAATGCCCTACTATGAACATGAAGTGCACTAATGAGCCAACAATAAATCATCATAAAATCAGTAAAAATCCTATGAGACATTCAAACAGCAATTCCAAGTTTTGAGAAATTTCAGAAGTGTTTAGGCCTATATTTCCTAATTTACCATTTTAGGCCATTTCTACTATATAATGAAGGAAGTACTGTAAGTATGTATCCAAAAATCCCAAGAAAATTATATAAGATTTATGGTGACCTAAAACAACCATGAATCAAGTCCCATAATTTTTCTCTAATATTTGGGCTCTGAATATATTTTAATGTAAAATGCTAATTTTCCCAGCTTAGTGAAGGAGATGCTATTTTTAATCATCTAAAGTTCCATATAAATTTACAGGGTGACTAGCATAACTTTAAACACCCACTGACCAAATTTCATAATTTTTCAGACAGTAATTAGACATTATTTGTATTTTTGACTCCATGTCACAACTAGTACGTTAAAGAAATATGTACCAGAAATAATCAGTTAAAATTTCCAAGAAAAATACAGGAGGTATAACATACTATAAGATGTCCTAATCCAAGATTTCATATTATTCTAGTGAACAGAAATTCCATAATCGTCAAAATAAATATCTATGGAACAATTAGAGTTGTAAATGAAGTACTGTATAAATTAACCCAAAAATCTCAACAAAATTATACCATGGCTATTTTGACCAGAAAATCACTTTGCCCAAATTTTACTTGATTTGAAGTTCATTAGATAGCTTAATAATTCAAATTAAAGTTGGTGACTTAAACTAGGGTTAGGATTTTAGGTGGCCTAGCTGTCTCCAAATACCCTAAACTTTTGTCCAGGGAACTATACTTGCCCTATGGTTCTCTCCACCAAATTTTAAGTCAGTCCAAGGTCATTTGACCCCATGACCTTCACAACCCCAAAAACCACCATTAAGTGATTTTCCCTAGGGTTCTAGGGCTACCCTACACCAAACCACCCCAAACTCCCTTAGAGGGTGTGTCATGCCCTAAAAAGTCAGTGACCAAAATATCAGCCCCTGTTGAGGTGATATGGCCACTCAAATACTAAGGGGGTGTTTGATCCTAAATTATCCTATAAGGATCAACCTAAGGTTGGACTCAAACCTAACCAAAACATCTCCAAATGAGATGAAATTATTACCAGAACCTTATGATAAACCCAGGGACCACTCACCAAAATTTGGGAGGGTTTGGAAGTTTTTTAGCCATCTAATTAAATTATGCAAGGATTATTGAATTTTTCTAAAACTATAGAAAAATATTTCCTAAAAATCCTCATTTTTGGACAGCGTCTAGATATAGATAAGATTAGGCCACACCCCAAATTTCAAGTCATTTTGATTACTGGATTGGAGTGGGGAATTTTTCTAAGGTCAAGACAGCCCTATGGATAGATCTCACCAAAAAGTGTGATGTGGTCTAACCAGGACTCCAAATCAAGTGCAATCAATTTTGAATTAAACTAGACTTCAAGGGCTACATTTTCTATGTTAACCACTTTTTATGTTTCAGCCCCTACGAGCAATAATTTTCAGTTTTAACCTAGTTTATAGTAGAGGGAATTAATTCTTAATTATATAATATATAATATAATAAAATGCTACTGTTCACCTTCTTCTTTAGCCCGAACCAGTAACCTAAAAACAAAAGCTTGAAACCTGTAGCTTTTCTAAAGCAATTTCCTTGTCACCCAGCCATCTCCCTGGCCGGCCACCACCACCACTTCCTCTGTTGAGGTGAGGGCTATCGTCGGGCGGCGGTACGGCCGCCGGAGAGGCGGTTTCCGGCGAACCCGCCACATGAAATTTTTTGAAAAACCATGGAAATGCTCACCCGATCCGGCTCTTTTGAGCCCGATATCTCTCCTAATGATTTCTAAGATCTATCCGCAGAAGAAGAGGGAGGGGAGGACCTTGTTCGTGGGCTGGAGGCGTGCAGACCGTCGGGAAGCCATTTGCGCAGTGGCGGCGTCGCCGGAAATTTTTCAACAACAAAGGGAAGGAATCTGAATCCATTTGATCGAGCGTGTAACCTTCTCCTCTTGCTCTAAGGAGTCTTTTATAGATCAGTAAGTGGGGAGGGGAAAGAGGTAAGCAATTATGGTCATGAAGGCTCCTCTTAATGGTGTTTCGGTTATGGTAGAGGCAGTTGAAATGCTGGAAACGAAGAGGTGTTTGCCAGGTGGCGATTTCCTATTGGACCAACATTTCCTTATTTTATTAAATAATTAGAGTAGGAAACGACCCATAAATATTCCTGGTGTAACTTCCCATAACCAAAATTGATTACGACGTCGGTTACCGAAATTTCCAGTCTGGCTGACGTTTCGGCCTTTGTCACGGGCGTGTCACATAGGTCACGGGAGTGACAGGCCCGGGTGGCCAATTCTGAGTTCGACGATCGTCGAACTGAGATCGATGATCGTAAAAGGGTGGTCACGCCCTAGATCACGGGCGTGACACATAGGTCACGGGCGTGACAGGGTCATGAGGTAAATTCCGCGCTCGGCGATCGTCTCGCTGAGATCGACGATCGCCGAAGAGGGTCACGCCCTTGGTCATGGGCATGACACCTGGGTCACGGGCGTGACATGGCCATGACGCAAATTCTGCGCTTCGACGATCATCCCGCTGAGATCGACGATCGTCGAAGGGGTCACGCCCTAGGTCACGGGCCCTAACACATAGGTCACGGGCGTGACAGGCTCGGGTTGAAAATTTTGCGCCCGACGATCATCTCCCTGAGATCGACGATCGTCGAAGGAGTCACGCCCTAGGTCACGGGCGTGACGGGTCGGTCAAGGGCGTGACCAATCCGTGACCCGAAATCTCGGTCGATGTATTTCAATTTTTGGGCTTCCTAGGGTTCTGTCACGACCAACCGACTCCTAGGGGTCTAGCCGGAAATGGGATGTTACACGCGGCACGGCAACTATTATCGCCTGGCAGTAGGTCTCGATGCTTGGCCTTTTTTGAGAAATATTCGTCGAGCAGCTAGCACGGCACGGTAACTACTATTGCCTGGCGGTAGGTCTCCATGCTTGACGTTCGTCGAGATATATTCTTCGAGCGGCTAGCGTGGCACGATAACAGCTATCGCCTGGCGGTAGGTCTTGATGCTTGACGTTCGTCGAGATAAATTCGTCGAGTGGCTATTGCGGAGCGTTAACTGCTATCGCTGAGCGGTAATTTCTCAAGAGCCAGGCCAAATTAATTCCTTGCGTTAGCGTGTGCAGTAGGACTAGCGCGGAGAGGTAGTTTCCCGAGAGCTCTGTCAAATTTATTCACGGCTACTGCTCGACGGTAACATCTACTGCTCGGCGTTAGTGTCAATAGGGATCTTTTGCTTCTTCGCTTGCACCTGTCAACCTGCACACTCTATCAACAGAAGATATGATCAAATATAACCTGGGAGTTGATATTCTCAAACACGGGGAATGTGAAACATCAGTTCCAACAAACTCCCCCTTTTAATAATATCAACTTCCATTCATGAGAAATAATAAAGAGATAAAGTGCATATGAAGAATAAGAGTTATAGGTTATCATCAGGTTACAAGTTCGCTATGTATCTCCCCAACGAACACGGTCCCCCTGTCTATATGTTCAACATGCTCCCCCTATCTATGTGCACACATTATTAACATGCTCCCCTTATATAAGACCTCTCCTGACCCGTGACTCATACTCATGACCATACTCATGAACAATTTATTCTCCCCCTTTGATAATATCAAAAGGGCGGGCAAGGTCATGCAACCAGACATGCAGGATGAAAAATAGTAGATATGATGAGCATTAAGACAAATAGCATATAGTGCACATGCAAAGTAAAGTTAGAAACTATAATCATAGAGGTGACTCAAAACGGAATACATATCAGAGAATTATAAGCATATGGGTCACAAAATGGAGCAAGATACACAGACAGCGAAAAACAATTTTCAGAGTTCATATGAATTGGACATCACAGACTAAACTAAACACACATCGAGTACGTCTACAATACTATAAGATTAAGGAAGTAATCAAGTGAGACAAACATTGAAAACGCCATGAGTGTAAATCGTGTGCTAGAACGTATTGTGCTTAAAAGAGATAGTGTAGTTGCAGTCCAATTCTTATGTGCGAAAGTCTTAGACAAGGCAATGACATGTGTACATGTAGCATCAAAAGCGAGATAACACCAAGGAAAAAAATAGAATATTGTCCATGTGAATCTCGATCGTCTAGGAACCTAACACAAGAGAAATTGGGTGAATAATCACCTAACATGTCATTTGATGTCATACCTAGGCAAAAGCTCGGGCCACTAAGTTAAAGATAGAGTAGAAGCACAAGATCAATGTGATACTTTAACCAAGGTGCTCATCCTCACAATACTCATGAAGACTTATTAGGAGGAATGAGTAGTTCTTGGGGGGACCGTGAAAAGAGATGTGATACGTCCATAGTTTTATTTGGTTAGCATAGATCTATCATTTTAATCATTTTGTTTTAAATGGGTCACGGAGCCCCGAGTCAATCAAAATCTATCCACCTAGATAGATACACTTTAACTTGTATACATACCACTTTTGTATGAGAGTTTTGGCCCAAAGTATCACACCTTGTTTAATCACAAGTGTATCGTGACATTGATTATTCAACGTATTTCGAGCGTGTTTGAATATAGTGTCACGATTTATAGCATGTACGCATAGAATTTTTCTTCTTGAGTGCACCGCCTAGGGATGTGTGTATCATGTGAAGTCATTCCCCTCTCTAAGTCCTCACACATTCTTTGAGGCATAGACAAAAGACATGACCCTGTCTTGTCACACTCAATAACTATGCACATATAGATTCAGCCTACTATGACCGGAGCACAATGTTTGCATAGATTAAGAGTCTGAACACAAACATTATAGTACGTGTCATGATCTAAGTCGCAGTCATGTGAGCCCTTAAAGAGATGAACGGTTCACAATTTTTGTTTTTAATATTTTTAAAAACTATTACACAACATAAACAAAGCCAATAAAACAAGATAAAAATGTTTTTGTTGTTTTTTAAGTTTGTAGTTTTTTTTAAAAAATAAACATACCAAGCAATAAACACATAAAGAGATATAAACTTTTTGTTCTTTTAAAATGAAAGGAGGGGTTAGATCTAATTTACTCTAGAGGGGGGGGGGGTGAATAATGTATTAAAACTTTCGTTATTTTTAATTTATATCAGAGTGAAAATAGTGATACCATATAATAGTTAAAAAGGAGAAAATAGACTAACTATTCAAGCAATCACAAACACAGCAAGAATAAAAGAAACAGAAAATGTGCAACCAGACAACACAAGAAATTTATAGTGGTTCTCCTAAACTTGGGTACATCCACTCTTCTACCACCCTGGTAGGAATCCACTAGCATGTTTTTGATCAGGTGACTGCCACCCGCATATCTATTTGAAGGGAGATATTGCAACCCTTTTAGCTTTTGACTAGGTGCCCAAAAACCAAACTCAAGTACAGTGTGGTGGAAAGAGGTTGATGGAAGTCTTCTCTTTTCTGAAAATAACTTGAGAAGACTGTGTTGATTATGATGGTGTCAAAGCTCCCCCTGAGAAGATGAAGGTTAAGGAAGAGTGAGCTTTGCTTATGGGGGAGTAGGTCTTCATCTTTGATCTGCCAATGCCCAGGAAATCCGGTAGATTGAATGTTGAACAGAAAGATTCCGTATATTCCTGGAACAGAAGATGGAGAAGTCCCTTGATTTCAAATGATTATTCTTTTTCAGTCTTGAGTATTAGCAAAGAATGAAAACTGCTGAGAGAGAATGAAAGAGACTTTTGCTGGTTGAATGTTATCTGTGCAGTGCTTTTGTTTTCTTGTCTGTATCTGCCTTAAAAAGAGAGAATCTCTTTTATTATACTGCCAAATCAAAATTCTCCTTTGAATTTGAATAGTTTCCTTAAATGCTGGCTGATCTGGAGAATTCAAAACGGCTGGAATAAAAGCATTTATGAGTTTCCCCAACTGTCCTTTATAGAATAAGCAAATAATTATTCTCGATGAATACCATATTTAATGCATCCAATAATGGCTATATCCAGGGGAATATGTGCATTAAATATGGAAAATAATACTGTTAATAAATGAGAGAATAAAGAACAGAAGGAAGAAAAACTCATTCCGGAAATGGGACAGAAAACATCGAACTCTGAATGGAATTCATCGACCTGAGGTCCTAGATGGTCGACCAGAGAATTCCAGTTCATCGACCTGAGCTCTGCAAACTGCTAACTTATATATACTTTCCAATTCTGCATTCTGAGTTCATCGAGCTGAGAATCTGTTTGAAGAGAACAAGTCGTCGACCTGAGCTGGAATATCGTCAAGCTCAACTCAGAGAATTAACTCTTAGTTCGTCTATCTAAGATCGACGATCGTCGAGCTGAATTCGAAGAATTTCAAACTGATCAAACTGTCTTCTGAAATCTTCTACGTCTGCATCTTCTTAGGTCCTTTGCTGGCTGGTCCAAGGAAGGTAGAATAAATCGGACTTAGCCTAAACTCTAGGACTACTTGACATGACCCTTGTTATACAATGTTGTGTCAGACTTATCCTAAATTAATGAACCAAGCACAAATCCAACTAGGGATCCAACAATCTCCCCCTATTTGGGTGAGGTCACTAACACAACACAAAATAAACAATCATAATGAAAAAGAAAATATATCTGATAGAAATAAACATTCAGTAGATATTTATAGTATGCGATTCATGATATAAACAAAAAGTAGAGTTCAAATGAAAATAAGAACAACATAATAAATAGAATCATTTTCAATGTTAAGCTTTATCCTTGTCTAATCCTTCAGCAGGCTGTCTGAATATGATTTTCCTGTTTGGATTGGCAACTTCTTTCTTTAACATATACATATCAGATGCTCCAATAATTGTCTGTGATTGTGTTCTTAGAACAACAGCTTCTGGGTGGAGTTTCATATAATCATCAACATTAATGAACTTATTGGCTTTTGCTTTCCTTTTCAGTTCATCTTTTCTATAGGCTGACATTATATAATATTGAGAGATGTCCTTACCATCAGTTTTAGCATTGTTAATTTGAGAAAGTCCTACTAACTCCTGAAATCTAGCCATCTTGGCAGAGGTCTCCTGCTTTGGATCAACAAAAGGTATAGGAGGAGACACTTGCCTTTTTGGACTAGAGTCCTACTTTTGTTCATTAGTAAGAGCTTTCTTGGAAGAGTCTGGAAGAGGATTACTTGCAGAGGATTGCTAACTGCTTTGCCTAGGTTATCTCTGATAGGGTTTGGTCATAAGAGCAGATTTCTGATAAATATTGCCCGAGGAGCCTGAAGAGGGAGGAGGAGGAGGTGGAGTGTCTTTCCTGAATTGTCTTGGAGGAGACCAGTACCTTCTCTTCTTCTTCCTTTATTTTTGTTCATTCTTGGACAACCACATCCACTGAGGCATTCTAGGATAAGGAGTAATCTTCTGCAAAAATTTAATAAGGAGCATCATTTCTGGGATTAGGCTTAGAAGCAGCCTTAGGAACAGTCTTTCTTTTCTTGAAAACTTTCTTATTGCCATTATCAGAATCAGAATCACTTTCTGGATCATCTTTAGAAGAGACTTTGGGATTGTCATATAATGCATCAATCTCTGCAATAACTTCTTATGGAATTTGCTTTTAGGCTGGATGAGGGATAACTTGAGGAAGAACTGTTGGAGGTGGAATGACTTCAACAGGAACTTCTTCAGTTTCCTGATCCATATCCTCAACAAAGATCTCATCCATGTCAGGCAATGGAGAGATGGAGAAAACAAAAGTGGGAGGAGAAAAAGCTTTGGGCTCAGAAAATTCATCCTTAGCCACCTTGATAAGCTCAGCCTCAGTAAGTAAGACAAGTTTAGGCTCTGGAGCTTAAAAGTATTCTGGATCTGCTATAATATGTCTGAACTGATAGGAGATGTATAACAAACTATATCTATACACAACTTAAAAGAGTCAAAAGGAAGACAGTCTCTATACAAAAGATCAAAAGAATTAAGAATAGAATTCAGTTCAAGATTTTGAGAAATGAAACAATTTCCATAAGGAATTTCCACATAAAGAGGTAATTCAGTTGATTCAAAATATGAATCCAAAAATTTATCAAGTTCTGCATCAGGAATCTCTATATCAACAATTTCTTCATCTGCTGTAGTTACTGCTGCTGCTGTTACACTGGAGCTACTTCTTCACAGAGTATCTCCCCCTTCCTAGTTTTAGTAGTCACTAGAGCCAGGCCCCTAACAGAAGAAGGAGCTATA
The DNA here is from genome assembly GCA_039513925.1 of Platanthera zijinensis. NCBI lineage: Eukaryota > Viridiplantae > Streptophyta > Magnoliopsida > Asparagales > Orchidaceae > Platanthera > Platanthera zijinensis. Next base: position 60,445,575 of record CM077094.1, on the reverse strand, counting down.
GGGAGGGCAGAAAGCTGAGCAGTAAGAGTGGAGATAGAAGAAGCAAGAGGTGAAATGGCCTCTTCTATAAGTTATTGAAGGAGGGGTGTGATGGATTTCAGTATGGAGGAAATGGAGGGTGAAGATAATTCCCTGAATTATTCAGGGGTCTGAGTAGAGATAGATTGATTAACAGAAGAGGATGAGGGATAATAGTATGTCATGAGTTCATCTAGAGGAGATAAAGAATGGATTTGTGATGAAAGAAGGTTGAATGAGGGTAGTGATGTTAAATTTTGAAGTGGAGGTATATCTGCAAGATGAGAAGGAAGGGCGGACAAAGGAGGAGTAGCAGAATCTGGAGAGAGAGAGCTTGCTCTAGATGTTGTTGTTGTTGTCATGGATAACAAATAGAGGATAGTGGAGGTGTAGGTTGATGAACTAGTGAAGTAGAGGTTTGTTGGATGGATGTGGATGGAATTTTAACAAGTGGTTGAGAAGGATGAATGGAATTGTCCTCTGCAAGGTAAGAAGTGGCTGGAAACGCCCTGGTACTCTCAGAAGTCTTTGAGGAGGAAGCCCTTGATGGCTTTGGGATGTTCCTCTCCCACCTGCCAAATAAGGCGCAGGTAAGCCTCTTCGAGGCATTGATGAATATGGTCGGATTGACCAGTGATTCAGCGGCTTTTGCCCGGAGAAAAATTCCAAGAATTCTCCTAAAACACACTTCCTTCTTAGTGTTTTTCTTACTTATCAGATTAAACAGAATCCTAGCCCAATTAATGGCTTTCTTATTGACAACAACACACATAACTAGAAACTGCTGTCTAGTAAGATGGTCATGGGCGGTATGCTTGCCCAGTAACACTTTGCCAAATACGTCTGTAAGAAACTTGTACTCGGCAGACAAGTGTTTATTCATCAATTTGTTGGGGTTGTCTCCAAAATAACCCTTCAAAGTCAGCATCTCATCGAATTCAAAAGATTGAATTAAAGTTTTTCTTCCCCATTTACTAAACCGAAAATTTCAGTAAGAATTTCTGGAGTTAAGGGGATGGTGTTAACCGATATGGTTTTAACCATCATATTAGCATCTGGAGCCGATGAAGTGTAGACCCATTCTCTGATTTCAATCGCTGATATCTTCATTCTAGTCGTAATCAAGTTCTTCAGGTGCAGTTCCTTAAACAACTGCAGAATATCGAGAAATTTCTGATCTGAGTGTTGAAATGATTCAAAATTAATGTCAAATCCCATATCGAACTTCATTCCTGTGAGAGCGCCTGCCGGAATCTCCATAGTCGCCTACAACAAGAAAATAGAAAGATCAAGTGCAAGGGAACTGAAAGTGTGGGATGGAGGTTGAAGAAAACCTAGTTTTTAGCTTTTATCAGAATATGAAACGACAAACTCCATCCTGCGAAACAAAATAAATCTTCGTTCTGGGGTTGACGAAATATTTTATTGACAAAGAGTTCGTTGATCTCAGTCAGAAGAAGGAAAAACTTTTCGTCGTACTCAGGTTGACGAAATTTTTTTCTGAAGCCTGATTGTCGATCTCAGGTCAACAAAAAATGACTTCCACGGGGAATTTGTCGATCTCAGGTCAACGAAATATCTCAAGAACTTCCCTTAGTTTGCCGAGCTTCGTTCGACTAATTTTTTGCAAATGCTTCGACCATAGACAAAGAATAAAATTAAAGTATCACCGTTCATCATGCCTAGCTGATTCATAAAGGATAGATGTTTCTTCCAATCCAATGGTTTGGTGAAGATATCTGTCCTTTGAAAATCAGTGGGGATGAAGGTAATATTAATTTTCTTCCTGTCAACACACTCTCTAATGAAATGATGTCTTACATCTATATGCTTGGTCCTAGAATGATGCACTCGATTCTATGTTATAGATATAACATAGGTACTGTCACAGAATAGAGTTGAATTATTTAAGTTATATCCATAATCTTGGAGTTGATTTTGTATCCATAACATATGTGAACAACAACTTCCAGCTGATATATATTCAGCTTCTGCTGTTGTTGTAGACACAGATGTCTGCTTTATATAAAACCAGGTGACAAGTCTTGCACCAAAGAACTGACATGTTCATGATGTGCTTTTCTTGTCGACTCTACACCCAGCAAAGTCAACATCTGAGTATCCAGTTAACTTAAATTCTGACTCAGTTGGATACCAGAGTCCTAGATTTTGGCAACTCTTTATATATCTTAAAATTCTTTTTAAGAAAATTAGATGAGATTATTTAGGGTTCACCTGGAACCTAAAACAAAGACAAGTAGTAAAAAAAATATCAGGTCTACATGCTGTGAGATATAGAAGGTACCCAACAATGGCCCCTATATAATTTATGATCAACAGGTTTCCCTTGTTCATCAGAATCAACCACAACATTTGTAGCCATAGGTGTTTTCTTAGCTGAGGCATCATCCATCCCAAACTGTTTGATCAGCTCTTTAGCATATTTTGATTGAGATAAGAAAATGCCATCAGGTGTCTGCTTCACTTGGAGGCCAAGGAAGTAGAAGAGCTCACCCTTGCTACTCATCTAAAACTTAGAATACATAAGGTTGGAAAACCTTTTGCATAGTTTGGGATCTGTAGAGCCAAATATAATTTCATCTACATATATTTATACTAAAAGAATTTTATCATTATGATGCTTAAAGAATAAAGTCCTATCTACCATGCCTCTAGAAAACTTATGCTCTAAAAGAAAGCTTGCTAAGGTTTCATACCAAGCTCTTGGAGCTTGATTTAGACCATAAAGAGCTTTATGCAATCTAAAAACATAAGAGGGATGAGATGAAGAGATAAAACCTGGTGGTTGTTAAACATAAACCTCTTCTTTTAGTTCTCCATTCATAAATGCACTTTTTACATCCATCAGGTAGACTTTGAACTTCTTGAAAGAAGCATAAGCAAGGAAAATCCTTATTGCCTCTAGCCTGGAAATAGGTGCAATGGTATGGTCCTAATCAATGTCTTCCTCTTGCTTATAGCCTTGAGAAACAAGTCCTGCTTTATTCCTTATGATTGATCCTTGGGCATCAAGCTTACTCCTTAAAACCCACTTAGTTCCAATGATTGGGTAGTCTTTGGGTCTTGGAACTAAGTCCCAAACTCTACATCTTTCAAATTAGTTAAGCACCTCTTGCATAGAAATAATCTAGTGTGCATCTTGCTCAGCATCTTTGATGGATTGGGGCTCAATTTGAGATATGAAGCAGGCATGCATCATATCCTGGTGGAGTTGATGACTTGTTTGCACACCAGCTGATATGTCTCCAATCACTTGAGATGTGGGGTGATCTCTAAGTGTGATAAGTTCAGTTGGTGGAGTTGGTTTAGCAACAGCCTGGAGAATTACTTCCTCTTATGGAATTATGTTGGCTGTTGGAGGAAGTTCAGCCACTCCCAAATCATCTTCTTCACTTTCTTCATCAACTTGTGAGGAGGAGTAAGATGTAACCTTTGGAGTAAGGTTGAGAACATCCAATTTTTTACAAAGTTGAGGTACCAGTAAAGAGTTGCTGGTAGAAGCTATCTTCTCCTTATAAAACATGTTAGTCTCATCACAAGAAACATGAATATATTCTTTAATTTTTAAGGTAGATTTGTTATATACCCTATAAGCCTTGCTTACTTGGGAATATCCAAGAAAAATTTCAACTTCAGATTTGGCTTCAAATTTTCTAATGTGTTTCTTATTGTTGTTGTGAATATAACATAAACATCCAAAATTTTTAAAGTAATCTACTTTAGGTTTCTTCCATTTTAGTAACTCATAAGGAGTCTTATTCTTAAGTTTGTGTATAAGACTTTTATTCAACACATAATTTGCGGTGCTTATAGCCTCTGCCATAAAGGATATGTGCAAATAAGCTTCTGCAAATAATGTGCTTGCAGATTCCATTAGTGTTCTATTCTTCCTTTCAACAACACCATTCTGTTGAGGTGTTCTAGTAGCTGAGAAATAATGTCTGATACCTTCCTTCTTACAAAACTCTTGCATAAGAAGAGACTCAAACTCAGTACAATGATCACTTCTGATCAATGCAACGAGAGTAGAGTACACAATATGTATGTTATTGAGAAAATCTGTAAGAATCTTAAAGTTATCAGACTTAGATCTCAGAAAGAAAACCCAAGTGAATCTAGAGAAGTAATCTACAATCACTAAAGTATAAGATTTCCCTCCTAGACTTTGTACTGCTATAGGGCCAAAAAGGTCAATATGTAGTAAGTACAATATTCTAGGTGAGTCACTTTTGTTTAATGATTTAAAACTACTTTTAGTTTGCTTGCCTAACTGACAAGCCCTGTAAAGGCTTTCCTTCTTGTAGGGGTATGAATGCAATCCTTTAACAAGGTTGTCTTTAGATAACCTAGCAATATTTTTAAGATTACATGTCCTAATCTGCTATGCCAAAGTTCATTGTTATTACTAGTTGAATTATATAGGAAAATTTCAGATTTGGCTGATTGGAAATTAAATAAGTAAATGTTTCCTATTCTAGTGCAAGTAAATCTACACTATTGTCCAAAGAACTGATAAAACAAGAGATTTTAGTAAATGATACCAGAAACCTTTAATCACATAATTGACTTGTGGAGAAAAGGTTGTGCTTCAGTCCACTTACATATGCTACATTACTGAAGGTGACTGCTCCAACTTTAACTTTTCCATAGCCCTAAGTCTGGCCACAATTGGAGTCACCAAATATCACTTTTGGTCCTAGCTTTGCCTTATAATGTGTTAGGTTGGCCTTATTTCCTGTCATATGCTTAGAACAGCCACTATCCAAATACCACTGTTGCTTTATGGCAGAATAGTCTTTTACCTGCATTGAAATAGATTAGTCATTTCTGACCCAGGTTACCATGGGTCCTTCTTTCTTCACATAACTAAAACTAGAAATATAAGAGTATTCGGGTTGGCTTTTATAACCTAAAGGATAATATTTCCTAGGTGGGATAATCCATTGATTAAATTTATTATTAAATGTTTTTGGTGGATTATATATTTCAAATGGATTAAGATATCTGTTATACTGATCTGCGTTAGACGAATTCTGGTGAGTTTGTCGACCTATGTTCGACGAACTAGGATGGGTTCGTTGAGCTCCACTCGCAGAATGAAAGTATTCATTTTGTCAACCCCAATATCGTCGATCTCTGGTCAACAAACCATACTGGCTTCATCGATCGTAGTTCAGAGAATAATTATTATACATTTTTGCGTTCGGAGTTCGTCGAACTTTACACATTTCATCGATCTGAGTTCGACAAAATCTGCTGAACATAGTTCTGATTTTTATTCTAATTACTTTTTTTCTTTTTCTTCATTTTGTGTTTTAGATCAATTTTTTTAGGACTATTTTTTCTATCTTTTTTTTTCCTTTTTCAGAAACAAATTTAACTGGTGTTGTTAGTATATTTTTCTTAATTTAGGGGGGTAGGCTTGATGAAGCACCCAAGCCAAGCTTGTCATTCAACATGGCATTTACTGTGCTTGTTATGTCATTTAGCGTAAGCTTCTCCCATTGAGAGATTCCTCAAATTGCTTGGCCTCACATAATTCAGTCTTTAGTTTTATTATTTGTTCATTACCTAAGGTTATTTCATATTTTAACTTAGCATTTTCTAGCATCAGGTTATTTTGTTTAGTTAGTTTCTCTCTAAGTTATTTAATTACTTTTTAAGAGTTGATTAAATCTATACACATGGTTTTAAATTTAATTTCAAAGTTATCAGAGCTATAATCAAATGATGATAGTACCTGATCAACTTCTGATTCTGAAACTTCTTTATTTTCAAATTCTTCTTCAGCATCTGATGGAATGCAAGAGGCATCGATAGCGATGAGGTAGATTCCTTTGACTTTGCCTCTTCTTCCACTTCACTGGAGTTGGAAGATGTTGATTCATCTTCTATGTCACTCCAGGTTTCAGCAACAAAACCCTTTTCCTTCTTTTTGTGCTTGCTGGAGGAAGGCCTACTGTAATGCTTGCTTCTGGAGTCTTTTTCTCTTCTATTTTCCTTTTTCTGATTCTCAAGGCATTCAGAGATGAAGTGTCTAGGTTTCATACATCAAAAACACACTATTTCTTTAGTAGGAGTTTGGTCATACTTGGCCTTGTTGTCATTCCTGATGACTTTATCTTGAAGTCTTTTCTTGCCATTTTCTAGAATCTCTTGCCAAAGAGACTCATCAATTCTTCATTGACTATTGAAGCGTCACTTTCTTCAGCATCTTTAAATACTATATTTTTCTCCTTTCTTGCTGGTGGAGGAGTCCTTTGTTCTACAGCTTCTATGGATTTGATCAACTACTCATATGATTTGAGCTTTCACAGGAGTGATTCTATGGAAATCTCATTCATGCTTCTGGCCTCCTTGATTGGCCAGATCCTGGAGTCCCATGATCTTGGGAAGCATATTAGGATCTTGTCATTCACCTCTGTGAGAGAGATGTCTTTATCCAAGGTCTTCAACTCACTGATGATGGAGCTTAATCTGTTGTACATGTCACTAACAGATTCAGCTTCATCTTTCTTGAAATTTTAATACTGTGAGATGAGAGTGGATCTCCTATCCTTTCTCTCATCTGCTGAGCCAACAACCATCTGGTTGAGAGAATCCCAGATTGCTTTTGTAGAGGTGTATTCAGCCACCATTTGAAAGATGTCATTTAACAAGGTTTGAGGCAATATGTTCATTGCTTTGGCATCTGCAATTTTTGCTTTCTTCTATGCATCTGTCCACTCAGGTGGTGGAACAACATGAGTGCTTGAGGTAGAAGTTGAAGTAGTTGTTGTAGAATGAGGTCCTGTCAAAATAGAATTAAATATATCCTCATCAAAAGAGTTCATGTACAGCTTAATTCTTGCCTTTGAGATGACAAACTTATTTAGGTTGTAAACTGGAGGTCTGGTTCTTGCATAATCTTTGTTCTGTGCCATTGTGATAGAGGAAAAGTTGAGAAGAAGAAAATTTGATCTAATAGGATCTTGGTTCAAGTGTTAACTTGTACAACCAAACAAACACACCCTTTGATACCAATTGAAAGGAGGGGTTATATCTGATTTACTCTAGGGGGATGAATAGAGTATTAAAACTTTGGTTATTTTTTATTTATATCAGAGTGAAAAAAGTGATACCATATAATAGTTAAGAATAATAAAATAGACTAACTATTCCAGCAATCAAAAACAAAGCAAGAACAAAAGAAACATAAAATGTGCAACCAGACGACACAAGAAATTTATAGTGGTTCCCCTAAACATGGATACATCCACTCTTCTACCACCCTGGGAGGAATCCACTAGCAGGTTTTTGTTTAGGTGACTGCCACCAGAATATCTATTTGAAGGGAGATATTGCATGTAAGACACCCCCCTCCCGGTATACAAAACAAGGCACGCGAGGGGTCCTATGCCCAGAACAGCCTCCTTACGGTAGAACTAACACTTGGGTAAGCTTGTACCATAAGACGCCTATTCTGCCGACTATAACCAATATTACACATTGCCAACCCAACCAAAATATAACATAGAAGTAAAATCCACACAAAGAATATAGTCCATAATATCATAAATTAAGAAGCTACAACACGCTTCTAATATCAAAGTACGTAAATAGTTGTTTTCCCAAAAGGGCTACAAAAAAAAACTCTCACACTCATATCTATAACTGATGGTAGCGACAATACCGTCCCCTTAGGCCCTATCGTCCTAGCTTGGCGGTCCGGCTACATAACCTGCTGCTTCATATACGGGGTTTCCTCCTAAAAATGAACACGTAGCAACCGTTAGTCATAAAGACTATGTGGCTTCACATCCACTCCCCAAGCGACTCCTCGTCACCGGGCGGAGAAAGGAATAGGGTACATTATATATAAATCATATGTACAAGTAGGTGGTATAAACTGAAGAACACAAGGTATATAAAGCAGTGTAATAAATGAGCAACCTCTTATTCTAACAATTCTACCATCTAGAGCAGAATGAGAGTATAATGTTATAACAGTAAGTAACTCAACTTATATGAATGACCATGCAAGCATATAAGTTGGGGATCGTTCAACAATAAGTAACTCATCGTATAGGAGTGCCCATACAAACTTATACTATGAGGATCTTCTGTATGCAATGAAGTGTAATAACATGTATGCAATGCAATGACTCACCCATGATCACGCACAAGCAATCGCTATGTTGACGCAGACTTGCAGTTCCCACTTTTCGAGCAGGTAGCTAACCTCTCAGGAATCATCCGTCGTGGCCAGACGGTGACAGTATAGCGGGCATCTCCACTACTAGGCTAGTCTCCACACTACCTGGTATAGGCCTTCGTACACCTCAATGCTAAGAACATAATAGCGGAGCGCACATGCGTACAACGGCTTAGAGGGTGTCTCGGGTAGATGTGCACCGAGATCATATCCCCGAATTAGCCTAATGTACAATACGGAAGGAGCCTCGGAAATGACCAAAAGGACTTAGCCCAACCGTTAACTTGGTACGGAAGGAGCCTCGGGACGTGAACACCGAGGACCAAGTCAAACTGCCCTAGGTCTATCTGTAAACTCCTATCGGTGTGACGAGTGGCGAGCCCGTAGACCTGCCACACTTTCCTTAACCTAGGACTACGACATCGCGTGTCGACTCACACCGCATGTAATATAACCACATCATTGTACGGAATGAGCCTCAGAAACGAGCACAAGGACCAAGCCCAACCGACCATATGGCACCGTAGGAGCCTCGGGACATGAACACCGAGCACCAAGCCCAACCGTCCATTTATGACTCTTCCAAACGTTACCAACTAGTGCGATCAGATATCCGCACTCACCATTTTCACAACTGGTGCCTAAGGCACCACAAGAGTTTACCATAAACACAGGTGGCGAACCACCTCATACAAGGGACCATCTTAGACTCCCTTATATGACAAGCCTTAAGACCATGATTACGTCTAATGCTATGGTCACATAACTTTAACATTACCACTTGCATCTCCTTCACCAAAAACAATCATTTATGTGTACATGAGATAACCATCTATCTAACACCTCACATGTTCATAACAACCAACACCGAACAATTACCCAAGTTCTAGTAAATCTTGTTTTTAAACGACTAATTACCCTTCGTTCAATAACCCCCACCAAATCGTTTCGTTCAACCACATACCATTTCACAATTATTTTACGTAGGGTCTATCCAGTAATTTCATCATGCGTTGAATTATCACAATTAGACATATTATGATTCGCCTACAACATAATGTCGGATTGTTATAAAACCTCTTCCGAGCCCAAACCCAACTTTACACTTACCAAAGAATTTCAGGTGTAGAACACCTGTTGGAAAGAATCGTCAACCGGAGATTCCTATGGCTACAAGAATCCAGTGAGCGCGTGTAACCCTCGATGGAAAGGTTTTTCCATGGGCTACAACTTTCATGTTCAGTCTACAACCCAGATCAGATTGTATCACACATGAAATTGCCTCCAAAGCCTGCTGCGTACAGAATACAATTTCTGCACGCTTAGTCTGCCCGCCCCCTACTTCGATCAAACATTCCCGTGGCTACAGACTTCACCTAAATTCGTTTACTCACTCGTTGGAAAGGTAATTCTAAGGGGTACGACTTTCATGTTTAGTCTGTAACCCAGATATGGCCATAACTTGCCCGAAAATAGCCAAGAAGGTCGTTGCGTGCAGAACGTAGATTTCAGCACGCATCTTGAGGCGGAATGAATGGCATCGGTTCATCTTCCTCCTCAAGCCGATCCTCCTAAATAATGACCATAAGTTCCTCCACCCTTATTCACCCTCTTAAGGCCATTCTTATTCACGAAACCACCCCCATCTTCACATTGATGGAAGGGGAGGTTGAAGATGACTAAACCATATAACAAAAGTTCTAGCATGGCCCTCATTGGAACCATCATCTCACACATCAAGACTCGTTTGAGTCGATGTCTCACCTAAGAATTGTTATGGATCTAGCACCAAGGGAGAGGGGAGGAAGCTCACCTCATTTCCAGCGGTTCCACCATTTTTGGCCATAGATCTTGTTATTCTTCCTGCCGGCATCCCTTTTCCTTGGCAGTGGTGTCGATTCCTCACAGAGTTTGGTTGGCTCCAGCAATTTTTCCCTCCTCCAGAAGTTTTCTCCAAAAGATGTGGCTTGGAAGAGAATGAAAATAGCTAGGGTTTCATTTTGCCCTTTTTATTCAGAGGTGAAACGGGTAGGGACACGCCTGTGTCCTTACCCGTGTCCTGCTCTGGCGAAAAGTCGTCAACGGTTTGACTGCCATTTCGAGCATATACACGAGCACTGATATGCCCGTGTTTGTACCCGTGTCCAGGTGATACGGCCGTGGTCCTGACCGTGTCTATACTTGTGTCCTGCTCGGGACACATTTTGTTGATCTTGCCTCGACACACACAGTTAGGGACAAGCTCGTGTCCTTACCCGCGTCCTTCTTTGGACAATCCTACTTATCACTCAACACCATGCCACTCAAAGCCATGGTACACGGGAAGGGACATGCCCGTGTCTCTACCCGTGTACTTCTCGGTACAAGCCACTCAACTCCATATTCATATCACTCAACACTATGCCACTCAAAGCCACGGCACACGGGTAGGGACATGCCCGTGTCTCTGCCCGTGTCCTTCTCGAGACAAGCCACTCAATGACATTTTCTTATCACTCAACACCATGCCACTCAATGCCACGGCACACGGGTAGGGAAACGCCCGTGTCTCTGCCCGTGTCATTCTCGGGACAAGCCACTCAACGCCATTTTCTTATCACTCAACACCATGCCACTCAACGCCACGGCCCATGGGTAGGGACATGCCTGTGTCTCTACCCATGTCTTACACATGCCCAACTAATGTTTTCCCCACTAGTGTGTGCCTGATCGCCTGCACTCTCCGAGACTAAATAAACTTTCCAGACTCAAAAGTGCGTATAAGGGGCCTAGCATGAATAGGGACGTTACAAATCCTATAAACAAAATAAAAGATTTCGTTCTCGAAATCAGGTTTAGGCTAAGGGGAGGGAAAATCATAAAATAAACATGACATAAAATAAAATAAAATATGCTTTTAAAGGTTAACTTGATGGAATAGCTCCGGGTAACGCTTTTGCATCAAGTCCACCATCTCCCACGTATACTCCTCTTTCCCATGATTGGACCACAACACATTTACAAGAGGAACACTTTTGTGGCGCAAAATTCTCGTCTCACTTTCTACTATCCGCACAGGCTCTAGTCACACCGACTTATCAGTCGCAACTGCTTCGTCAGTTGTTGGGACATATTGTTCGGGCCGCAACAACGCCTTTCAAAGTGACGACACATGGAATATATCATGAAGATTCTCTAGCTACGGTGGTAACTCCAACCGATATGCCAACGAGCCAATCCTTTCCAATATGACGTAGGGCCCAACGTACCTTGGGATGAGATTCTTCACACCACGTACCCGAGATACTCCATGCCTCGGTCTGATCTTTAAAAATAACTTGTCGCCCACTTGAAATTCCACAATTCGGTGCTTTGCATTATAATATTTTGCTTGGCGACTTTGAGCCTCGAGCATGCTGTCCCGTATTAGCCTCACAGTTGCATCAGTATCATCTATGTATTCAATTCCCAAAGCCTTCGGATCTTCATCCCGCACCTAAGACAAGGGTGTTCTACACCTTCTTCCGTAAAGGGCTTCATGGGGCGCCATCCCGATGCTAGCTTGATGGCTGCTGTTGTATGAGAATTCTACCAAGGGAAGGAGCCTTTCCCATGGCTCTTCAATATCCAACACACACAACCTCAATAAGTCTTATAATGTCCTGATATTCCTTTCAAATTGCCCATCGGTCTGAGGGTGAAATGCTATCTTGAAGGTAAGGCGCGAACCCAAATATGCCTGCACAGCTGATGATGCATATTTTAGTTTAATTTATTAGGGTAAAAATATGTTATTTTCGTTTTAAATCTCTTTCTTTATGTTATTTTATGCTTCTTTTATGTAAATATTGTAAATAATAATTATTTTCTATTTTTGCAGGTTTCAACAATTTCCAGGAAAAAATCCCCTGACACGCCCCCCTGTCACGCCCTCCCCAGGCGTGACCTAGGGCGTGTCACCTGTTCCCAAGGAACCAAGCCGCAAGAGATCGTTTCTCGCCAAAATCTCCTGTCATGCCCCACCGACACGCCCTCCCCGGGCGTGACATGGGGCGTGTCGCCCTCTGCCCGAAGTCTGCCGCCCCTTCAATGCATTCTACATAGCTTATTGGGTACATTAGAAAATGTGTACCTGATTTGAAGAAGCCCAACTTAGCTCAATGATATACATCAAGGTGTATTTGATGTTGTTTTAAGTTGTCATGTGCAGGTGGAGAATTGATAAAGTATGCAGAAAAAAATTCTAAGTCCAAGTGTCGACACAAAGGAAGCAGTGTCGACACACAGAAGAAAATAGTCGACACAACACTGGGAAGCAGTGTCGACACATAGCAGTTAGTCTACAACTACACTGGGAAAAAGTGTCGACACAGAAGAAGTAAGTCGACACAACACTGGGAATTTTTGTCGACACAGAAAAAGAGTCGACACAATACTGGGAAATTGTGTCGACACAGAAGAAAAGCATCGACCTCAAACATTGGGAGAATGTGTCGACACAGAAGAATATAGTTGATCTCAAGATTGTCGACATCATCTGAATGTGTCGACACAGAAGAAAATAGTCGACCTCAAGTTAGTCGACACCAGCAGAATGTGTCGACACATTGTGATTAAGTCGACACATAATAGCAGAGTTAAAAAATGAATGTGTCGACACCTGAAGGCTAAGTCGACACTTACTAAAGTTATGATTCTACAACAATTGTGTCGACACACAGGACTTGTGTCGACACACTGAAGAGTCAAGATCAAGTTATTTGCAGAAGAAGCTGTGTCAACTCAAAGGCAACTTAGTCGACATCACTGAAGATTGTGTCGACACCAAAGTCAATTATGTCGACACAAATAGACAGATTGTCTCGACACTTTCTGACAGACTGTTTCAACAACTTGTGATTCAAGACTAAGGCACAGGACTTGTTTGAAGACTTGACAGCTGTGGGTTATCACCGGTTAACTGAAGTTGTCAGACTTGTCAGAAAACGGTTAGAAACCGGATCAGCCGGTTACCATGAAGAATGTCTATAAATAGACAGATTCAGAAGGAGAAAATAATCAACAACATATAGAACTGACCTTTTGAAATACATTGGATCAGAAAGTGGAGAAGGATTACAATTCTACTCATTTCAAGAAAGTGCTAGGCACTTAAGAAGATCTTCTCCGGGAGATCTAAGAAGACTATCTAAGGATAGATCTAAGAAGAGTTCTAATCAGAATTCAGAAGAATCATTCAAAGTTCTGGATAGAGAGAGATCAAGTCAGAATTTGAAGAAGAAGAAAGAATCCACCAGTGGATTCTCAAGAAGCTGTTTGGAATCAACTCAGCTAAGTACATTTTCAAGAAGCTTTGAAGAAGGCTAAGAAACAGTTGATTGCATCAGCTGATCAAGAATTGTCATTGCCTTTTCTCTCTCAACTTTGGCAAGACAATTAAAACAATCTTTTCTATATTTCTGTAGGATTTGTTTATACAGATCTGAGTTGTAAGCCTATGTTATAAAGGCTGAGTGTAAGAGTGTTGAACTCTGAGTGGTAGGGCTGTTTGCCTGAGTGTAGGAGAAGGATATTCTCTGAGTTGTAGGCCTTGGGGAAAGGCTGAGGTAGGGCAGTTGTGCCTGAGTTGTAGGAACCAGTTGGGTTCTGAGTTGTAAGATCTATTGATCTGAGATAAGTGGAAGTTTGGCCGAATCTAGCATACTGCTAGATAGGTGAAGGGGGAAAGTGGATGTACCCAGACCTTGGGGAACCACTATAAAACATAGTGCAATCTGTGATGTTTTGTTTTCTGTGATTGCTGTGTTTATTATATTAGTTATTAAATTGAATTCTGCCTAGAAGTTTTAGAAAGAGCAGCAGAACCTATTCACCCCCCCCTCTAGGTGTTTAGGCTGCCTTGAAAGTTAAACTATCAAGTGGTATCAGAGGGAGGTTCCTCAAAAAGGACTTAACAGTCTGAGGTAGATCTGATAGGCAGATTCAAGAATCAAGAAGATGGGTTCTGGAGAGAATCATAAGGAGCTAGGGTCAATGAAATTACCCATATGCAAGAAGGAAATCTTTGGGATCTGGAAAGAAAGAGTCAGATTGTTTATGGAAGCATCTGACCCAAGGATTTACATCACAGTACAGGAAGGCCCCTTCATACCAATGAAGATATCTGTTCTTGATGCAAATATCCAAACACCAAAGACTTATTCTGAAATGACCAAGGATGAAATCATCTTGGCAACCATGGACAAAAGGGCACAGAACATCATTGTCAGTGCCATAGATGATTCAACATTTCAGAATCTGATTCACTGCAAGACCTCCAAGGAGATGTGGGACACATTGATTGTCTACATGGAGGGATCAGAAGAAGTAAGGCTGGACAGAAAATCTATGCTAAATCAGGAGTATGAAAGTTTTAGACAAGGAAAATCTGATAGCATAACTGAGTGCTATAAGAAATTCTATAGAATTGTGAATGAGCTAATTTCCTATGGAAGAGTCTTCAGTACCTATGAACTGAATGACAAATTCTTAAGATCCTTATCAAAGGATTGGGATACAAAGATCTGTGCCATAAGAGAAGTGGCAAAATTGGCAGAGATATCTCCTCCAACTCTGTTTGGAAAGTTGCTATCCTATGAAATGCAACTTATGGTAAGGAAGGAGGAGGAAAGAAACTCAAGAGGAGAGCATAGAGAAAAGACTGTGGCATTTAATGCTGAAGCCACTAGAAAGAATAGGAGGAAATCACCATCTCCTCCTAAGGAAGTTGAAGAAGGTAGTTCTGAAAATTCAGATAAGGGTTCAGTTAGCTGTGATTCAGATGCAGACTTTGCTGCATTCACTAGGCAATTTCAAAGGTTCTTGAAAAAGAAGCAATGGAAGTCTAGGCCTTCCTCATCACAGCAAGTAGATGACTATTATCAGAAGAGAAGGTCATCAAGGAAAGAGAAAAGCAGGTCAAAGCCCAGCAAAGCCACTACTTCAAAGATTGTCTGCTATTGTTGCAATAGGCCTGGACATGTAGTGGCTGATTGTCCTGACAAAAGGAAGGAATCTTCAGAAAAGAAGAAGACTTATCAGAAAGGCAAGAAGGAGAAATCCTTTGTAGCAAAGAAAGATAAAAGTCTGTCAGACCAGTCAACTTCAGAATCAGGATCTGAAGCTGAAGCATATATTGGATTATATGCTGCATCTGAGGAAGAGGAGTTTATGCAGTTGCTAGACTCCATCAATGAACATCAATGCATGGGTTTGATGACAAGATCAGAAGAGGACCTATGCCAGAATCAGTCTGGTTCTAATGAGGTAAACTGTCCTTCTTGTACATCTGTTTGTAATACAAGTGAAGAATCAGCTACATCTGCATCAAGTGATGAAGATGTATCTGGATCTGAAGGAGATGTCTATCAATTGATAGACAAGTATGGGGACCTGTTGCAGGCCCTTAAGAAAAGCAAGAACCTGGTTAAATCACAGGCTCAGGAAATTGCTGATCTAAGGGTTGCAACAACTGAGTTAGAAAAAGTCCTTGATCAAAAGTTAGCTGAAATTGCCAAGCTGAAGAATATAACTATTATTCAGATGGGCACAATTAATTATACTAATGATCAAGTAAAGAGTCTGGAGGACAGACTTAGAATTGAAAGGGATTTAGTGGCTAGTTACTCTAAGCCAAAATCTGTCTTACCCTTGATAGATGAATTTGTCACTCAGAAGGGTAAGGCTGGATTAGGATTTAAGGGTAACTCCAGGGCTGGCAGATTCAAGAGGAAAGGCAAAGCCCCTATTCAGCCACTAAACCTTTCAGTCCCCATAAGGTTTGGTAAGGAGAAAGTGCCTTCTAACATATATGATCATGAAGACATTCAGGATCATATTAAGACAAATGTTCTGAAGAACAAGGGTGTTAAGGCAAGCAGGCCTACCTATGGTCATAAACCCTATGGTTTTAAGAAATCAGTAGGTGAAGTTGCAACAGCACCAGCAATGAACAGAAATGCTTCTGACAAGGATGTATCTAGATCTAGATACAATAAGTTTGAATGTTGGTGCTGTGGCAAGAGGGGTCATTTTGCATTGGACTGCTGGTATAACACAAGTGTTATAAAGAATAAGAGTCTACCTGTTAGAAGAGGTTATGATAACTTTATTAAGGCTAACCTGAACCAAGGACCCAAGACTTACTTGGGTTCTAAGGGTAAGTAATTCTGTATTGCAGGTGAATCCAAGTTACCATGCCCCTATATGGTACTTGGATAGTGGTTGTTCCAGGCACATGACTGGAACAAAGGGGCTGCTGAAGGAGTATTCATCTGTCAAAGATGGACATAAAGTGATCTTTGGTGGATCTGAAAAAGGAGTCATCAAAGGATTTGGTAACATCTCTTCAAACCTAATTACTATCACCCAAGTGGCCTATGTAAAAGGTTTGAAACATAATCTAATAAGCATAAGCCAGCTGAGTGATCTAGGATATGACATTTCATTTGGTAAGGATGGATGTCATATCAAAAGGTCAAGTGATCAAGAGATCATATTGACTGGGTATAGGAAGAGAAATGTGTATTGCCTTAATTTTGAATGTGAAAATAAGGCATCCCCCATTTGTCTTGTAGCTGATGACAATGCTTCTCATTGTGTTAAGTGGCACAAGAGATTGGCTCATCTAAACTACAAGACAATTGGCCAACTCTTTAGTAAAGAACTAGTGAGGAATGGGCCTCAAGTTAAGTGTATAAAGGAAGGGGTATGCTCAGCTTGTCAAAAGGGCAAGCAGACAAAAACCTCATTTCAAAGCCTTGAAAACAAGGATTCTGTGAGGTGCTTATACCTCTTGCATATGGATCTTTTTGGTCCTATGCCAGTTCACAGTCTAGGTAGGAAGGTCTACACTCTAGTGGTTGTAGATGACTATTCTAGATTTACATGGGTGTTCTTTCTGAGACAAAAATCTGAAACCCCAAGTGTATTATTTAATTTTGTAAAGCAAATTCAGAATGAACTGAATAGTACAGTGGTCAAAATTAGAAGTGACCATGGTACTGAGTTTCAATCTGAAAGCATAACAAACTTGTGTATAGACTTTGGGATTTTCCAAGAGTTCTCCTCACCTAGAACACCTCAGCAAAATGGTATTGCTGAAAGAAAGAATAGAACATTAATTGAAGCTGGTAGAACTCTATTGAGTGACACCTCTCTCCCAGAATATTTTTGGGCTGAGGCAGTTAACACTGCTTGTCATGTCATCAATAGGGCTTCTATCACCAAAGGCCACAGAAAGACTCCCTATGAGATTGTGAAAGGCAGAAAACCAAACCTATCCTATTTTAGGATCTTTGGTTGCAAATGCTATATACTTAACAATGGCAAGTCATATTTGACTAAGTTTGCTGCCAAATCCCAGGATGGGATATTTGTTGGGTACAGCACAAATAGTAAGGCCTATAGAGTCTTCAACTTAACTACTCAAGTTGTTGAAGAATCTGTGCATGTTGTATTTGATGAAACAAGATTAATCAATTGTGAGTTGTCTTGTAGATCAAATGACTCAACAGGTATAAGCAAGAAGATGGACAAGCTCTCCATTGCTGAAGCTTCAAAGGAAGAGGGAGCATTGGAAAATGAAGGCTGCTGTCCAGGGGGAGTACAAGAGATAATGGAAGCTGAATGAAAACCAAGAGGAACAGCAGAATGAAGAAGCTGGAGATGCACAACCTGAAGGGAATCTACCTCCAGCTATAAGATATCTAAGAGATCATCCTACTGATCAGATAATTGGTGATCCAAGACAAGGAGTGCAAACTAGAAGCAGAAATCAAAGCACA
Organism: Platanthera zijinensis; assembly: GCA_039513925.1. Lineage (NCBI taxonomy): Eukaryota > Viridiplantae > Streptophyta > Magnoliopsida > Asparagales > Orchidaceae > Platanthera > Platanthera zijinensis. The sequence goes on along the minus strand of CM077094.1, from coordinate 60,427,539 downwards.
GTTTTGCATTCTAGTTTCTTGTCCCAAATGGAACCTAAGAAGTTTGAAGAAGCTATCCAAGACCAGCACTGGATTGATGCTATGCAAGAGGAGCTGAATCAATTTAGAAGGTGCAAAGTCTGGGAGCTTGTTCCTAAACCAAGAGGCCACAACATAATTGGAACTAAGTGGATCTATAGGAACAAGCTAGATGAAAGTGGAATAATAGTAAAGAATAAAGCAAGATTGGTTGCAAAAGGATACAGGCAGGAAGAAGGGATTGACTTTGATCAAACCTTTGCTCCAGTAGCAAGGCTGGAGGCAATCAGAATGTTCCTTGCCTATGCAGCCTACCAAGACTTCAAAGTATACCAGATGGATGTGAAGTCAGCATTTCTGAATGGTGATCTTAAAGAAGAAGTATATGTAGAGCAGCCATCAGGTTTTGTAGATCCTCTTAAACCTGATTCTGTGTATAAGCTTAGGAAAGCTTTGTATGGGTTAAAACAAGCTCCAAGGGCTTGGTATGAAACCCTGTCTACCTTCCTCATTGAGAATAAATTCTCAAGAGGAAAGATAGACAAAACTCTATTCCTTAGGGAATCCAAAGGAAAGATCATCTTAGTCCAGATCTATGTTGATGACATAATCTTTGGATCTACTGAAAACAACCTTTGTAAAAAGTTTGCCAAACTTATGCAAGGGAAGTTTGAGATGAGCAGTATGGGAGAACTTAAGTTCTTCATTGGGACTCCAAGTAAGACAGACTGATGATGGATTGTCCATATCCCAGTCTAAGTTCACCAAGGAATTAATTAAGAAATATGGTATGGAGTCATCCTCCTCCATGAGAACTCCTATGGGGACAAGTATGCCAATATGCAAAGATGAGGCAGGTAAACCTGTTGATGAATCATTGTATAGAGGAATAGTTGGGTCTCTACTATATCTCACTGCTAGTAGACCTGACATTATGTATGCAACATGTGTCTGTGCTAGGTACCAAGCCTGCCCTAAAGAATCTCATTATACTGCAGTCAAAAGGATTCTGAGATATCTAAAGGGCACTCCTACTCTAGGTCTTTGGTACCCTAGGAATAGAGATTTTCAACTAACAGGCTATTCAGATGCAGATTTTGCAGGATGTAGAGAGGATAGAAAGAGTACTACAGGTACTTGTCAATTCCTGGGAGGAAGACTAATATCTTGGAGTAGTAAAAAGCAGACTAGTGTGGCAATTTCCACAGCTGAGTCAGAGTATATTGCTGCTGGAAGCTGCTGTGCACAGCTATTATGGATGCAGCATCAGCTTAAAGATTATTGTATTCAGGTAAGTAGAACACCCCTTTTATGTGATTCTAAGAGTGCTATTTCTATTGCTAATAATCCAGTTTCTCATAGTAGAACTAAGCATATAGAAATCAAATATCATTTTCTTAGAGAACATGTAGAAAAAGGTGACATCTCATTGGAATTTGTAAAAACAGATTATCAAATAGCAGATGTATTTACTAAGCCTTTAGATGAAACCAAATTCAATAAATTCAAAATTGAATTAGGTATGTTAACCATTGATTAATGTATTAAACAAAATCATTAACAATGCTATTGAAATGGTTTATAAGTAAGTAAAAGTAGTAACAACATAATCAAGTGTTAAAAAAAAGGACACATTGAAGTTACAAAAATTGGCTAAGTAAGAATGTGTCGACACATTCAGTAATAATGTGTCGACTCAGAGAAATTATGTCGACAAGTCAGAAATATTATGTCGACACAGAGAATATGTGTCGACACTTAAGAGTTTTATTGTCGACTTAACCAGAAATGTAATGTCGACTCAACCAGAATTATGGTGTCGACACTTACAGAATATGTGTCGACACTTGTCCTTAGTGTCGACACAGAATTTCTGTCTTTCTACTATGTATCCAAGGTGTCGACATAACCACAAATTGGTGTCGACACATAGTAGGCTGAAGAAATGTCGAGTTAATAGAAGCTTGTGTCGACACATTCCGTCTGTGTCGACACATTTAGACTGTTTTTGGCGCCTTTTGAACTTCTTTCAACAGAAGCTATAAATAGGTCAAAAGCTCTTTGTGTCGACACGCTTTCAAGGTTTTCGAGACTCAAACCCTGTGTCGACAGTCTTTCTTTCTCTCTTCTCTCAAGCTTTCTCGACACAACGATGGCGCCAAGGATTGAAGATAACATCAATGAAGGATATGAGTTAGTGCGCCAGGCCTTTGCAGAGGCGCCGCCTGATGTTCAAGGAGTTATCACCCTTCTCTCTGCATCAGGGTTAGAATTTCTCATTTCAGAACCAACTAAGATCTGGAAGAAGGAGGTGCACGAGTTCTTTATCTCTGCATCAGTCCATTCTACTGGCCTCAAGATTAAGTCCACTGTTCAAGGGACGAAGATAAAGATTAATCAAAGAAGTTTAAGAAAGATCTTCCAACTGCAAGTGGTTGAGAATGAAGAGGAAGTTCCTATATCTAAGACAAGGGAAGCCCTTCAATGGTGTGGCCTGGATTCAGGATTGAAGATTGGAGCTGCATTCAACAGAAAGGGAATGAATCAGCAAGGGAAGTTCTTGTCTGAAGTAGTTGGAAAGGTAATTCTCTGCAAGACAGGTGGACATGATAGGATTTCTGCCTATATGTTCAGCCTGATGACCAGGATAGTTTTTACTATTCCTACTGATTGGTCAGGAGTGCTCTTTGACAAGATCAAAGAGGGAATCAAGAAGCCTAACATGGCTAGGATCATGAGCCTGTACTTCACTGGAGTGATTCCTGATGTGATGCAGCAGCTGCAAGGGAGTAAGATTAACCATATGAGAAGAATGGATATGAGACTATTCTCCAGGTGGGATAGGGTGCTGTCCAAGGATGTGCCTGAAGAGAGCAGGCCAGACACCCCTGTGCAATCCCCTACACCAAATCAAGAATCTGAACAAGTACAAGAAGGGACACAGCTTGACTCAACTGTGGTCCAGGAGGTATCAACACCTGCACAGATGCAGGGGGAGCCAGTTTCCACTCCTGCTCCAAAGGTTCAGGGGGAGCTAGTGTCCACACCTACTCCTGCCACTACAAATATTGAGGTGCAAGTCCAAGAGGAAGCACAGTTAAACATATCTCAAGATTTAACTGCTGCAGAAGTGACCACTCAACTGGAATTTACTATGGAGGAGTTATTCCCAGATGTTGATACTGCTGCTGATAAAGAAGGAGGTGGACCAGATATTGAGAAGTCCATAGGAATGGACATTGATCAGGAAGCTGCTGTGGAAACACAGGTTGAGGATGAGCCTGTGGATGTTGAAGCTGAGCAACAACTCCCTGGAACAGATACAATTCATCATCCACAAGAAAGAATTCATGTAGATACTTCCTCTGAAACAGAAACTGAAGAAGCCAGGGTGGCAAAGAAAAGAAAACTTGTTGTCTTTAAGAGAAGAAGCAAGAACTATAAGCAGGCATTGCAGACAACAACTCCACAAGTTTCTCCAGCCTTTGATTACAATAAATTTATGGTAGATCTTCAAGTAAAATTGGATGACCAAAGGATGGCTCTGGAGAAGTATGTTGATGAAAATAGCAAGTCAGTTCAGTTTGACTTAGCTCAAGATATCAAGTCCATCCAATTTCATGTAAACTTGCATAAAACTGAAATGACAGATTGCTTCCACAAGGGTGGCAATGCTGTAGTTTATCTGGCTAAACAACAAGAGGCTATCTCTACAAAGGTGGATGATATTGCTTTGAAGCAAAGTTATGTTCTGGAAAATCAAATCAGAATGAATGACAATTTAACTGAATCTCATAATGAGATCATTAAAGAGGTGAAGAAGATTGTTCCAGGGATGCCTGCAGATAGAGCCAAAGAAATGGAAGAATTTGATAAGAATTTTCAGGCTGCTATTGCATCTGTTAAGACTGCCATCTCAACCTCTCAAAAAGAAATATCTGAAAAGCTTCAAAAGTTAAGACCATTTTTCAAGGAGGGAGTGAATTATTTGGATGGCCAAATTCGATTTCAAAAAGAAGATCTTAGAGATCATGTCTCAAGAGAAGCCATAAAGGGGGAGAGGATGCTAATTCATGCAGGCTCTGAGCACACCAAGTGGGTGACCAATAGCATACGAGCCACTTTGGGATATCCCCCATTGTGTGATGATGCTATGGTAGCTGAGTCAGGAATACAATCTAATCTACTTGAAGGCAATCAACCTGAGGTTGCCCAAGTCATATACCCCCCTCCAGATTTTGACTTGATTGATCAGAAAGTTCAAGGAATGTATAGTCCTCCAAAGGAGGTTACTAATATTGTCTTTGAAAAAGTTGATAAGCCTGAGGCTACTCTGAAAGAACAGCAGGATGCTCTATTGGCAAAGAAGAAATTCAGAGAGCAGGCTGTACTGAAGCCAGATTATGAGCAGTGGAGTCCTACTTCAAGGAACATCATACTCACTGCATGGAAAGCTGTACAGGATAAAGTTCATGAGAGAGGGAAGTGGTACAATGAAATTGAATGGCAGAAGTATGAGGCAAGGCAAGAGGCAATTGTACAATTCAGAAGGAAAGCCAAGCTGGGAAGACTGCCATCAGATGCTAAGGAGCCAAGCAAATACTTCCCAAAGCCTTTTCATTATTTTGAAAGGCAAAGGATCAAGGAAGAAGCTCAGAAGATGGCTGATCTTAAAGGAAAGAAGATAACTGAAGAATCAGAAGCTCCTGTGACAGCTACAATCCAGTCTGGCAAAGGGATTATGATTAGAGAGCCTGATCAATCCTGATTTTGTTTTAAATATTTTGTAATGTTGTGATGTAATCATCAAATGTAAAACTTTGTAATCAAACATTACTCTGTTATAAACAAAATGTTGTTTGGCATATTATAATGTGCATTCTGTGATGATTGATTCTGAATTATTCTATGTTATGTTTTGTTTATATTTAAAGTATTCCTGCTATGTCATTAATCATCATTTAGTACTGTTTATAAATGGTGTATATCATTGGCTATAGGGGTTATGACTTCTCCAAATAGGGGGAGATTGTTGGGTACATTGGAAAATGTGTACCTGATTTGAAGAAGCCCAACTTAGCTCAATGATATACATCAAGGTGTATTTGATGTTGTTTTAAGTTGACATGTGCAGGTGGAGAATTGATAAAGTATGCAGAAAAAATTCTAAGTCCAAGTGTCGACACAAAGGAAGCAGTGTCGACACACAGAAGAAAATAGTCGACACAACACTGGGAAGCAGTGTCGACACATAGCAGTTAGTCTACAACTACACTGGGAAAAAGTGTCGACACAGAAGAAGTAAGTCGACACAACACTGGGAATTTGTGTCGACACAGAAAAAGAGTCGACACAATACTGGGAAATTGTGTCGACACAGAAGAAAAGCGTCGACCTCAAACATTGGGAGAATGTGTCGACACAGAAGAATATAGTTGATCTCAAGATTGTCGACATCATCTGAATGTGTCGACACAGAAGAAAATAGTCGACCTCAAGTTAGTCGACACCAGCAGAATGTGTCGACACATTGTGATTAAGTCGACACATAATAGCAGAGTTAAAAAATGAATGTGTCGACACCTGAAGGCTAAGTCGACACTTACTAAAGTTATGATTCTACAACAATTGTGTCGACACACAGGACTTGTGTCGACACACTGAAGAGTCAAGATCAAGTTATTTGCAGAAGAAGCTGTGTCGACTCAAAGGCAACTTAGTCGACATCACTGAAGATTGTGTCGACACCAAAGTCAATTATGTCGACACAAATAGACAGATTGTCTCGACACTTTCTGACAGACTGTTTCAACAACTTGTGATTCAAGACTAAGGCACAGGACTTGTTTGAAGACTTGACAGCTGTGGGTTATCACCGGTTAACTGAAGTTGTCAGACTTGTCAGAAAACGGTTAGAAACCGGATCAGCCGGTTACCATGAAGAATGTCTATAAATAGACAGATTCAGAAGGAGAAAATAATCAACAACATATAGAACTGACCTTTTGAAATACATTGGATCAGAAAGTGGAGAAGGATTACAATTCTACTCATTTCAAGAAAGTGCTAGGCACTTAATAAGATCTTCTCCGGGAGATCTAAGAAGACTATCTAAGGATAGATCTAAGAAGAGTTCTAATCAGAATTCAGAAGAATCATTCAAAGTTCTGGATAGAGAGAGATCAAGTCAGAATTTGAAGAAGAAGAAAGAATCCACCAGTGGATTCTCAAGAAGCTGTTTGGAATCAACTCAGCTAAGTACATTTTCAAGAAGCTTTGAAGAAGGCTAAGAAACAGTTGATTGCATCAGCTGATCAAGAATTGTCATTGCCTTTTCTCTCTCAACTTTGGCAAGACAATTAAAACAATCTTTTCTATATTTCTGTAGGATTTGTTTATACAGATCTGAGTTGTAAGCCTATGTTATAAAGGCTGAGTGTAAGAGTGTTGAACTCTGAGTGGTAGGGCTGTTTGCCTGAGTGTAGGAGAAGGATATTCTCTGAGTTGTAGGCCTTGGGGCAAGGCTGAGGTAGGGCAGTTGTGCCTGAGTTGTAGGAACCAGTTGGGTTCTGAGTTGTAAGATCTATTGATCTGAGATAAGTGGAAGTTTGGCCGAATCTAGCATACTGCTAGATAGGTGAAGGGGGAAAGTGGATGTACCCAGACCTTGGGGAACCACTATAAAACATAGTGCAATCTGTGATGTTTTGTTTTCTGTGATTGCTGTGTTTATTATATTAGTTATTAAATTGAATTCTGCCTAGAAGTTTTAGAAAGAGCAGCAGAACCTATTCACCCCCCCCCCTCTAGGTGTTTAGGCTGCCTTGAAAGTTAAACTATCATAGCTGCACGCAACAGTACTGTCACGCCCCATGTTACGGGCGTGACCTGGGGCGCGACTTCCCCGATTTCGACGTCTGATGGACCTGCGACCATTGATTTTAACCTGACACGCCTATCATGCCCCCTATCACGGGCGTGACCTTGGACTTGACCACCATCATACCGAAATAATCATCATTCCCGACAGAATTCAGCTCCCGAGGTCAACTTCGTACCTGTCACGCCCCATGACACGCCCTCCTAGGGCGTGTCGCCGGGCGTGACCAACCCGTGGGAAAAGTCTATAAATACCAGACCCCCCCTTCCATTTCAGCAACTTTTGGTGGAGAGGGGGAGGTGCTGCCCAATGTTTTCTTGCTCTTTTCTTCTGTCTCTCCCTTTCTCTCTCTTATTTTGTAATTATTTTCTTAACCTAGCTTAGTGTTTTATTTTTGTATTAGCTCTTGTATTTCATTTAGTAGCTTAATGTAGGTCCAGAATAGGTTTTAATTTCATGCACCTGTAATTTCCATTTCATAGTTGTAGCTCTTTTTTTCATTAATAAAATTGCTCCTTTCTTATCCTTGTGTTCTTATGCTTACTACTCATCCCTCCTCTTCCATTTCACCATGATTAACTAATCCTCCTTGTACTCGATCTTGATGATCCGAGGTTCGAGCGATTAAGTTATGATGCTATAATTAATCTTTTCTTTTTAGGTTTAGGCCTTGGACTACTCTTGATTATTCATGGGTTGGAGGTATATTATCGATATATACCCTCCACCTTTGCTTTCATTCTGGGCTAGCCGAGAGGCCGATAGAATGAAGTGAGCATTCAAGAGTAAAGGGAGTTGTACGCACCCCTCGAGAGAGGCAGACGTCCAAATCTCCCGGATTGGAGTAAAATACAATAGAGGGGTTCACTGCGTAAAGCGAGTTTTAGGCCTCCGATTTAGACGAGAGTCGGTCGGACCTTCCTAAACTCAGTTGGGCACGACTTCGAGAGAAGTGTGTTCAAGTTTTAGGAACCTCCACGGTCAAGGACCTTTATCCTATTAAGCTTAGGTTTATTTATCGTCTTTTTAATCGTCTCTTGCTGAGGTAATTCTAGAATTGTGTGCGCCTCTTTATTATTAGCTCTAACTCTTTTTATCCTGCAAGTAGTTTAGTTTTCTTTTTATTTTAGTACTTTAATTCCTGTTTTTAGTTTAATATCTAATAGAAATATCATTTGATAAAATAATAGCGAACGCCTTTGAGTAGAAGTAGTCATTACGCCCCAGGGAAATACGACCTTGATACTAATCTTTAGTATCCTATACTATAACCGATAAGGTACGCTTGCCTTTATCGGATATAGAATCGGAGAATATTCTCAACCACCACATCCACTTTCTCTTCTCTAACCCTCTCTCCGCCGTTGCGAATTTCGGTATCAAGTTTTTGGCGCCGTTGCCGGGGACTGTTTTGATATTTTGAAAAAAAGGATAGCTATTAATTTTATCTTTTTTCTTTGTTTTTTTTTGTTTCTCTTGTCTCTCTCACCCCACTCTCGCGGTTGATTAATTTTATTTTTAAATGTGTAATCTTTGTTTTAATTGTGGAGAGTTCGGTCACTCTCGTGAGGAGTGTTGGGTAAGGTATCCTTCATCCTCCCATGATTTTATCCCTTCCGGATCGAATCAATTTGGCCAAATTGATCCGTCCGTGAATTTTTTTTCATGGGGTTACGATGGTTTTCAAACGCCTTCCTACCCCTCTCCTCCGAATTTTTCTGATTTTAATTCTTACGGAAATTTCTTGAATGGACATTTTGATCCTAGCCCTACTTTGAACTACTCAGGGTGGCAACACCCTGATCATTCTTGGGGCCAAGGTGATCATCAATCCATTCCATCTCAAGATTTTTCCAATTTTTCTCAGCAAGTTTGCGCGCCTCCTGTTTTTGATTCTAGCAAAATGAAGTCATTTTTGATGGTGTAGCATTTGATGCACGCATCAATGCTCACTTCAAAGTGATTTTTGACGCTTTGGCTGCTGAGGCCGCATCTTTTTCTTCCCCTCCTCCTCCTATTTATCTTTCGAATGATGAATCTTCGGATATTCCGCAGTGCCTTCAATCACTTGCGGAAGACGATTATTCAAAAATTCCATATTGCCTTCAACCTCTCGAGGAGGAAATTTCCCCCGATATTCCGATTTTTTTTCAAATTTCCGAGGAAGACGAACTTTCTTGTGTTCGTTCTTCTGAAGAGATTGATTTTTCGGATATCCCGGTTTGCTCCCAATCTACCGAAATGATTGATATTCAGGTGGAGCAACTGGATTTTTCTATCCAACCATCCCCTTGTGATCAACCGCCATCGCCTTCTTCTTTTTCATCTCTTCCCCCTCCTTGCGAAAATTCCGTTTTCTTTTCAAGTTTTATTTTTCCTTCTAGTTTAGTTTCTACTTCCTCTTCGCCCCCTTCTAATAGTTTAGTTTCTTTCTCTAGTTCTTTTTCTTTTTCTAAATCTTCTTCTTTTTTATTTTATTTAAAAAATATAAAAATACAAAAAAATATTTTTATTTTCTTAAGTAGTGTTTTGGCACTCGCGCCGAAACGCATATTGCGCGAGCTGCCATTACATTTCTCTTTTTATTTTCCTTTTAGCTAACAAAAAAACGTCGAGCTCAACGATGTTTTAAACAAAGAGCGCTCTTGGGAGGCACCCCTTGATTATTTTTTTTCTTTTTTGTTTTTCCGTTTTTTTATTTTTTGTTTTGTGCAGGAATAAGTTCCCGCGTGTTTGTGCAGTTTATCGCCTCGCAACTTGGACTGAAGCCGATATTTAGCTCAAGTTTGGGGGATGTATTTTCCAACGTCTGGGCATCAAACGCTAGGGAAGCATCTTCTCCCTCTCTTTGCATTTCTTTTTTCTCTTTTCTCTCTCTTCTCACTCTCTTTATACTTAACTTTAAACATTGGGGACAATGTTTAACTTTAAGTATGGGGGAGTGTTCCCTTAATATTCTACTTTAGAAAAATAAAAAATAAAAATTAATTATAAAAAAGTTTAGAAAAAAAAATTGTATATATAATATTTTTGAAAAATCCAAAAAAAAAATGTATAAAAAAATTTTTGAAAAAAAAAATCCTAAATTAAATTGAGTTAATTTTTGCCAAATCAATTAGTACCCCGCTACTTTGCTTTTTATTGTTTTTTTTTCAAGCTCATGTCTATTTGCTTAGTTAGAATAAATTTGATTTATTTTCTTTTTAAATATATTTAGCGAGTAGTATGTTGACTCATGCAGTGTTCCTATTTAGGGTAGTATGCTTTTTTTGAAAAATTTTTGAATTTTTCTTGACTTTTCCATAGCCTTTCTTTTATTTCTTTTACTTCTATAAAACCCATCATCCCTTATTTTTCATTATTAAAATCTTTGTAAACGTTAATTAGTATTAAGTGTAGTAGACACAAAACGGTCTAGACGCTTATTATCATTATTTTCATGAAAGTAAATTCTCTATTTTTTATTTTTTTGTGCTTATCCTCTTTTGAAATTTCAAAGCTTTACTTTGAGTAGATTTAGGAAGCATGAAAATGATTTAGGCATTTCTTTTGTAACGTTTGAGCCTTTGCATCTCGCCTAACAATAACCATTGCTAGACATTTTTGTGCCTTTTCCTTTCCTTTTTGTAGCCCCACTTTTTATTTCATCACGACCAAATAGCCTACCTACATGCACACTTTAAAATTATTTTTGAGCTTTAATTGCTAATGTGCATCTTTTTGAAAAAATTAGTGGAAAATCTTTGTGTTTTCTTTTGCTACAAAAGTAAAAATTTTTAAGTATAGAAAAAAAATGAAAAAAAATGATGATGAAAATTATTGAAAAAAGTAAAAGAAAAGAAAAGAAAAGTTTTTATTTTGGCTAGTTTTATTTTGGCAAAGCTCATTTTCTTTTTGTTTTAAGTGTGTAAATATCCCTCGTGTTTATCTTTTTGAATATCGCACCCTTAAAAACCTAAGCCTAACTATACGCCTAATTAAAGCCCTAATGATTCATGCTTTCTACGTTTACTTTTTAGTATAGTAGCGAGAAACTAGATTGAGTAAGCATTTTTGATAGAAATATTGAATTGTGTCTTGATTGAGTATGGTTTTAATTTGTCTCTTAGACTTTAGTAGTGACTCAATGCGCTTTTTACTCGTTAATTTATTAAGTTTTAATTCGGTAAAAATTTGGGATGATTTATTTTTATATTTAGTAAAATTTATAAAATTCTGTGCTAAGTTAAAGTAGGACTTTTCGGTTCTTTTTCAAAAAATTTCTCTACCTCTAAATTCCCGTCTTACTCGTTTATAGCATTTTTAAACTTTTCAATTAATCCTCTTTATTTTCTCTAACTCGTATTCTTTGCTTGAGGACAAGCAAAATAATAAGTATGGGAGAATTTGATGATGCATATTTTAGCTTAATTTATTAGGGTAAAAATATGTTATTTTCGTTTTAAATCTCTTTCTTTATGTTATTTTATGCTTCTTTTATGTAAATATTGTAAATAATAATTATTTTCTATTTTTGCAGGTTTCAACAATTTCCAGGAAAAAATCCCCTGGCACGCCCCCTATCACGCCCTCCCCGGGCGTGACCCAGGGCGTGTCACCTGTTCCCAAGGAACCAAGCCGCAAGAGATCGTTTCTCGCCAAAATCACCTGTCACGCCCCACCGACACGCCCTCCCCGGGCGTGTCACCTGGCATGACACAGGGCGTGTCGCCCTCTGCCCGAAGTCTGCCGCATCCTTCAATGCATTCTACACAGCTGTATGCAACAGTACTGTCACGCCCCATGTCACGGGCGTGACCTGGGGCGTGACTGCCCCGATTTCGACGTCTGATGGACCTGTGACCATTGATTTTGACCTAACATGCCTGTCACGCCCCCCTGTCACGGGCGTGACCTAGGGCATGACCACCATCGTACCGAAATAATCATCATTCCCGACAGAATTCAGCTCCCGAGGTCAACTTCGTACCTGTCACGCCCCATAACACGCCCTCCTAGGGCGTTTCGCCGGGCGTGACCAACCCGTGGGAAAAGTCTATAAATACCAGACCCCCTTCCATTTCAGCAACTTTTGGTGGAGAGGGGGAGGTGCTGCCCAATGTTTTCTTGCTCTTTTCTTCTCTCTCACTTTCTCTCTCTTATTTTGTAAATATTTTCTTAACCTAGCTTAGTGTTTTATTTTTGTATTAGCTCTTGTATTTCATTTAGTAGCTTAATGTAGGGCCAGAATAGGTTTTAATTTCATGCACCTGTAATTTCCATTTCATAGTTATAGCTCTCTTTTTCATTAATAAATTGCCCTTTTCTTATCCTTGTATTCTTATGCTTACTACTCATCCCTCCTCTTCCATTTCACCATGATTAACTAATCCTCCTTGTACTCGATCTTGATGATCCGAGGTACGAGCGATTAAGTTATGATGCTATAATTAATCTTTTCTTTTTAGGTTTAGGCCTTGGATTACTCTTGATTATTCATGGGTTGGAGGTATATTATCGATATATACCCTCCACCTTTGCTTTCATTCTGGGCTAGCCGAGAGGCCGATAGAATGAAGTGAGCATTCAAGAGTAAAGGGAGTTGTACGCACCCCTCGAGAGAGGCAGACGTCCAAATCTCCCGGATTGGAGTAAAATCCAATAGAGTGGTTCACCGCGTAAAGCGAGTTTTAGGCCTCCGATTTAGACGAGAGTCGGTCGGACCTTCCTAAACTCAGTTGGGCACGACTTCGAGAGAATTGTGTTCAAGCTTTAGGAACCTCCACGGTCAAGGACCTTTATCCTATTATGCTTAGGTTTATTTATTGTCTTTTTAATCGTCTCTTGCTGAGGTAATTCTAGAATCGTGTGCGCCTCTTTATTATTAGCTCTAACTCTTTTTATCCTGCAAGTAGTTTAGTTTTCTTTTTATTTTAGTACTTTAATTCCCGTTTTTAGTTTAATATCTAATAGAAATATCATTTGATAAAATAATAGCGAACGCCTTTGAGTAGAAGTAGTCATTACGCCACAGGGAAATACGACCTTGATACTAATCTTTAGTATCCTATACTATAACCGATAAGGTACGCTTGCCTTTATCGGATATAGAATCGGAGAATATTCTCAACCACCACATCCACTTTCTCTTCTCTAACCCTCTCTCCGCCGTTGCGTAGTACTTTAATTCCTGTTTTTAGTTTAATATCTAATAGAAATATCATTTGATAAAATAATAGCGAACGCCTTTGAGTAGAAGTAGTCATTACGCCCCAGGGAAATACGACCTTGATACTAATCTTTAGTATCCTATACTATAACCGATAAGGTACGCTTGCCTTTATCAGATATAGAATCGGAGAATATTCTCAACCACCACATCCACTTTCTCTTCTCTAACCCTCTCTCCGCCATTGCGAATTTCGGTATCAACAACCTTCAATTCCCTAGAGGTAAACCGACCATCCCGGTCAGAAACAATTGTCTTTGGTACGTCATGATACCGTACGAATTGTTCTACAAAAAGGCATACCAAAACATCCACGTGTACTTCTTTCTTCATAGGTATGAACCGGGCTACCTTCGTCAAGCGATCAACGATTACCCATATCAAATCATTCCCAGAGCAGAAGCGAGGCAAACCGTGGACGAAGTCCATGGAGACATCCTCGAACTTCCCCTCGGGGATGGGCAATGACTGCAACAATCCAATGGGGCTCTTGCATTCTGCCTTCACCCTTTGACAGGCCTCGCAATGCGTAACAAAATATCTGACGTCTTTCTTCATTCCCGGCCAACACATGGTCTCCCGCAAGTCGGAGTACATTTTATCAATCCCAGGATGCACAGAATATTGAGAGCAGTGTTCCTCTCTCAGGATATCTTCCCGAATTTTACCGCCTTTGGGAATGTAAAGTTGGCCACAGAAAAGAACAAGGTCATCCTTCAGAGAGTACTCGCTAGTTGTCCAATCTTCAATTGACATTATTGCTGGGGCAAGATCCTCATCCATTCCTTGCTACGTCCGGATCCGGTCTCGAACATCGCAAAATATGCTCATCATGGTCAAGTACTCTGTATACCCGTCCATTTGATCCTTATACACCAAGTTGATCTCCATCTCCTCAAGCATCCGAGCTAACTCCATACGCATAAACCAGGACATGGGGCTTTTTTCCGGTACCTTCCTGCTGAAAGCATCTGCTACGGAATTTACTTTTCCAGGGTGGTAGTTCAGGGTGTATTCATAATCGCACAAAAACTCCAACCACTGCCTCTGTCTTAGATTCAATTCCTTCTAGGTATGGACGTACTTTAAGTTCTTATGATCCGAGAAGATTTGGTAGTGTACGGCGTGTAGGTAGTGCCTGAAAATCTTTAAGGCGAATACTACTGCTCCCAACTCCAAATAATGTACTGGATAGTTGATTTCATTCTTATTCAGTTTTCTTGAAACATATGCGATCACATGTCTATGCTGCATCAATACCGCTCCCATTCCTTGATATGATGCGTCCGTGTAAACTTGAAATCCTTCCTTCCCGGATGGAAGGGCTAGGATGGGTGCGGATGTAAGTGTGTCCTTTAGTTCTTGGATCACAGCTTCATATTGGGGTGTCCACTCATACGAAAAACCTTTTTTTGTTAGGGAAGTAAGAGGAAGAGCAACCTTTGAGAATCTCTTTACAAACTTACGGTAGTACCCGGCAAGTCCAAGGAAACTCTGCACGTTGGCCGCCGGCTTCAAAGGCGACCACTCCTTCACAACACGCACTTTGGCCGGTTCCACAGCTAACATAACCCCGCTGATCATGTGACCCAAGAAAGCAACCTCACGCAAGAATTCACACTTGCTAAACATGGCGAACAGGGCGTGCTCTTTTAACTTCTTCAGTACTAAGGCCAGATGCCCGACATGTTCTTACTCTTTCCTAGAGTAGACCAATATATTGTTGATAAAAACAATGACAAAGACATCTAGATAGGGCTCGAACACTTTGTTCATCAAGCTAATGAAAGCTTATGGGGCATTGGTGAGCCCAAATGGCTTCACTGTGAACTCATACAAGCCGTACCTTGAGCTGAAAGCCATTTTCTGAATATCATCCTCTTATATTCTCAATTGATAATACCCCAAGCGCAAATCTAGCTTGGAAAACCAACGCGCTCCCACCAGTTGATCGAACAACTCATCGATCTAATATAACGGATAGGTGTTCCGTACCGTCAGTTGGTTGAGCTCCCGATAGTCTATGCATAGTCGCAGGGTTCCATCTTTCTTCTTAATGAATAGAACAGGGGCTCCCCAAGGTGATGAGCTGGGGTGAACAAACCCGTATTCTACCAACTCTTGCAATTGAACTCTAAACTCCGTGAGTTCCTTTGGGGCCATCCGATAAGGGGTCCTTGAGACAGACTTGGATCCTAGTACTAGCTTAATCTGAAAATCCACTTCTCTATGCGGGGGTAATCCTGCCAATTTCTCAGGAAATACCTCGGGAATGTCCCGCACTACCCGCACGTCCTTCACATCTATTTTTATCTCCTTCAGTTCGAAGCATATCATGTTGACTTCATACCCTCTCATGTGAGCTTTAAAGGCCTGGATCGAAGATAATAGTAAACGTGGTGTGAATTTTACACCATGAAAAATGACCTCTAAGTCTCCATGTCTCAACGAGATCCTCTTCTGCACGCAGTCAATCTTCGCATAGTGCCACTCCACCATGCCATGCCCAGAATGAGGTCGAACTCTGGCATTCTCAAGACTGTGGCAGGGGTGTCGAAGAGCTTTCCTTCAAGGAGAACCTCAAACTCGTACTTCGCAGTTGTCGCCATATCCGATCCATTTGGAAGGCGCACCCTTCGAGAAGTACTTGTGAAGTATTGCACTCCATCTATATCTTTTATGAAGTCTTCAAACACAAAAGAGTGCGAGGCACCGGTGTCGAAGAATGTATATGCCAGTTTCCCAACGACCATCACGGTGCCTAAGTGTCAATAAAAATTCTCAAGATATGTGTCTAGTATATCTTAAGCAACTTGAGGGTATTAATCAATATACAATGATTAACTGTAATCATACCTGCAATCACCTCCTGAGGGATCCGCTTTTGAGTCATGTCTAACGCATACATCTGATCCCGAGCGGGCCGGGGGTTTCCTCCTCATTGTCCTCATCCTCAAACATGCATGTGCCCCCGCCCTCGAGGAGCTGCTAGAGGGAAAGCGAAAGGTGCATTTCTAAATAGTTGCGGGAAGTAGCGTCGAATGTGTCCCAGTTGGTTGCATTCGAAGCACACTCGCTTCTGCTGCCCACCGGATTACTTAAATTGTTGAGGTGGAGGCAATGCTGGCAGTTGCGGAACCGGGCGCTCCATTCTGAAATTCTGGGGGAAACGCCCTCCACCTCTTTTACATCCTCTTCCTCCTCTATTATAAAATCTCCTTCTATTGCTGGGGCCGGCTTCCATCACGCCATCAACTAGCCTTTTACCACTTCCCAAGTGGTCTGTTTCCGACCTCTTCGCCATATCAATAATCTCGGCTAGACTTGAGTCCGCTATAAACAAAAGGGCTTGCCTCAGGGGGTCTCGCAAGCCTTTGTAAAAAATTTTTGTGTATCCTCTATAGTCCCGAGCTGCCGAGGGGATTAAATGCTCTAAAAAGGATTCAGAGAATTCGCTCCAACTGATATCCGTGTAGACCCGTCCTTGAAAAGTGGAGCCCATGAGGGACTTCGACCACCTTTTGGCGTGCAGCTCTAAGACTACACCACCAGGTTGTTTGGGCACCTTATTCCGTCCAACAATTCTAGTACAGTGTCGAGCCATTCTTCCGTACGCATTACAGACTCCGTCTTAAGGTAAGCAGGAGGGGAGAGAGATCGGAAAGTTCTTAACCAATTGGATCCCGGACCCTGCTGTTGTACAGGGGCTTGCTGGGATTGGGACATGAAGGCTTCCATGATAGCTGTGAGCGTTTTCCCTAGATCGGATTATTGGAATTATGTAGGTACGGACGGGGCGGGGGTGCCCCTCACTTGCTCAACATGTACTGGAATATACACGTAAGGTACAAACTTAAGGTTAGGTCGGCTAATCGAAGGTTAAATATGGACAAACTTAGTGTGAATTACATATGGGCACACCAATGCTTCCGCTAAGTCAGTTTGTCAGCAAACGGACTAAATGAACGGGGGTGGTACCATTGTTGAATGACTTTTTCAGTTCAGGATCGTAGCAACCTGATACCATTTGTAAGACCCCCCCCCCTCCCGGAACACAAAATACGGCACGCGAGGGGTCATATGCTAAGAACAGTCGCCTTGCGGGGGCAGTAACACCCGGGTTAGCCTGTACCACAAGACGCCTATTTTGCCGGCTATAACCAATATCACGCATTGCCGCCCAACCAAAATATAACACAGAAGTCAAATCCACACAAAGCATAGAGTCCATAATATCATAAATAAAGAAGCTACAACAAGCTTCTAATATCAGAGTACGTAAATAGTAGTTTTCCCAAAAGGGCTGCAACAAAAAACATTCACACTCACATCTGTAATTGACGATAGCGACTGTACCGTCCACTACGGCCCTGTCTTCCGGGCCTGGCTGTCCGGCTGCATAACCTGCTGCACCACCTGCGGGGTTTCCTCCTAAAAAGGAAGACGTAGCAACCGTTAGTCATAAAGACTAAGTGGCTTCACATCCACTCCCCCGACGACTCCTCGGTACCGGGCGGAGAAAGTAACAGGGTACATTATATATAAATCATAAGTACAAGCAGGTGGTATAAACTCAAGAACACAAGGTATATAAAGCAGTGTAATAAATGAGTAACCTCTTATTCTTATAATTCTACCATCTACAGCAGCATGAGAGTATAATGTTATAACAGTAAGTAACTCAACTTATATGAATGCCCATACAAGCATATAAGTTGGGGATCATTGAGCAGTAAGTAACTCATCGTATAGGAGTGCCCATACAAAATTATACTATGAGGATCTTGTGTATGCAATGAAGTGTAATGACATGTATGCAATGCAATGACTCACCCATGATCACGCGCATGCAATCGCTATATCAACACAGACTTGTAGTTCCCACTTTTCGAGTAGGTAGCTAACCTCTCAGGCATCATCCGTCATGGCCAGAAGGTGATAGTAGAGCGGGCATCTTCACTACTAGGCTGGTCTCCACACTACCTATCCTAGGACTTTGTATGCCTCAATGCTAAGAACACAATAGCGGAGCTCACATGCGTACTACGACACAGCGGGTGTCATGGGTAGATGTGCACCGCCCGAACTGGCCTAATATGTGATACGAAAGGAGCCTCAGAAATAAGCATGAGGACCAAGACCAACCATTCACTTGGTACGGAAGGAGCCTCGGGACGTGAACACCGAGGACCAAGCCCAACAGCCCAAGGTCTATCTGTAAACACCCATGGGTTTGTACGATTGGCGAGCCCGTAGACCAGCCACACTATCGTTAACACGGGATTACGACACCGCGTATCGAACCACACCGCATGCAATATAACCACATCATGGTATGAAAGGAGCCTCTAAAATGAGCACGAGTACCAAGCCCAACCGACCATATGGTACGGTAGGAGCCTCTGTAACGCCCCCGTTTTTTTCGACGATTTTATTTAAATAGGAAGCGTCATATTTATGACATCATGTCGTTACCTTTAACGTCATGATGACGGCGTAATGCCATAAAGGGATTTTCGCGTCCTTGCGGTCAAGTCAGCCGAATTCTTGTTGTAATGGGAAAATTTTGCATTTGGAATTTAAGTTGAGTTATTTTCGACTTACTCGTCAAGTTTCGTCGCGATCCGAGCGATATTTGGGTCTCGGCATTTTTCCGAAGTTTTGTGGAATTTATGTTTGTCGTAAAATTTGAAAATCTATATCTCGAGAATGGCTCGTCTGATTTTTGTTTTGACTTCGTCGTTGTGTTCGTAGCGTCTGTGCTCGCCTACGGCGTGAGTTTCATTCGATTCTGCGCGCGTTTGGGCCTCCGTTTCGAACTCGCGTTTCCTTATTCAAATATGTATACATACAATTATTTTAATATGAAAAGTACTATTCATTCGTATAGTTTGATCAAAAGGTATATTGCAAAGAAATTGTCTCTCTGCTTTCCTTATTCTTGAGTGAGATTCCCTACGTCTCGTGTAGGTACTGTTCATGCTAAGCTATACTCGAGTGCCGGTTCTTTTACTCGAATGATTTTCTTTAGTACTCGGGTAAATTATTTATTCTACTCGAGTAATCTTTTTGATACTCGAGTATATCAATCCTGTTACTCGAGTAAATCTTTCTTCTACTCGAGTATCTTTCTGTTACTCGAGTATATAAATCCTGTTACTCGAGTAAATCTTTCTTCTACTCGAGTATCTTTCTGTTACTCGAGTATGTCAATCCTGTTACTCGAGTAAGTCATTCTTCTACTCGAGTAATCTTTTCTACTACTCGAGTATATCAATCCTGTTACTCGAGTAATTCTCTCTTCTACTCGAGTAATCTTTCTGTTACTCGAGTATATCTGTAACGTCCCAATTCGCGCTAGGCCCCTTGATTGCGTATTTGAGTCAAAGGGGCTGTGGTGAGCCCAATGGGGGATGTGGGTGAACAGGTGCGGACGTGCGGGAAATGAGGAAAACAAGGCAAAACAGCATTTTTGGCTGACACGGGTATGGACACGGCCGTGTCCATACCCGTGTGCCTCATAAAAATAGGTTTACCAGTCAGAGAGGTACACGGGCATTGGGACACGGGCGTGTCCCTAGCCGTGTGCCAAGGACACGGGTCGGGACACGGGCGTGTCCCTAGCCGTGTGCCGCAACCCTGACCCGGCAGAAAGTGGTTCTGGGAGGAACACGGCCCTAGACACGGCATGCCACACGGCCGTGTCACCTGAACACGGGTAGGAACACGGCCGTGTGCCTACCCGTGTCTGCGATGTATAAAAAGGAAAAAGTTGGGAAACCCTAGCATTTCATCTCCTTTCTTCTGCCCCGAAAATTCCTGAGAGGGTTCTTGGCTGGAGGAGGAGGAAGAGCTTGCCGGAGCCATCCTTGGAGGAATCAAAACGCCGCCGCCGTCAAGGGAAAAACAATGCCGCCGCGAAGGAGTGCGAGGCTCATGGCCGGCCATGGTGGTACCGCTGGACTTGAGGTGAGCTTCCTCCCCTCTCCCTTGGTGCTAGATCTATAGCTATTTTAGGAGAGACATCGACTCCATAGAGTCTTGATGGTGAGGAGAAGAGTTCTTAGGTTAAGCCATGCCTAGGTTTTCTAGGCTTAGTATTCCTCAACCTTCTCATCGTTCAAAGTGGAGATGAGAGGGATTTTCGTTGAGGGTTTGGCTTTGAAAGGAGGAATAAGGTTGGGTGCGATTTCTGGAGAAGTTTATGCGAGGTCGTGCAAGGAAGAAGATGAACGGATGCCGTTCATCTCGCCTTAAGATGCGTGCAGAAATCTGATTTCTGCACGCAGCGACCTTCGTGGCCAATTTCGGAGGTGTTCTGGCCAGATCTGGGTGAACGACTCAACACAAAAGTTGTAGCCCTTGAAATTACCTTTCCAACGAGTGGTTGCTCGTTTCCATGCGATATCTGTAGCCACGGGAAAGCTGGTTCGAGTCCGCTGCGTTCGGGAAAATTCCTGTACAGGAAACTGTTTCCTGTACGTGTTCGAGTTGAATTTCTGGTAGGTTGCGACCAGATCTGGGCGATCGACTCAACACGAAAGTCGTAGCCCTCGCGAATACCTTTCCAACGAGGGGTTGTGCGTTGTGATCGGATTCCTGTAGCTCCGGGAATCCCAGTTTTAGTATTGGGCTATCCTATGTTAATGCACTTGTTAATTTATAATGTTAGCTCTCTTGCAATGATTGTGATTTGCTCATTTGATATCTTGCTCCCATATATCTATAATGTTGTTGTTACTATAATTTAGCATGGTTATTCATTTGGTTGTGTAATAAGGTATAACCATGTATTGGTAGAGAAATGGGTTGGATGGGAAGGCTAGATATTAGGAGTTGAGATCGGTATAGGATATACGTATATAATTTGGTGCTGAATATATCTATTGTGCGTAGTGTTGAGGTGAAGTCATTGAATAGGTGGGCGTGAAAATGATGAACACTATGTGAGGAGTATTTTGTAACCGTAATCCGAGCCCAAGGGGTTATTAATAACCGATGCTTAGGGTTGAAGTCTCCCTACGGGTAGCATCGAGTGAGTTGTTTTGGGGCATGTAATGTGCGACGATTCATCGTGTCGCGATATTGAGATAATGACTGTGGCAGGTCTACGGGTTCGCCAGTCGTCACACCGATGGGAGCCAATGGGTAGACCTTGGGTGGTAGGGTTAGATACTTGGTGTCCATAAACCGAGATCTCCTCCGCGCCATGAGAACGGTTGGGCTTGCACCTCGTGTGCTTCCGAGGTTCCATCCGGTTCGAAATCAAAGGCCAGGTTGGGCTGTGTTCTTGGTGCACATTTACCCAAGACCCCTTCTGAGCCGTAGTACGCAGGTGAGCTCCGCTGTTGTGTTCTTAGCGTTGAGGCATACGGGGGCCTAGGATAGGTAGTGTGATACCACCTAGTAGTGGAGACGCCCGCTCCACTGTCGCCGTCTGGCCACGACGGACGACGCCTGAGAGGTTAGCTACCTGCTCGAAAAGTGGGAACTTCAAGTCTGTGTCGACATAGCAACTTGCATGTGCGTGCGCATGAGTCGGTCATACCATAACATTCATATCATGTCATTCATTGCATACACAAGATCCTCACCGTATAAGTTTGTATGGGCACTCCTATACGATGAGTTACTTTATTGTTAAGCCGATCCTTAACTTATAAGTTTGTATGGGCACTCTTATAAGTTAAGTTACTATTCTGATTAATTATACCTGCTGTCATATACTATCGATATTTGTAGAACTGCTAGTTGTGTAGCGTAGTTTATACTCCACTATTTTTACAGTCACCTGCTTGTTTACTTGCTTATATATAATCATATTGTACCTTGTTCCTTTCTCCGCCCGGTGCCGAGGAGTCGCCGGGGGAGCGGATGTGAAGCCACTTAGTCTTATGACTAACGGTTGCTACGTCTTCCTTTTTAGGAGGAAACCCCGCAGGTAGAGCAGCGATGGACTATGCAGCAGGACAGCCAGGCCCGGATGATAGGACCTGAGGTGGTGGTGCCATCGGCACCGTCAGTGATAGTCGTGAGTGTTTTCATGTAGCCGTTTGGCAAAGCATTTCTAGACTCTTGTTCTTTTTGTACAAGCCTGTTGTGCTTGTTATCTTCCGCTACTTTTGGACTTTAACTTAGCTGTGAACTGAACTGCTTTGCTTTTACTTTTCTGTTATGGTTGGGTTGGCATGTTTGTTGTGATATGTATTGTAGCCGGCGGAATAGGCGTCTTGTGGTAAAGGCTAACCCGTGTGTTAGTGCTACCGCAAGGCGGCTATTTCGGGCATAAGACTCCCCTCGTGCCGTGTGTTGTGTTCCGGGAGGGGGGTCTTACAAATGGTATCAGACTTAGCCGATCTTCACCTACAGCAGTCAGGTAACAATGGGCCACTCCCGTTCGATTAGTCGGTTTGGGGACAAACCGACTTAGCGGAAGCAGTGGTGTGCCCATATGTAATTCACACTAAGTTGTCCAACTTTGACATTAGTTTTAGCCAACCTGACCCTAATTTGTACCTTGCGTATAGGTCCCAGCGCAGGTGGAGCCGGTTGGGGGCACTCCTACCCCTTCCGTTCCTTCACAATTCCAGCAGTCGGAGCTGGGACAAACGCTGTCAGCCATATTGGATGCATTTAAAGCCCAGCAAGCTCCGGTGCAACAACAAGCGCCAAGCTCCAACTGGTTGAGCACCTTCCGTGCCCTGTCCCCTCCTGCCTATCTTGGGACAGAATCGTCGGTGCGCACCGAGGAATGGCTTGATACCGTGCAGGAATTGATGGCTGGCATAAGATGTCCGAACAGTATGGCGGTGACATTGGTAGTGACGCTGCTAGAGCTGCACGCCAAAAGGTGGTGGAAGTCCCTCATGGGCTCCATCTTCCAAGGGCGGTTGTACACGGACATCGGTTGGAACGAGTTCACCGAGGCTTTTCTGGATCACTTCATCCCTTCTTCTGCTCGGGATGGACTTGAAGAAAAATTTCTGCAGCTGAAGCAAGGATCGAATTCGGTAACGGAGTACCAGAGGGAGTTCCAACACCTCGCTAGGTTTGCCGATTCCTATGAGTTGGACGATAGAGGCTACACGAAGCGCTTCTACAAAGGGTTGAGGGACCCCCTGAGGCAGGCCCTTTTGTTTATAGCCGATGGAAGCCTGGCAGAAATCATTGACATGGCAAAGAGACTGGAGGCGGACCACATGGGATGTGGCAAGAGACCCGCGGAAGGAGTAATTGAAGTCGGCCCTAGTAATAGAAGGCGGAATGATCATGGCAGAGGAAGGGGAAACCACAGAGGCGGTCGGTGGGTCAACCGGAACTATCGGGTGGAGTACCCAATTCCGCAACCACTAGCTTTACCTCCACCACCGCAGCAGCAATATTATCAACAACCTGGGGGCCGACGTGAGGTGATATGTTTTGAGTGCAACCAACCGGGGCATGTCCGACGAGTTTGCCCGCGATTGATCGGGGATGCTCCTATTGCTCCCCCTCCAGTAGCTCCACGGGGGCGAGGGCACATGCGTGGCCGAGGAAGAGGACCACCAGGGAGAAATCAAGGACATGCGCGGGAGCATGTATTCGCATTGGATATGACTCAGGAGAGAAATCCGCAGGAAGTCATCACCGGTACGTGCAAAAATTTATTAATATTATATGACTTGTTAGATTTATGATACAAATGATACGCGCTATTCTGATTAGTGATTACCCTTTTGGAACCTAGGCACTGTCGTGGTTAGCGGGAGACCCGCCTATACGTTATTTGACACGGGTGCGTCTCACTCGTTCATTTCGGAGGACTTCGTGAAGGACTTGGAGGGAGTGCAACACTTCACGGGCATTACTCAAAGGGTGCGCCTTCCGGACGGCTCTGAGATGACGTCGTCAGCAAGTTGCGATTTCGACACCCTTATTGGAGGAAAGTTCTTTGAAACTCCGGCTACAGTGTTAAGAATCCCGGAGTTCGATCTCATCTTGGGCATGAAGTGGTTGGACTGGCACCACGCCAGGATCAATTGTGCGGAGAAGCAAGTTATGTTGAGGCATGGAGACTCGGAAGTCATCTTCCAAGGTATTAAATTCGCACCCCGTAAATTATTATCTTCAATCCAAGCTATGAAATCTCATATGGAAGGGGACGAGGTCTATGTAATCTGCTTTGAGTTGAAGAAATTGACATTAGAGGTCAAGGATGTGCGGGTGGTGCGAGAATTTCCCGAGGTATTTCCCGAGAAATTGCCGGGACTACCCCCGCATAGGGAAGTGGACTTCCAAATCAAGCTAATTCCGGGTGCCAAGCCCGTCTCGCGAGCTCCATACCGAATGGCTCCGAAGGAACTTGCAGAGTTTAGAGTCCAGCTTCAGGAATTGGTGGAAGCAGGGTTCGTTCGCCCAAGCTCGTCGCCTTGGGGAGCGCCCGTTTTGTTCGTCAAAAAGAAGGATGGCACCCTGCGGTTGTGCATTGATTATCGAGAGCTGAACCGGTTAACGGTGCGGAACACCTATCCCCTACCGCGCATTGATGAGTTATTTGATCAATTGGTGGGATCGTATTGGTTCTCCAAGTTAGATCTGCGTTCGGGATATTATCAGCTGAGGATACAAGAAGATGACATTCAGAAGACGGCGTTCAGTTCGAGATATGGTTTGTATGAATTCACCGTGATGCCGTTTGGGCTCACAAACGCCCCTTCCGCCTTTATGAGCTTGATGAACAAGGTGTTCAGCCCTTATTTGGACATCTTTGTCATCGTGTTCATCGATGATATCCTAGTCTACTCCAAGACTGAAGCAGAACACGCCGAACATCTAACTTTGGTGCTGAGGAAACTAAAGGAGCACGCTTTGTTTGCCAAGTTCAACAAATGCGAGTTTTGGCTTCGAGAGGTCGCGTTCTTAGGCCATGTGATTAGTGGGGCGGGGCTAGCAGTAGATCCGGCCAAGGTGCGGGCCGTGAAGGAGTGGTCGCCATTGAAGTCAGCGGCCGACATACGGAGCTTTCTTGGACTTGCCGGGTACTATCGCAAGTTCGTGAAAGGCTTCTCGAAGATCGCCCTTCCCCTTACTACGCTGACCAAGAAGGGTGTGCCGTTTGAATGGACACCCCAGTGTGAAGCTGCATTCCAAGAGTTGAAAGACAGATTGACGACTGCACCCATCCTAGCTCTTCCATCTGGGAAGGAGGGCTTTCAAGTTTACACGGATGCGTCGTATCAAGGGATGGGAGCTGTGTTGATGCAGAATGGGCATGTGATCGCTTATGCTTCAAGACAGTTGAAGAAGCATGAAGCCAGCTACCCGGTGCATGATCTAGAGTTGGGAGCGGTGGTATTCGCCTTGAAGATGTGGAGGCATTATTTATATGGCGTCCACTGCGAGATCTACTCGGATCACAAAAATCTGAAGTACGTTCACACCCAGAAGGAGTTAAACTTGAGACAGCGGCGGTGGTTGGAGTTCTTGTGCGACTATGAATTCACCTTGAACTACCACCCCGGGAAGGTTAATTCCGTAGCTGATGCCTTGAGCCGGAAAGCGCCGGGAACGAGCACTGAATCCCACTTGATGAGGATGGAGTTAATCCGAACACTGCAAGAGATGGAAATCACTTTGGTCTTTAAGAATCAACCGGAAGAGTATACAGAATATCTGGCCGCGATGAGTATAGTTTGCAACATACGAGACCGGATCCGGACGGAACAAAAGAAGGATGCGGCTTTAACCCCGGCTTTCAAGTCAATGGAGGATGGGACTACGGAAGAATACTCCCTAAAAGACGGCCTCGTCCATTTTCGTGGCCGGCTTTACATCCCCGAAGGTGACAACATTCGGGAGGATATTCTAAAGGAGGCCCATTGCTCCAAGTACTCGGTGCACCCGGGGATCGCGAAGATGTACACCGATTTGAGAAAGACGATGTGTTGGCCGGGCATGAAGAGGGATGTCAAGTACTTTGTTACTCATTGTGTGGCCTGTCAAATGGTGAAGGCGGAGTGCAGAAGCCCCGGTGGAATGCTACAGTCGTTGCCCATCCCCGAATGGAAATTTGAGGACATCTCCATGGACTTCGTCCACGGGTTACCTCGCTCGCACTCGGGGAATGATTCCGTGTGGGTGATAGTTGACCGGTTGACCAAGGTAGCCCGATTTATCCCAATGAAGAAGGAGGCGCAAGTGGGCGTCTTAGTGCGTCTCTTTGTGGAACAATTTGTGCGGTACCATGGTGTGCCAAAGACGATCGTCTCCGACCGGGATGGTCGGTTTACTTCAAGAGAATGGAGGGCTGTACAGGCTTATTTGGGCTCGCGCCTCGCCTTTAGCACAGCCTTTCACCCACAAACGGACGGGCAATCTGAACGAACCATCCGAACATTGGAGGACCTTCTGCGGTTGTGTGTGCTAGATAAAGGAGAACCATGGGAGAGACTCTTACCTCTCGTGGAGTTCTCTTATAATAACAGTCATCAAGCCAGTATTGGAATGGCACCTCATGAAGCTTTGTATGGAAGGAGGTGTAGAACACCCTTGTCCTGGGTGCAAGACGAAGATCCGAAGACATTGGGAAATGAGTATATTGATGACACGGACGCGGTGGTTAGGTTGATCCGGAATCGAATGCTAGAGGCTCAAAGCCGACAGGCGAAATATTACAACGCAAGGCACCGTATGGTAGAGTTTCAAGTGGGTGATAAGGTGTTCCTGAAGATTCGACCGATGCACGGAGTGTCACGAGTACGTGGAGTCAAGAAGCTCAGCCCAAGGTATGTCGGGCCCTATGTTGTAGTGGAAAGGATTGGCCCTCTGGCCTATCGATTGGAGTTACCACCGGAGCTGGAGAACCTTCACGACGTGTTCCATGTATCGTCGCTTCGGAAGGCTTTGTTGCGACCTGAACAGTATATCCCCACGGCGGATGGTGCCGTGGCGTCTGATAGGTCTGTGCGACTGGAGCCGGTGCGGATCGTTGATAACGAGACAAGGACCTTGCGCCGCAAAAGTGTTCCCTTGGTGAAGGTGCTATGGTCTAATCACGGGAAGGAAGAGTGCACATGGGAGCCAAGGGATTTGATGCAAGAGCGCTACCCGGAATTATTTACTCCAGGTAAAAATTTTATTTGAAAGCATAGTTCCCTTTTTATGTGTTTCACTCCCATAGCCTTACCCTGATTTCGGGGACAAAATCTTTTATTTTGTTTATAGGATTTGTAACGTCCCAATTCGCGCTAGGCCCCTTGATTGCGTATTTGAGTCAAAGGGGCTGTGGTGAGCCCAATGGGGGATGTGGGTGAACAGGTGCGGACGTGCGGGAAATGAGGAAAACAAGGCAAAACAGCATTTTTGGCTGACACGGGTATGGACACGGCCGTGTCCATACCCGTGTGCCTCATAAAAATAGGTTTACCAGTCAGAGAGGTACACGGGCATTGGGACACGGGCGTGTCCCTAGCCGTGTGCCAAGGACACGGGTCGGGACACGGGCGTGTCCCTAGCCGTGTGCCGCAAACCTGACCGGCAGAAAGTGGTTCTGGGAGGAACACGGCCCTTGACACGGCATGCCACACGGCCGTGTCACCTGAACACGGGTAGGAACACGGCCGTGTGCCTACCCGTGTCTGCGATGTATAAAAAGGAAAAAGTTGGGAAACCCTAGCATTTCATCTCCTTTCTTCTGCCCCGAAATTTCTGAGAGGGTTCTTGGCTGGAGGAGGAGGAAGAGCTTGCCGGAGCCATCCTTGGAGGAATCAAAACGCCGCCGCCGTCAAGGGAAAAACAATGCCGCCGCGAAGGAGTGCGAGGCTCATGGCCGGCCATGGTGGTACCGCTGGACTTGAGGTGAGCTTCCTCCCCTCTCCCTTGGTGCTAGATCTATAGCTATTTTAGGAAAGACATCGACTCCATAGAGTCTTGATGGTGAGGAGAAGAGTTCTTAGGTTAAGCCATGCCTAGGTTTTCTAGGCTTAGTATTCCTCAACCTTCTCATCGTTCAAAGTGGAGATGAGAGGGATTTTCGTTGAGGGTTTGGCTTTGAAAGGAGGAATAAGGTTGGGTGCGATTTCTGGAGAAGTTTATGCGAGGTCGTTGCAAGGAAGAAGATGAACGGATGCCGTTCATCTCGCCTTAAGATGCGTGCAGAAATCTGATTTCTGCACGCAGCGACCTTCGTGGCCAATTTCGGAGGTGTTCTGGCCAGATCTGGGTGAACGACTCAACACAAAAGTTGTAGCCCTTGAAATTACCTTTCCAACGAGTGGTTGCTCGTTTCCATGCGATACCTGTAGCCACGGGAAAGCTGGTTCGAGTCCGCTGCGTTCGGGAAAATTCCTGTACAGGAAACTGTTTCTGTACGTGTTCGAGTTGAATTTCTGGTAGGTTGCGACCAGATCTGGGCGATCGACTCAACACGAAAGTCGTAGCCCTCGCGAATACCTTTCCAACGAGGGGTTGTGCGTTGTGATCGGATTCCTGTAGCTCCGGGAATCCCAGTTTTAGTATTGGGCTATCCTATGTTAATGCACTTGTTAATTTATAATGTTAGCTCTCTTGCAATGATTGTGATTTGCTCATTTGATATCTTGCTCCCATATATCTATAATGTTGTTGTTACTATAATTTAGCATGGTTATTCATTTGGTTGTGTAATAAGGTATAACCATGTATTGGTAGAGAAATGGGTTGGATGGGAAGGCTAGATATTAGGAGTTGAGATCGGTATAGGATATACGTATATAATTTGGTGTTGAATATATCTATTGTGCGTAGTGTTGAGGTGAAGTCATTGAATAGGTGGGCGTGAAAATGATGAACACTATGTGAGGAGTATTTTGTAACCGTAATCCGAGCCCAAGGGGTTATTAATAACCGATGCTTAGGGTTGAGTCTCCCTACGGGTAGCATCGAGTGAGTTGTTTTGGGGCATGTAATGTGCGACGATTCATCGTGTCGCGATATTGAGATAATGACTGTGGCAGGTCTACGGGTTCGCCAGTCGTCACACCGATGGGAGCCAATGGGTAGACCTTGGGCGGTAGGGTTAGATACTTGGTGTCCATAAACCGAGATCTCCTCCGCGCCATGAGAACGGTTGGGCTTGCACCTCGTGTGCTTCCGAGGTTCCATCCGGTTCGAAATCAAAGGCCAGGTTGGGCTGTGTTCTTGGTGCACATTTACCCAAGACCCTTCTGAGCCGTAGTACGCAGGTGAGCTCCGCTGTTGTGTTCTTAGCGTTGAGGCGTACGGGGGCCTAGGATAGGTAGTGTGATACCACCTAGTAGTGGAGACGCCCGCTCCACTGTCGCCGTCTGGCCACGACGGACGACGCCTGAGAGGTTAGCTACCTGCTCGAAAAGTGGGAACTTCAAGTCTGTGTCGACATAGCAACTTGCATGTGCGTGCGCATGAGTCGGTCATACCATAACATTCATATCATGTCATTCATTGCATACACAAGATCCTCACCGTATAAGTTTGTATGGGCACTCCTATACGATGAGTTACTTTATGTTAAGCCGATCCTTAACTTATAAGTTTGTATGGGCACTCTTATAAGTTAAGTTACTATTCTGATTAATTATACCTGCTGTCATATACTATCGATATTTGTAGAACTGCTAGTTGTGTAGCGTAGTTTATACTCCACTATTTTTACAGTCACCTGCTTGTTTACTTGCTTATATATAATCATATTGTACCTTGTTCCTTTCTCCGCCCGGTGCCGAGGAGTCGCCGGGGGAGCGGATGTGAAGCCACTTAGTCTTATGACTAACGGTTGCTACGTCTTCCTTTTTAGGAGGAAACCCCGCAGGTAGAGCAGCGACGGACTATGCAGCAGGACAGCCAGGCCCGGATGATAGGACCTGAGGTGGTGGTGCCATCGGCACCGTCAGTGATAGTCGTGAGTGTTTTCATGTAGCCGTTTGGCAAAGCATTTCTAGACTCTTGTTCTTTTTGTACAAGCCTGTTGTGCTTGTTATCTTCCGCTACTTTTGGACTTTAACTTAGCTGTGAACTGAACTGCTTTTGCTTTTACTTTTCTGTTATGGTTGGGTTGGCATGTTTGTTGTGATATGTATTGTAGCCGGCGGAATAGGCGTCTTGTGGTAAAGGCTAACCGTGTGTTAGTGCTACCGCAAGGCGGCTATTTCGGGCATAAGACTCCCCTCGTGCCGTGTGTTGTGTTCCGGGAGGGGGGTCTTACAATATCAATCCTGTTACTCGATTAAATCTTTCTTCTACTCGAGTATCTTTTTGTTACTCGAGTATGTCAATCCTGTTACTTGAGTAATTCTTTTATCTACTCGAGTAGTCGTTTCTACCTCTCGAGTACCCGTAAGCTTGTTCTCGTGTAGTCCATTATAGTCTGCGTTCGGGCGCATTTTGGAGGGTCAAAACCGTGCCGTATGGAAAAATGGCTAACATGAAATTTGTTCGTATCGATGAGATCTACAACTTTTATGTTGGGCACATTTCGATTCGAAGCCATACTAGACCTCTAATTTTGTTTTTCGGGAATTGCTCGTACTTATACCGTTTTTTTTATATTTAGACAAAATATTTTATAAGTACTTATATATATACTCTTATACTTAGGTTATTAGAAAAGAATAAACACTTCATCTTCTCCGATTCCTTCTCCCGAACCAGAGCGGCGTGAGTGAGAGAGAGAATATTTCGTGAACCTTCCCGTGGCCGCCGACGGAGCTCCGGTGCTCGGAATCTTCAACCGAGCTTAGATTTGGAAAGCTCTCACCGAGAGCTACGCTATCTTGGTAAATTTTTCCCCTTTCTTTGATTTTTCTCGTTAGAGTTTTTCGGCCCTAACCCCCTTTTCGACCATTTTTGTCTAGATTTCAACTTCCTCCATCCTCTTTTGCCCCGATCTGTGACGTGGACTGATTTGGAGAACTTTTCCGGTAAAACCAAGGCAAGTGGTGGCTTCCCCTCATTTCTCCTTCTCTGATTTGATGGTAACGGTTCAGTTTTTATGTTCTTTATAATTTTCTGCACTTTGTCTTCCAAGTTATTGCTACGATTAACCTTTTTAAATGATCACTCGATGTTGTATGATTTTTTCATGGTGAACTTGATCTTGTCATGATATATTTGATTGTTCTTGAAGTGTTTTAATGATGGCCTTAAATGTCTTACCTATCATTTTTGAACGTATTAGAGTTTGTCTCGTATTGTAATCGTTCATAGGGGTTGATCAACCATGTCTTGAAACTAGAAGTGTAAAGAAGAATCTGACCAGCCAAATCTCGAGATATATTTGTGTTGTGGTTTCTTTGGGTTTCTAAAATTTGCGGGAGTTAGTGGATAAAACCACCTCCACATTGTCTGGCTCCTTTATGGTACCTTGTGGAAGCCTACCGTGTTTCTGGGAATCTACGGTGTATGGTGGAGAGTATGAGACTCCCTCGCAGTTAAGCGGATAAATTATTCGTGAGAGGTGTGTCCAGTTGAGTGACCACCTCGCCCGTGTTTTGAGGTAGGGTCGACCACATGTGCTTAGTAAAGCTAATTAAATTTCTTCTTTATGTTTTTTTACTTTTGTTGTTCCCTTTTTGCCTTGAGAAATCTGGTGTATTTGCGGGAGTACGTGACGATTCACGTAGGTATTTCTTTCTTTTCATGTTTGGCACCTTACTTCAGTACTGTTGGTCTTGGGTTGGTACCCCGTCTGACCTTTGTTTTATTTTGTTTATTTTTCTTCCACCATTTGTACCCTCTTGCTGAGGTGTTCTGTCTTTGGAATGCCTCAGGTTCGGAGCATTAGCAGGTAACGGAGCCGGTTTTGGAGCCTTAGCAGCAGCAGTTTGGCTGTAGTTTTCTCCCTCGCCGTAGCGAGGTAGTTGTTGTTTTAGTTTTCTTTGCCCAGTTTCAGACATATACTTACGGTGGCTTCATGTCAGGTTGTTGACACCCACAGGTTTGTTGACCTTTTTGGACACTTGCTAGCTGTTGTGGTTTCCTTATGTTTGGTTTATATTACTTGCTCTTTGGGATAATTTATTGCTAGGATTGCATGTTAGATATTTTTAACCTATAAAACCCTACAATTAGTAAAGCATACTTGTCATCTCTTTCAAAACTAAGCCACTACTTTCTATTTAGCGTAAAGACTTTTCTATACTTATTATAAATCTAGGGTTTGCATTGTATGAGTTGTTCCTCGGGGACATTCATACTCATGTAGGATATTAGAGTCAATTTAAATAAGTATTTTCCGTAAACGTATAATTTATATTTTAAATCGTGAACTAGATGATTCACTAAGCCGAGGGATACGGCTACCATCATAACATAAACTGGATTTTATTCATAACCATTTATGTTTTCTTCTAAAATTGTAGAGTTTGGAGTCTTGCCTGAACGTCTGCAGTTATCCCCTGCACGGCGTGGCATCACGACGCGTATTTTCCCCTTGCTCTGATATAAATAAATTGTTGGGAAAAATGCGGGGTTTGACAGTTGGTATCAGAGGGAGGTTGCTTGACAATTGGTCGGGCAACCTTCCCTTATTAGTGTTAGTTGCTTAGTGTTATATCACACACACACCGATGTGTCATCAAGATGTCTTGGCTGAAGCATGAATACTACACTCATAAGCATGATTAGAAGTATACGGGGCATATTATGTAGTATGGGATGCATAATATGTGTTTGTATATAGATCCACCATAGGTGGCAACATGTGAGGGTTATGTAGTATGGGATGCATAACCTCACCACATGAATGCCCATTAGCACGTTTTATTTTCGTTGCATGCAATATTATGTAGTATGGGATGCATAACATTGCATGTGTACGCCGCTCATAACATGAATTAAGGCCTTTTATAGAATTCATAGCACCACATGCATAGCATAACATAACATAAGCACAACATGCCAAGCTTAAGATTTACTTGATGACATATGTACACACATGATTTTAAATAAGAGTAAAGAATTCATGCATTCATATCATAGGCACATCAGTCAATAGGACGATTGGATAACATACTGAGTAGGACATATCATCATCATATAATCCCAGAGCAAGTGACAGCTTTAGCAAGTGTCTTTCAAGTATGGTCTGAACTAGTTTTATTTGCCCTAGTCGTAATCTAGGATTTTAATTGAGTTGTTCGTTTGCCTTCTTAGAAATGCCTCCAAAGCGTATTGCGGCGAGATCGACTCCCCAGCCGGAGCGTGAGTCGTCAGGTGCGCAGAGTGATGCGTTGATTGAGTGTTTGCGCCAGAGCAATGAGGCTCTGTCAAGGCAAGTAGTTGCGATGCAAACGCAAATTAAGTCATTGTTGTCTACCGCTCCATCGCGGCAACCTTCAGTGAAAGAGCCTACCTTGGGTCAAGTCGTGCCCGATACCCCTGCTCCTTTGGTGGCCCCGGTGGCAGTACCACCAGAAATGAATTTCATATCGCATTTCCAGCGATTAAGACCTCCCACCTATGACGGGAGTGCCGACTTTATGATTTTGGATGATTGGATCATCTCAATCGAGGAGATGTTTTCGTATTCTGGGATTCTAGAAGCCCAGAAGGTTATGATTGCAGCCTATCAGTTAAAAGGCCTAGCAAAGAGTTGGTGGATTCGTGAAAAGGAGAGTCTGAAGGAAGGCTGTACCTTGGACTCTTTCAAGAAGATGTTGCTGAAGAAGTTTCTGCCCTCGGTCGAGCAGGACCATCTTATGAATAACTTCCTATATTTGAAGCAGAGACAGCTCACGATGAGCGAATATGAGATTGAGTTTAGAAAGTTAAGTAGATTTTCTCCCGATTTGGTACCTTCGGAGGAGGGAAGAGTGAAACGTCTCCTGGGAGAACTAAAAAGTGATGTCCAGCAGTGGGCATGCACTTATGGAGCTGACAGTTATGCTGTGGCAGTGGAAGTCGCACTAAAAGTTGAAGCGATTGAAAATGCCAAGAACCGCGGTGCTGCGGCGAGGAAAGAGAAAAGGAAGGGTATTGAGGATGGTAGTTCCAGGGCATCTGGCCCTTCTTCGAAGAAGAAAGGTAAGGAAGTGTGTAGTTTCTGTGGTCATCCTGGCCACCCTTACGAAAGATGTTTCAAGAGAACAGCCACCCTGAAGCAGCAGCAAGTGCACACCATCCAAGGTGTACCCAAGGGAGAGCTCGTGTGCTCGTTCTATGCAAGGAAGGGTCATGATGTGATTCGGTGCTGGATGAAAAAAAGGACCTGCTTCTAGTGCGGGCAGAAGGGACACAAAAAATCTTCGTGCCCCCAGGCTCAAACCCCACTGCAGCCTTCCCCGCTTCGAGCTCTGCCGCCACCACCAACCCTAGATAAAGGAAAAGGAAAGCTGAACGTGATGACTAGCGAGGAAGCTCAAAACTCTACGCAAGTTATTTCAGGTTAGCCCCAGTCTATTTTATCCCTATTATTTATCGTTGTTGCCATGGTTATCGTTTGTTTAGTTATGTATGTTATGGTTTTAGGGGAGTTTAAGGTGCGGAATAGGTGGGCGCGCGTTCTATTCGATTCGGGTTCCACCCATTCCTTTGTGGCCAGGAGGTTTGTTGATAAACATCGCCTGGATGTTGATCAATTGAGAGACTCCTTCAACGTCAAGCTTCCCTCCGGTGATTCGGTGATATCCAATCAAGGAGTTCTGAGATGCCCTATTTATCTTGGTAATTTTCAGGCCCTTGCGGATCTGTTAATTTTAGACCTGACTGATTTTGATGTGATTTTAGGCATGGACTGGCTGTCCAAGTATGATGCAGTCATCCAGTGCAAGGCAAAAAGACTGGACTTCAGGATGGACAATGGCCAACCTATGAGCGTCTATGGATTTAAGGACAGAGTTTCCCCTGTCTTTTCTGTGGTACGTGCTATAAAGTCTGGTTGCGAGGCGTTTTTAGTTTCTATTTCTGCTCTAGAAACAACTTCTGTTACACCACGTCTCGAGGATGTCTCGGTGGCGCGAGAGTTTCCAGATGTCTTTCCTGATAGTCTTCACGGACTTCCTCCTAAGAGGGAGATTGAGTTCGTGATTGACCTCGAGCCAGGCACTCGTCCCATCGCCAAGGCACCGTACCGTATGGCTCCACGTGAGTTGGATGAGTTGCGTACTAAGCTCGATGAGTTGCTGAGGTGTGGTTTTATTAGACCAAGTTCTTCTCCGTGGGGTGCTCCGGTTTTGTTCGTAAGGAAGAAGTACGGATCGATGAGGCTTTGCATCGATTATAGGGAATTAAATAAGGTGACCGTTAAGAATAGATATTCCCTGCCAAGGATCGATGATTTGTTCGATCAGTTGCGTTGTAGCTCGGTATTTTAAAAAATCGATCTTCGCTCAGGCTACCACCAGTTGAGGATTCGCGAGGAAGATATTCCCCGAACCGCATTCCATTTATGGCATGGACATTATGAGTTTTTGGTGATGTCTTTCGGTTTAACCAATGCACCCTCTGCTTTCATGGATTTGATGAAAAGGGTGTTTAAGGATTTCTTGGACCGATTCGTTATTGTGTTCATAGATGATGTCCTAGTGTATTCCCTCAATGTTGAGGAGCATACTCAGCATTTGCGTTTAATTTTATCGACCCTGAGGGAGCATAAGCTATATGCGAAGTTGAGCAAATGTGAGTTCTGGTTACCTCAGGTTTCCTTTCTGGGTCATATTGTAGGCAAGGACGATATTTCTGTAGACCCGACCAAGATTTCTGCCATGATGGAATGGGAAAGAGCTTCTACACCTAAGGAGATTAGGAGCTTCTTAGGCCTTGCTGGCTATTATAGAAGATTCGTTGAAATATTTTTGGTATTGTCTGCTCCTTTAACTAGACTTACTCAGAAGAACACTGCATTCATTTGGAGTGATAAGTGTGAAGAGGCTTTCCAAGAGTTGAAGAAGAGACTATGTACTGCCCCAATTTTAACCTTACCTACTGAAGGAGTCGAGTATGCTGTGTACGTCGATGCGTCACACATCGGACTTGGTTGTGTTTTAATGCAAGATGGTAAGGTGATCGCGTATGGATCGAGGCAACTAAAGATTCACGAGAGAAACTATCCTACGCACGATTTGGAGTTTGCTGCCGTAATTTATGCGCTGAAGCTGTGGAGACACTTATTGTATGACGCGCTGTGCAAGATCTATACGGATCATAAGAGTTTGAAGTACGTCTTCACTCAGAAGGAACTAAATCTACGCCAGCGTCGGTGGTTAGAATATGTGGCGGATTATGAAGTAGAAATTCTTTATCATTCGGGAAAGGCTAATGTTGTAACTGATGCTTTGAGTAGGAAGACCGCTAAAATTTTTAATCTATCGGTACAGTCCTTAGTAGAAGAATTCTTGTTGATAAACATCAAGATTGGGAGTAGTTCTACGCCTGCTAGTTTGGAAGCAGAAGTGCCCTCTTGGATTACCCTTACTAGGGTGCACCAAAAGGATGATCCGGAATTGTTGCACCTCTGGAATAGAACTGAGAAAGGAGAGTTACCTGATTTTTCTTTGGACGAGCTAGGTACTCTGAAATATCGGGGTAGATTCTGTATTCCTGACATGGGTGACATCCGAGCTAAAATTTGTGAAGAAGCTCATGGTCTTAGTGTTTCCTATCATCCTGGTTCCACCAAAATGTATTAAGATCTAAAGCAAATTGTTTGGTGGGCAGGGATGAAGAGCGATATCGCAAAGTTTGTATCAGAATGTTATACGTGTTAGCATGTCAAGGCTGATCACAGAAGGCCTGGTGGAAAATTGACACCTCTTGATATTCCAAGTTGGAAATGGGAAAGTATTTCAATGGATTTTATCACTGGTCTACCGAAATCTCCCTGTGGGCATGACTCAGTTTGGGTGATAGTCGACAGACTGACAAAGTGTGCCCACTTTGTTCTGTTTAAGATTGGGTATTCGATGAAGAAGATAGCTGAGCTATATCTTGAAGAGGTCATCAGGTTACATGGAG
The DNA here is from genome assembly GCA_039513925.1 of Platanthera zijinensis. Taxonomy (NCBI): domain Eukaryota; kingdom Viridiplantae; phylum Streptophyta; class Magnoliopsida; order Asparagales; family Orchidaceae; genus Platanthera; species Platanthera zijinensis. The sequence goes on along the minus strand of CM077094.1, from coordinate 60,390,490 downwards.
TGCCTGTTTGCATTGTATCAGATCGGGACTCCAGATTTACGTCTCATTTTTGGAAGAGCCTGCAAGAGGGGTTGGGTACCGACTTGAGGTATTCCACCGCCTATCATCCGCAGACGAATGGGAAAACAGAAAGAGTAAATCAGATCGCGGAGGACATGATTAGATGTTATATTTTGGATCATGGTGGTGCTTGGGATGAGCGCATCAGACTCATGGAATTTGCTTACAATAATAGTTATCAAGAGAGCTTGCAGATGACCCCGTTTGAGGCCTTGTATGGGAGGCGTTGTAGGACTCTCTTATTTTGGGCTGAGGTTGGTGAGAGACCATTGCTAGGTCCAGAAGCCCTTGAGGAGATGAATTGTGCGGTGACTCATATTCGAGAGAAGCTATGTGTAGCACAAGATCATTATGAGAAATATGCTAATCGACGAAGGGTCGATTTTGAGTTTGCCGTTGGGGACTTGGTTTTCCTGAAATTTTATCCGATGCCAGGGGTAAAAAGATTTGGAAGGAACCACAAGTTAGACCCCCGGTATGTGGGACCTTTTCAGATTCTGGAGCGCATCGGAGTGTCAGCTTATCGACTGGAATTACCTGCTAGCTTCCCTGCTGTCCACGATGTGTTCCATGTGAGCCAGTTGTGGAAGTGTGTTCGTAGTGATCGTCAAATTCTTGACTCGGTGCCCTAAATTCAGCCCAATCTGTTGTATGTGGAAGATCCTGTCCGCGTTTTGGAATCTCAAGAGCGTGTCTTGCGAAGGAAGACCATCCCCATGGTTAAGATTCATTGGAGAAATCAAGACGTCGAGAGCGCGACGTGGGAATTGGAGTCAGCAATGAGAGAATCTCATTCACACCTCTTCTCCTAGTTTCGGGTACGTCGTTATGTTTTCAGTGACGTTTGATTTTATCATTTTGATTTGGTTTTGGAGTTGTGTTAAGTTTCGGGACGAAACTTCTTTTTAGGGGGAGTGACTGTAACGCCCCCGTTTTTTTCGACGATTTTATTTAAATGGGAAGCATCATATTTACGACGTCATGGCGTTACCTTTAACGTCAAGATGATGGCGTAATTCCATAAAGGCATTTTCGCGTCCTTGCGGTGAAGTCGGACGAATTCTTGTTGTAATGGGAAAATTTTGCATTTGGAATTTAAGTTGAGTTATTTTCGACTTACTCGTCAAGTTTCGTCGCGATCCGAGCGATATTTGGGTCTCGGCATTTTTCCGAAGTTTTGTGGAATTTATGTTTGTCGTAAAATTTGAAAATCTATATCTCGAGAATGGCTCGTCTGATTTTTGTTTTGACTTCGTCGTTGTGTTTGTAGCGTCTGTGCTCGCCTACGGCGTGAGTTTCGTTCGATTCTGCGCGCGTTTGGGCCTCCGTTTCGAACTCTCGTTTCCTTATTCAAATATGTATAAATACGATTATTTTAATATGAAAAGTACTATTCATTCATATAGTTTGATCAAAAGGTATATTGCAAAGAAATTCTCTCTCTGCTTTCCTTATTCTTGAGTGAGATTCCCTACGTCTCGTGTAGGTACTGTTCATGCTAAGCTATACTCGAGTGCCGGTTCTTTTACTTGAGTGATTTTCTTTAGTACTCGGGTAAATTATTTATTCTACTCGAGTAATCTTTCTGTTACTCGAGTATATCAATCTTGTTACTCGAGTAAATCTTTCTTCTACTCGAGTATCTTTCTGTTACTCGAGTATTTCAATCCTGTTACTCGAGTAAATCTTTCTTCTACTCGAGTATCTTTCAGTTACTCGAGTATGTCAATCCTATTACTCGAGTAAGTCTTTCTTCTACTCGAGTAATCTTTTCTGCTACTCGAGTATATCAATCCTGTTACTCGAGTAACTCTCTCTTCTACTCGAGTAATCTTTCTGTTACTCGAGTATATCAATCCTGTTACTCGAGTAAATTTTTCTTCTACTCGAGTATCTTTCTGTTACTCGAGTATGTCAATCCTGTTACTCGAGTAATTCTTTTATCTACTTGAGTAGTCATTTCTACCTCTCGAGTACCCGTAAGCTTGTTCTCATGTAGTCCGTTGCAGTCTCCGTTCGGGCGCATTTTGTAGGGTCAAAACGGTGCCGTATGGAAAAATGACTAACATGAAATTTGGTCGTATCGACGAGATCTACAACTTTCATGTTGGTCACTTTTCGATTCAAAGCCATACTAGACCTCTAATTTTTTTTTCCGCGAACTGCTCGTACTTATACCGTTTTTTTATATTTAGACAAAATATTTTATAAGTACTTATATATATATATACTCTTATACTTAGGTTATTAAAAAAGAATAAACACTTCATCTTCTCCGATTCCTTCTCCCGAACCAGAGCGGCGTGAGGGAGAGAGAGAATATTTCGTGAACCTTCTAGTGGCCGCCGACGGAGCTCCGGTGCTCGGAATCTTCAACCGAGAGTCGATTTGGAAAGCTCTCACCGAGAGCTATGCTATCGTGGTAAATTTTTCCCCTTTCTTTGAGTTTTCTCGTTAGGGTTTTTCGGCCCTAACCCCTTTTCGACCATTTTTGTCTAGATTTCAACTTCCTCCATCCTCTTTAGCCCCGATCTGTGACGTGGACTGATTTGGACAACTTTTCCGATAAAACCAAGGCAAGTGGGGGTTTTCCCTCATTTCTCCTTCTCCGATTTGATGGTAACGGTTCAGTTTTTATGTTCTTTAAAATTTTCTGCACTTTGTCTTCCAAGTTATTGCTACGATTAACCTTTTTAAATGATCACTCGATGTTGTATTATTTTTTCATGTTGAACTTGATCTTGTCATGATATATTTGATTGTTCTTGAAGTGTTTTAATGATGGCTTTAAATGTCTTATCTATCGTTTTTGAACGTATTCGAGTTTTTCTCGGATTGTAATCGTTCATAGGGGTTGATCAACCATGTCTTGAAACTAGAAGTGTAAAGAAGAATCTGATGAGCCAAATCTCGAGATATATTTTTGTTGTGGTTTCTTTGGGTTTCTAAAATTTGCGGGAGTTAGTGGATAAAACCACCTCCGCATTGTCTGGCTCCTTTATGGTACCTTGTGGAAGCCTACCGGTTTTCTGGGCATCTGCGGTGTATGGTGGAGAGTATGAGACTACCTCGCAGTTAAGAGGATAAATTATTCGTGAGAGGTGTGTCCAGTTGAGTGACCACCTCGCCTGTGTTTTGAGGTAGGGTCGACCACAAGTGCTTGGTAAAGCTAATTAAATTTCTTCTTTATGTTTTTTTTACTTTTGTTGTTCCCTTTTTGCCTTGAGAAATCTGGTGTATTTGCGGGAGTACGTGACGATTCACGAGGTATTTCTTTCTTTTCCTGTTTGGCACCTTACTTCAGTACTGTTGGTCTTGGGTTGGTACCCCGTCTGACCTTAGTTTTATTTTGTTTATTTTTCTGCCACCATTTGTACCCTCTTGTTGAGGTGTTCTTTCTTTGGAATGCCTCAGGTTCGGAGCATTAGCAGGTAGCGGAGCCGGTTTTGGGGCCTTAGCAGCAGTAGTTTGGCTGTAGTTTTCCCCCTCGCCGTAGCGAGGTAGTTATTGTTTTAGTTTTCTTTGCCCAATTTCAGACATATTCTTACTGTGGGTTCATGTCAGGTTGTTCACACCCACAGGTTTGTTGACCTTTTTGGACACTTGCTAGCAGTTGTGGTTTCCTTATGTTTGGTTTACATTACTTGCTCTCTGGGATGATTTATTGCTAGGATTGCATGTTAGATATTTTTAACCTATAAAACCCTACACTTACTAAAGCATACTTGTCATCTCTTTCAAAACTAAGCCACTACTTTCTATTTAGCGTAAAGACTTTTCTATACTTATTATAAATCTAGGGTTTGCATTGTATGAGTTGTTTCTCGGGGACATTCATACTCATGTAGGATATTAGAGTCAATTTAAATAAGTATTTTCTGCAAGCGTATAATTTATATTTTAAATTGTAAACTAGATGATTCACTAAGCTGAGGGATACGGCTACCATCATAACTTAAACTGGATTTTATTTATAACCATTTATGTTTTCTTCTAAAATTGTAGAGTTTGGAGTCTTGCCTAAACGTCTGCAGTTATCCCCTGCATGGCATGGCATCACGACGCATATTTTCCCCTTGCTCTGATATTATTAAATTGTTGGGAAAAATGCGGGTTGTGACAGCCTTGGGACATGAACACCGAGGGCCAAGCCCAAGTGTCCATTTATGACTCATTCCAACGATACCAACAAGTGCGATCAGATATCCACACTCACCCCTTTCACAATCAAGTGCCCAAGTCAGAACAAGAGTTTACCACAAACACAGGTGGCGAACCACCTCGTACAAGGGACCATCTTAGACTCCCTTATATGACAAGCCTCAAGACCATGATTACGTCGAATGCGATGGTAACATAACTTTAACATCACCACTTGCATCTCCTTTACCAAAACCAATCATTTATGTGCACATGAGTTAACCATCTATCTAACACTTCACATGTTCATAACAACCAACACCGAACAAATACCCAAGTTCTAGTAAATCTTGTTATTAAATGACTAATTACCCTTTGTTAAATAACCCCCAAAAAATCGTTTCATTCAACCACATACCATTTCACCATTTTTTTACGTGGGGTCTATCCAGTAATTTCATCATGCGTTGAATTATCACAATGACGCATATTATGATTCGCCTACAACTTAACGTTGGATTGATACAAAACCTCTTTTGAGCCCAAACCCATCTTTACACTTACCCAGGAATTTCAGGTGTAGAACACCTGCTGGACAGCAACTTCAACCGGAGATTCTCGTGGAAACAGGAATTCGGTGAGCCCGTGTAACCCCTCGATGGAAAGTTCTTTCCATGGGCTACAAATTTCATGTTTAGTATGCAACCCAGATAAGACTGTATCACACATGAAATTGGCTCCAAAGCCTGTTGCGTAAAGAATACAATTTCTGCACGCTTAGTCTGATAGCCCCCTACTTCAATCAGAAATTCCCGTGGCTATAGACTTCACCTAAATGCGTGTAATCACTCATTGGAAAGGTAATTTTAAGGGCTACGACTTTCATGTTCAGTCTGCAACCCAGAACTAGACATAACTTGCCTGAAAAAAGCCAAGAAGGCTGCTGCGTGCAGAACACATATTTCTTCACGCATCTTGAGGTGGAATGAATGACATCGGTTCTTCTTCCTCCTCAAGCCGATCCTCCCAAATCACAACCAGAAGTTCCTCCACCCTTATTCACCCTCTTAAGGCTATTCCTCTTCACGAAACCACCCTCATCATCACATTGAAGGAAGGGAAGGTTGAAGATGACTAAACCTTAAAACACAAGTTCTAGCATGGCCCTCCTAGGAACCTTCATCTCACACATCAAGACTCATTTGAGTAGATGTCTTGTCTAAGAATAGCTATGGATCTAGCACCAAGGGAAAGGGGAAGGTCACCTCATTTCCAGCGGTTCTGCCATTTCTGGACATGGATCATATTATTCTTCTCGTATACATCCCTTTTCCTTGGCGGCGGTGGCGATTCCTCACGGATTTTGGTTGGCTCCAGCATGTTTTCCCTCCTCCAGAAGTTTTCTACAGAACATGTGGCTTGTAAGAGAATGAAAACGGCTATTGTTTCATTTTGCCCTTTTTATTTATAGGTGACACAGGTAGGGACACGCCCGTGTCCTTACCCGTGTCCTGCTCTAGTGAAACGTCATCAATGGTTTGACTTCTATTTCAAGCACATACACAAGTACTAACATGCCCGTGTCTGTACCCGTGTCTAGGTGGCACGGTCGTGGTCCTGACCGTGTCAATACCGGTGTCCTGCTCGGGACACATTTCGTTGATCTTGCCTCGACGCACACAGGTAGGGACACACACGTGTCTCTACCCGTGTCCTTCTCTCGACAATATTTCTTATCACTCAACGTCATGCCACTCAAAGCCACTGCATACGAGTTGGGACACGCGCGTGTCTCTACCCGTTTCCTTCTCGGGACAAGCCACTAAACACCATTTTTGTATCACTCAACACCATGCCACTCAATGCCACGACATACGGGTAGGGACATGCCCGTGTCTCTGCCCGTATCTCTGCCCGTGTCCTTCTCGAGACAAGCCACTCAATGCTATTTTCTTATCACTCAACATTATGCCATTCAACGCCACGATAGACGGGTAGGGACACGCCCATGTCTCTACCTGTGTCCTTCTAGGGAAAAGCCACTCAATGCCATTTTCTTATCACTCAACACCATGCCACTAAACGCCACGGCACACGGGTAGGGGCACCCCTATGTCTCTACCCGTGTCTTACACAGGCTCAACTAATCTTTTCCCCACGAGTGCGCGCCTGATCGCCTGCACTCTCTGAGCTTAAATCAGCTCTCCTGACGCAAAAGTGCGCACAAGGGGCCTTGCGCAAATCAGGACGTTATATTGTAACCCTTTGAGCTTTTGACCAGGTGCCCAAAAACAAAAACTCAAGTCTTTTGGAAGAAGACTTGTGAACAAGCCTAACTTTTGAAGGGATTTAAAACCCTGTATAGTGGGGTGGAAAGAGGTTGATGGAAGTATTCTCTTTTCTCAAAATAACTTGATAAGACTGTGTGGATTCTGATGGTGTCAAACCTCCCCCTTAAAAGATTAAGGTTCGGGAGGAATGAGCTTTGCTTCAGGGTGAGTAGGTCTTCACCATTGATCTGCCAATGTCCAGGAAATCAAGTATATTGAATGTTGAATATAAAGCTTCTGAAGATTCCTGGAACTGAAGATGAAGAAGACTCTTGATTTCTTATGATTGTTCTTCGTTAGTCTTGAGTATTGGCAAAGAATGAAAAATGCTGAGAGAGAATGAAAGAGACGTCTGCTGGTTGAATGTTCTTTGTGCAGTGCTTTTGTTTTCTTGTCTGTATCTGCCTTGAAAAGAGGGAATCTCTTTTATTATACTACCAAATAAAAATTCTCCTTTTAATTTGAATAATTTCCTTAAATGTTGGCTGATTTGGAGAATTCAAAACGGCTGGAATAAAAGCATTTATGAGTTTCCCCAACTGTCCTTGATAGAATAAGCAAATAATTATTCTGATGATTACCATATTTAATGCAGCCAATAACGGCTATATCAAGGGGAATATGTGCATTAAATACTCAGAATAATACTGCTAATAAAGTAGAGAATATGGAATAAAAGGAAGAATAACTCATTCCGGAAATGGGACAGAAAACATCGAACTCTGAACGGAATTCATCGACCTGAGGTCCAAGATCGTTGACCAGAGAATTTCAGTTTGTCGACTTGAGCTCTGTGAACTGCTAACTGAGAAATACCTTCCAATTCTGCATTCTGAGTTCATCGAGCTGAGAATCTGTCTAAAGAGAACAAGCCGTCGACCTGAGCTTGAATATCATTGAGCTCAACTCAGAGAATTAACTCTGAGTTTGTCGATCTGAGATCGACGATCGTCGAGATGAGTTCGAAGCATTTCGAACTAATCAAACTAATTTCTGAAATCTTCTAAGTCTGAGTCTTTTGAGGTCCTTTGCTGGCTGGTCCAAGGAAGGTAGAATTAACAGGACTTAGACTAAACTCTAGGACAACTAGACATGACCCTGGCTATACAATGTTGGGTCAGACTCAGCCTAAATTAGTGAACCTAGCCCAAATCCACCTATCGATCCAACATAAATTTTTTTATAATTATATATATATATATATTTAAAAAAATACTTTTGTTTTTCTAAAAATATGAAGGCTCAAAAATATATGATGCAAACATAAGAAAGCATGATAGAATATTGTGCATGAATATAACGTAAATAAGTGAAATAATGTTCATGCAGTGGATATGTGAATCCGAAGTTTGCCTAACAATCCAATACCTAAGCTATATGTCTACACCCTAGCCCCGTACTAAGTGATGGATGAGCATGAGGAGCTGCATAAATTCCGTAGGGTGGGTTTTTAATCCCATATTCACATAGAAGAACCCGCTCAACCTAACACTCTTCCCCCCCAACGCCACACAAGGACCTACTGGAACCCTCCCCGGTTAAGGACAAGACGTGGTTTACAGGTTAGCATTTCTAAAGTACACACACCTACGCCACAGCTATTGTGAGACATACATATAGGTGAATGATCGCATGCATACTAAGATAGCGTGATAGATTTATGTTAAAAGGTAAATTATGGCCACTTTGAAATGATATGACTTATATTCCATTTTGTTCCGTTAGATTGATTTATTATTAATTTTCATATATGAATGTCATATAGAAAAAATATATCTAAAGTGTTCATGGCATGTTGGCTTAAGAAAGAAAATACAAAAGCAAAGATAAATAAATGCAAAAACAAAATACAAAAAATAGCGAAAATAAAAAAACAAACATTAAGCATATCGTGAAGTAGATTATCGAGTACTTTTCATTTAATTAGTTTCTACTTAAAGCAATTAATGGATACTAATGGATAAGAGATTTAGGCATCCAAAAGGAGCAAGGAGTGACGGTTCTTTTGGGTACCCAAACATAGTGTTATACACCTTGGGGGGATGACAGTGAATGAGCCCGTTTGAGTGAAATGGGTGCGCTATTTTGAATGATGGGCCTCCATTCATACTTTGGTTTAGTGCTATTTTTTGTTGCAAATTTCCTTTTAGATTTCTACGAGTCCTTATGTGATGAGCTTTAGTTGAACAATCTTGCATTTGAGGTTTAGATATGTTGAAATTATTCTCTGAGTTAAGATTATGTTGCTAAAGGTAAAGACTCATATTATATTGATTATTTGAAGGAAATTTACATACATTTGATTTTAAATTGGGAGTGACTTGATGTTGCAAATGAAGATGATTTTTCTGTTTTGGAATTTCATTTACACGCGCTTGAAATTTTCTACTCCCGTTGATTGACTTAGTTTTTATATGATAATTCATATTCAACATGCTTTCGGGTTTTTCTTGAAAGTTTGGAGTTATATTTTATGAGTGTTTAATCATAATTTCCTAATGTTGATTTTTGTAACTAATTTTTTATTCTTAATTTTAAGAATGGAGACTACAGATTCAATATGAGATTCATACTTATTTTTGTATTCCTCAAAAGTCTCATCCATCTCTTTAATTTCATTTTTATAAATCTTGCATCCCGCACAATCACTTTTCAACAATGAGTTTTCTAAACATAATTTATCATTTTGTTCTTTTGCAAAACGAAGCTCTTGTTCAAGAACCTTATATTTTTTATTTAATTCATTATAATCAATACAAGGTGTACAAATATTATCTAAAGAGCAATTATACATTAAGTTGTGCTTTTAAAGTTTTGTTTTCTAGTCATAGGTTTGAATTAATATTTTTCAACTTCTTAATTCTACGTCTATCATTTTCTAGAATACGCAGTAAAGAGATAGATTTGTAAGAAGAAAGGGAATTTGACTTCCTTACAGAGCTCATGGATGAGGCAAGATTGAGGTATAGAGTTTCTTTGACTTCTCCAAATGTTTCCTCATCCATTGTTAAGATTTCATCTTACCTTTCCATTGATGCGGTCGTCCCGTCTTCCTCCAAGAGCAAGTCTCTATTTGGTTATTCATGTGGATCCAGGAGAAATTGCTCTGATTCATTACCTATAGAAAGAGAACTATAAGTTAGCTCAAGAAAATTCCATATATCATAAGCAGTGGGAAGCGCATAGATTAGTTTGAGAATATCTTGACCAAGCCCACAAAATAGACTATTCATAGGTTTGGCATTTAAAAGACATTCGTGCTTATTTAAATTTTTTGGGGGCTTGATATATGTCATGTTAAAATCTTTAATATCTAATGATACAAGGAATTTTCTTATTAGCATTCTCCATTCGTTATAGTTTAATCCTATAAATAGAGGTAATGCAAACGATTTTTCAGTGTACAATTTTTTTTCCCCACTGCTCTATTCTATATCAGGGTTGTCCATTATTCCAGGTGGTGAAACCGATTTGGAGTAACCTCGCTCTGATACCACTTGTTGGATCTAATGGCCAAACTTAGAGGGGGGGTGAAAAGGGTTTAATGCGTTAATTGAAAATTCGAATTATTTTTGTCCAGAAAAACTAGTTCTGGAAGCTACCGCGGGGGATTAGGTTGCTAATGCGCGGTGGTAGGTCACAAACCTCATTTTCCTGGGCAAATTCCTCCTTGGAGATCTACGCAAACTTGAGAGAAATACAGGCAAACAATCACAGCATTATAAGCACAGAAAACAAACAGTAAATGTTATTTTCATTCAAATTGGATCAACAACTATTTTTACAATTACAACAACATGATCTCCATGATGCCGGAGATCAGAGGGGGTTAAAATAAAATCCTTTTTTGTTTTCTATGCCGACCCACTACCCGGACTGGCTGGCTCTCTCCCATTTTCTCCAAGAAAGTTCATCGAGCAGGCTCTTCACCTCCACATAAGGAAGGGTCTTAGAGCCTCGATAGATCCACCAATCTAAATGTCCCTATCCCAAATAATATTTTCCACAAAATACTACCCTGGATTCCGACGACCTTCCCTGATCGATTTCTTACGAAAGCCTTCCCAGATTTCGACGACCCTCCGGTCGATTTCCCTCACACAAACAACTAGACAAAAAGAGTTTAAAGTAAAATACAAGGAAAAAGAGAAAACTCCCCTCTAACTATAACCCTTGATGTTGATGATGATTCGTTTACAAAGGTTTGATCTTTGCTGGTTGAGAGTCTTCCTCTTTGATGATCTTTAGATCCATGAAGTTGTGCGCTTGATGAGAGTTTTTTTAGCGAGGAACCTTCACGTGAACTTTATGATGAAGGTTTCTAGATGACCATATTGGTAGCCTTCAATCCGTGTGCATAAGAACCTTTTGATCTCCTCTGAAGAACTCTCCTCCTATATGAGTTGGGATGAACCCCTTCTTCCCTTTAGACTGCTAGGGCGAAACCCACATTCAAATTTCGTGAAAGACAATCGCAAGAAACTAAATTTCAGGTTTTTTAAATAGAGAGAGTTGTGAAGGAAGTTACCTCAGGGCGGTAACTAGTTATACCGCGGCAGTAACTTCTAGAGAACAAAATCTCTCCTTTTCTTCGTGTGCTTGCAAACGAACAAGTCCTCATAGTCGCTATAGTCCTTAGCTTGCCAGAGATCTTTGTGCTTGCAACCAATCGACTCTCCATAGTCGTTGCCGTTCTTAGCTCGTCGGAGTTCTTCGTGCGCGAACGAAAGGGAGACAAATTTCTTTTCCTTTGACAGAGAAAATTGGGACGGAACGCAGAGAGAGCGGCCTAACCCTAGAATTATCGAGCTTTTGTCTATTCTCATCTTTGTTCTCTTCTTCGTATGAGGCACATAAACTAAGCCGGCCTTTTATACGTCTTCGTGAAAATAGGATACTGCCGGCGGTAAGGCTAGCGTCTGGCGGTAGGTTCGCGCGCTTGTTTTGCCTGCTATCTTCCAAATCTGGAATAATATTCAAAATAAATATTTGCAGTTTTATCGTTGTTAGCGCCGCGCGGATATAGCTACCCCCGCGCAGTAATATAAGACACAACGACTCGGCTATCACAATGCAGTACTTGTTATCGCCTGGCAGTAGGTCTTGATGCTTGACCTTTGTTGAGAGATATTCGTCGAGCGGCTAGCGCGGAGCAGTAACTGTTATCGTATGGAGGTAGGTCTCGATGGTTGATGTTCGTCGAGAGATATTCGTCGAGCGGCTAGCACGGCATGTTAACTATTATTGCCTGGTGGAAGGTCTCGATGCTTGACGGTCGTCGAGAGATATTTGATGAGCGGCAAGAACGGCGCGGTAACTTATATCGTAGGGCGGTAATTTCCCTAGTGCCATACAAAATTAATTCCTTGCGTTAGTGCGTGCGGTAGGACTAGCGCGGAGCGGTAGTTTCTCGATAGCTCTATCCAATTTATTTACGGCTACCGCTCGGCGGTAACATCTACCGCTCGGCATTAGTATCCTTACAGATCTTTTTATTCTTCGCTTGCACCTGTCAACCAGCACACTCTATCAACAGAATATATGATCAAATACAACCTAGGAGTTTATATTGTCAAACACAGGGAATGTGAAACATTAGTTCCAACATCCGGTGCTGCTTCGAGGAAAATGAGTAAAGAGATATACAGTTTTTGTTGCCGGCCAGGACATCCGTTTGAAAGATGTTACCAAAGATTAGGAGCTCAGAAGCAAGAGTAGGTGCATGCGATTCAGAGTGCTCCTAAAGAAGATTTAGTCTGTCCTGCGTGTAAGAAAAAGGGGCACGACGCTGACCATTATTGGGAAAGGAAAAGGTATGCTTCTAGTGCCCGCAAGATCAGTGTAATGCCAACGATTTTACGATAATATTATTTGTTTTGGTATCATCATATTTATGATGTCAGGGCATTACTTTTAACATCATGTTGATGGCGCTGCACCGTTAGTGCATTTTTGTGTCTGTTGGGTATGTTTGACCAAATTTTTGGTTGTTGATTGGATTGAATGCTTTCCTTTATTTAAAGATTGAAGATTCGAGGTATTTGACTTGTCCAGTTTTATTGCAATACGAGCATTTTGGAGTCTCGGAGCGTGTTTGGATCTTTATGATGATTTTGCTGATAGTAAGCAATTGATGTTAGTGTCTCAAGAATGGTGCGTCGGATTCTAGGGTTGTCTACGCTGCTAAATTTGTAGAGTCGACATTTTATCCGGTAATAATAGACTATCTGAATTTTCTAAATTTTTTGCCCTTCTCAGTTCTCGAGAAGCCCTGGCTTGTTCTCAGAAAGCTTGCTTCATACTCGAGATGGCCTGCTTTTGTTTCTTGAGAGGCCCGAGAGTTATTCTCTAGAATACCTGTAGTTCTCGAGAAATCTTCCCTTTAGTTCTCGAGAAACCGTTGCTAGTTCTCGAGAAATCCTCCTCTAGCTCTCGTGAAGCCTTATAGTTCTCGAGAAGTCATGTCTTGCTGCTATCAAGAATCCCTTACTAGTTCTCAAGAAATCCATTCTCAGCTCTCGAGAAATCTTTCTTTAGCTCTCGAGAAGTCCATGTGTAGTTCTCGAGAAGAACTTTACAGTTGTTCCCAGGAAGTACAACCTTGTTTTCGAGAGGTCCTTTTAGTTCTCGAGAGGTCTTAGTTCGTTTCCGAGAACCCTCCTTCCTCTGTACTCGAGAAGTCTCTTCTAGTACTCGAGATCTGCCCCGTTTTTGAGAATGCTTCGTCTTGTTCTCGAGAAATTCCTCGTTATTCTCGAGAAATCCTTACAATCTTCTCGAGAAGACCGGTTTAGCCGATCCTGATTCATTTTCTTAAGTAGAGTTATTATAATATTACACTTATTATATATATATACGTACCTATTCTTTCTCCTTCATTTAGACTGAACTCCTGTTCATCTCCCGAACAAGAGCGGCATGAGCGAGAGAAAGAGTTTTTTTGTGATTCTTCCGGTGGCCTCCGACGGTGCTCCGGTGCTCAAAATCTTGAATCGATCATAGATCCTTAAAGCTTTAAGTGAGAGATTCGTAATCTTGGTAAAATCTTCCCCATTTCTTGAGTTTTTCTTGTTAGGGTTTTTGGCCCTAATCTCTTCTTTTGGCCATTCTTGTTTGATTTTGACTTCCCACAGCTTCTTTAGCCCCGATCTTCGACAAGGAGCGATTTGGAGAGTTTTCTAGCAAAACCAAGGCAAGTGGAGGTTTCACTCCCCTCTTTCATCGTTTCTCCAGATCTGCAGAAATTCTAACTTCTTTTGTCGTTATCTTTAATAACTTATTTATTATTGTGTTGTCATAATTATTTGTTTAAATCCACTAGTATTATCACGTTCTTGATTTCGCTAATCTAACCTTGTATAGTAGTATATGCTTTGATGAGGTGATTGAATCTTGCTCTTTTAGCCATCCCTTAACTATTATGTAGGACATGTTAGAGTTTATCTAAGATTGTGAATCCTTCCTGAAGGTTGATCAACCGTTTTTTAAATCTAGAAATGTCTAGTAGATTTCGATTTGCCAATTCTTGAGATTTATATCATGGTTTTCCTTTGTTGTAGGTGTTAGGGGACGAAACCACCGCCGCAAGGTTTGTTCCCTCTATTAGTACCTTGTGGAATTCTACCGGGTGTTTTGGCATCTGCGGTGAATGGTGGATTGTATGAGTCTACCCCATAGTTAGACGGATACTATATCTTTGAGGGTGTTTCCGGATGAGCGACCACCTCGCCTATGTTTTTGGGTAGAGTTGAACACATGTCTTTAATAATGTTTTGAGAATTCTTTCTTATGATTTAATCATGCTTTCCACTTTTTTAGCCTTGTGCATCTGGTGTGATTTGTTGTACGTGACGATTCATGTAAGTTCTATTTTCTGATTTTTGATACTCTACTTCTGCACTCTATTTCAGTACTTTTTGTTTTGTGTTGGTACACCTTTTGAACTTTGTTTACTTTTTGGCTTACTTTTCTGCCACCGCTTGTACCTTCTTACTGAGGTGTTCTGTATTTTAAATGCCTCAGGTTCGCAGCTTTAGCAGGTAGTTGAGCTTGTTTTGGAATTCCCGTCGATGTCGGCGGGAATCACTTACGATTCCCATCGATTCTGCCTTGGCAGAATCCCTGTTTGAAAACTGTCAGCCGGAAGAATTTGGCGGGAGAGGCTGACAGATTCTCGTCGAATCGGCAGGAATCACTAACTATTCCCGTCGAAGTCGGCGGGAATCGCAAGTGACTCCCGTCGAAGTCTGCGGTAATGACTTAGTGATTCCCGTCGATTTTGACTTAGAAGATTTTTATCTTCCTTACTTTGAAGACTTGGTCTTTGACCCATCTTTGCTCCTTCTTTTGCTCTTTATCTACCATAATCCTTTACTTGAAAATAAGTACACTCCAATAGAGAGAGCACACGTGAGTCAACACACTGATCTACTCAACGAGGGATTACGTTGCGCATACCCATGTATATTGACCCACTAAACCCTGACATTGGTGTGTACTTAGCATGGAATAGCTACAAGCACAACTTGATAGAATTGTCAAATACATTTTCAATTCACCTTAGCTTGTTCAGGGGCTTCTTCAAATCAGGTACATTGTGGATACAATACCCAACAGATGCATAATATGTGTTTAAATATGGATCCACTATAGGTGGCAACATGTGACTGTTATGTAGTATGGGATGCATAACCATAATCACATGGATGACCATTAGCGCATTTTCTTTTCTCGTTGCATTCAATGTTATGTAGTTTGGGATGCATAACATTTAAGGTGTACTCCACTCATAGCATGCATTAAGGCCTTTTTAGAATGCATAGCACTATATACATAGAATATCATCACATAAGCACGCATGCTAAGTTAAGGTTTACATTATGACACATGTACACACATAATTTTAAATTAGAATAAAGTATCCATGCATTCATATCATAGGCACATAAGTCAATGGGATGAGAGGATATCATCATAAGTAGGACATAATATCATTATAAAATCCCAAAGCAAGTTTACAGCATAAGCGAGTGTATTTTAAGTATGGTCTAAAATAAGTTGTGAGGCCTAGTTGTAAGATGGGATTTTGATGAGTTGTTCGTTTTCCCTTTTAGTGATGCCGCCAAAGCGTAATGTTACTAGGTCAACTCCCTAGTCAGAGGGTGAGTTGTCAGGTGCGCAGAGCGATGCATTGATCGAGAGTCTGGGTCAAAGCAACGAGGCTCTATCGAGCCAAGTACATGTGATGCAATCGCAAATTCAGGCTTTGTTGTCTGCCGCTCCCTCGAAGAAACCCTTAGTGAAAGATCCTGTCGTGGATTAAGTTATACCCATTGCTCCTGCACCTCTGGTGCCCCCAGTGACGCTACCATCAGAGATGAATTTTATTTCATATTTCGAGCGATTGGGACCTCCCACCTACGACGAGACTGCCGTCTTTATGGTTTTGGATGATTGGATATACGCTATCGAGGAGAAGTTCTCGTATTCGGGGATTATAGAAGCCCAGAAGGTAATTATTGCAGCCCACCAGCTAAAAGGCCTGGCAAATAGTTGGTGGATTCGGGAAAATGAGAGCCTAAATGAAGGACGCTCGTGGGAATCTTTTAAGAATAGGCCATTGAAATAGTTTCTACCCTCGGTCGAGCAGGACCCTCTGATGAGTAACTTCCTACATCTGAAGCAGAGACAGCTCACGGGGAGCGATTATGAGATTGAGTTTAGTATGTTGAGCAGATTTGCTCCTGATTTGGTAGCTTTGACGTGAAGGTTGCTATCAACCAGAAAAGACAAGTGTACCAATCGAATTATTGTACCAAGGTCGTATTTAAACTCGGGGCTATCAAGTACTACTACTCACGCTTCTACTATAATCCTACCGAAAGATTGTTGGGTTTCTGAGAATTTTTAAATTAAAACTAAAGGTAATTTTTGAAATGAAAACTTATGATTAAAAGCTAGCATTCGATCAATGATTCACCATGAAATGAGATAAGAAAGATAAAAATATAGATTTAAATTTGCAAATTAAACTCGACCGTGATGGATCTGAAATTAGGAAGTAATCTCACTAGAGCATTAAATCCCCTAACTTATAGACATTTTGAACGAAATCTCTTTACAAGTCAAAATGGCCTAAAGTCGAATTACCAAAGTGACCCGCACTATTGGATTTGACTCAAATCCGGAGGATTTACGTCATCCTATCTCTAGGGTTGCATTCAACTCCTTCTATCTTTGAGTGATCTTTCACATAAATTAGTCTCTCAACTTCTATGAAATGAGATCAAATGCCTACTAACGTATTCCGTAAATACGGAGTCGACAGAATAAAAATCAAAGATGGATCGAGAATAATTTAGACAAAAATAAAACTAAAAATTAAAGGAAAACCTAATCTCATTTCATGGATCCTCATGATCGAATACTAAAGGAAATTAGCTATGCATGGTTGAGGAATAAAACACAATAAGATGAAGAAAATTCATATTCATTGATTAATAAAACTGGAGTACACAATAATAAAAATAAGACAAGATTACATTAATAAAAATACTATTATAATAATGAAAAAGAAATCTACTTAGCAACAAAGAAAGAAGAAAACTTGAACTAGATATCTCACCTGCTCTCTCTCCAATTTCCAACCTCCCAATGCATGAGACATTGGTTCCTTTTATAGGAGAGGATGAAGATTGTAGATGGAAATGGATATGAAGAGGGACAAGGGGCGATGGCCGGCCATGTACTTAGGAGAGGATGTATGAATTTAATTTAATGAGGGGAGATAAAAGAGGTGGTTCAATGCATGGTGTTTAAGGGAATGAAAATAGAAAATATAAAATAGAGAGGGGGAATGAATGTGGAATAAAGACGGGAGAAAGAAAATAAAAGAGGGGAAAGAGAGGGGGGGCCGTCCATGCACTAAATGTGGAGGTGCATGAATGGAATTTAATGAGGGAGAGAGAGAAGGATAGGCCGGCCATGCATGGGATGCTAGGTGGGCCGAACTATGGAGGAAAACAATGCATGTTAGGCTCAGGTAGTGCATGGGCTGCCTGGTGTAGCATGTGGTTGGGCTGCTTTTGATGGGCTCGGGTTGAAGGGGCTGCTTAGGCTCGGGTAGGAGTCAAGGGAAGGGGGCGGGCTGCTCCAAACATTAAGGGTTGTATATGGGCTGTCTTTAAGGGCTCGGGTTGCATCTTGTGGAGTCTCGGATTTGACTTGAAGTGGGTTACATCATATAGCATGTACCTTCAAGAAAATAAAACATAATAACATTAGTTATATAACAAAACATAACACAAATAAGTAACATAATATTAGTTATTAAAACTAAACAAAAATTAACAAACATAAAATAATATAATAATAGTTATATCATAACAAAACACAAGTAAACATAGAACATAAAATTAAACATAAAATGCATAAAATGCATAATTAAACTAGGAATTAATATATTATAAAAATGAAATTAAAACATGAAATAAAAACATAACAAGCATAAAATATAAATATACTTAGGCATTTTGCATACTAAACTACCCCAAAAACCGATGACTAAAAGTAGTCATCAAATTTCCCCATGCTAGAGTATTTGCTTGCCCTCAAGCAAATGGAATTGAAAAACTAAGGAAGAGGAATT
This sequence comes from Platanthera zijinensis, assembly GCA_039513925.1. Lineage (NCBI taxonomy): Eukaryota > Viridiplantae > Streptophyta > Magnoliopsida > Asparagales > Orchidaceae > Platanthera > Platanthera zijinensis. The sequence goes on along the minus strand of CM077094.1, from coordinate 60,372,313 downwards.
AAAAGTAAACAAAGCAAATTTATGTTTCATTGATTAAGAAAACCAAAACATGAAAAATTAATCTATCCTAATTTCTATGTTAACAATTAGTGGGGTGAGAAGTGCACAATAGAGAACATGAAAATGGAGATCTAAAAATATTATTAGAACATAAAGAAGAATTACATATTTATAAATCCCTAAAACAAGACATCAAAAATTTAGGAAAATAAGAAAAACAAAAGTAGAAGTTCTAAATAAACGACGCATTGACGAACTATTAGGTTGCTAGAATAACGATTCACACTCTCTCGACTACGCGAATTCACGTCTAAAGATAAAAAAGACTTTAATATACGTAAAGACTTGGCTTAGGTAATTGATTAGGAATAGAAACTCAAGGATAAAAACGGCGGGTAAAGCACTCTAAACCAAGGGTGAGCTCAAAATAAAAAAAATGATAAAAATGAGTAATGACAAGTACGACATTTCTCCAGTTCAAACTACAAAACAAGGGCAAAAAAAAAAATTTCTTTTTAAAATTTTGCCACAAATAAACTTTTTCTCTTTTTTTTTGTTTTTTTTATTTGATAACATTTTTATAATAACTTTTTTCCTTTCATAAAGCAGAGCTCCAAATGCAAACTAATAATTTTCCTTTTCATTTTCAAAGATAATAACCCTTCACAAACATAATATTTAAGCTCAAAGTTTAGTGTGAAATAGGAAAGGCATTTTGGCTTTGGCGAAATAATGAAATGAAAGGTGGAGCTAAAAACAAAGAAACATGGAAAAAGGCCCAAAAATTGTTTTGCAACTGTGAAATTTTTGCTGGGCAAGAAAGGTTCAAACGAGTCAAAGGGTGGCCTAAATCATTTCTAAAGTACGTAAGAATGACGCAAATGTTTCAAGCGTAGCTAGGGACAAGTTCTAGACACCAAGAAAGTATTACCCCACAAATGAAAAAGAGATAACATTACCTAGCAATCATTCTTATGCAACTAACTGAATAAAAAGAACATTACAGTTTGCTAACTTATAACATAAAAAAAGATGCCTATATTTAAGAACAAGAAATTAATAAAACTAAGCTATGTAAGACCGATAAATTTAAAAAACTAATTCACGGAAATCTATAAAGAACTACAAAACAGCACGGGCCTAAACATCACTAGAAGAAACATAAAACTAAAGATAGAAAATAATTTTTCATTTTGTTTTTCAAATAGATTTTAGCAATTTTTTTGGATTTTGATTTATTGATTTTTTTTGGGTTTTGTATTATTTAAAGAAAAAGTAGTACTAAAGAAGCTTAATAAAATGATACTAATTTTTTTGTTGTAGAAATTCTAAAAAAAATTTAGAAAGGAAAGAAGAAAGAAAATAACTAAACCCTCCACCATGCTTAGATTCTTCACTGTCTTCAGTGACAGAGAAAAAAAAAGAGAAAGAGAAGGAGACAGAGAAGGAGAGAAAAATGCAGTAAAGTAAATTAAATAAAAAGTACAGGACTTCCCCGGGTTTGTGAGATGAAGACGGATGTCTCTCCCCCATGCTTGCTTTTTAACAAACTTGATCATCAGTAGGTTTGATTTGATCCATCTTGAAATCAACAACGTTGCAACGACAATCACGAACTTGTATTATTGGGCCAAAATCAAATTTGAATAATAATAAAAATAAAAGCACAAAATACTTGGGTAGGCTCCCAAGTGTGTTCTTTATTTAACAATATAAAAGAGAGTCTGAATAATAATAAAAGTTTCATAATATTTGAGAAGTCCAAAATAAAGTTAAATAAAAGTCCACATGAAGATAAATATTCAAGAGTCCAAAACAAGATCCCCCTTTACAGGAGACACAAAATCATTAGAAAGATAAAGTTTTTGTCTATGTCCATTTTCTTTAAAGTCACCCTTATCCGAGTGCGAGAGTAACACAGTTCCGTAAGAAAAGGCTTGCTTGACCGTAAACGGTCCAGATCATCTAGATTTAAGCTTGCAAGGAAAAAGACGTAAGCAAGAATTGAAAAGAAGAACTTGATCGCTAGGTTTAAACGTTTTAGGATGGCGTAAGTTCTTATCATGATAAAGTTTTGTCCGTTCTTTATAAATGTTATTATTTTCATAAGCGTACGCTCGCAATTCATCAAGTTCAATTAGTTGTTTTTTTCTATGCTCGCCGACCGAGTGCGGATTGAAATTAAAAAACTTTAGCTCCGAATACGCATGGTGCTCTACTTCTACCGGGAGATGACACGATTTTCCATAGACTAATCGCAAAGGAGTACAACCAATAGAGGTCTTGTATGCTGTCCGATAGGCCCAAAGAGCATCGTCTAACTTTAAAGACCAATCTTTACAAGAAGTAGAAATGGTTTTTTCCAAAATTCTTTTAAGTTCTCGATTGACTACCATGACCTGACCGTTAGTTTGGGGGTGATAAGTGGTGGATAGTTTATGTGTAACGCCATATTTCATTAAAGCTTTGGCGAGTTGAGCAGTGCAAAAATGACTTACCCTATCACTAACGATAGCTCGAGGAAAACCAAAACGAGAAAATAATTTTTTGAGAAAAGATACTACGACACGAGAATCGTTACTGTGTAAAGGTTGGGCCTCCTCCCATCTAGAGACATAATCTACGGTGACTAGAATATATTTATTTCCTAAGCTTGAGGGAAACAGGCTTACAAAGTCGATGCCCCACAAATCAAAAATGTCGCATTCAAGAAAATAATTTTGTTCCATTTCTTTTTTTAGATATGTTTCCGGTCCGCTGGAACCGATCACACCCGCTCACAAAGATTTGTGCATCTTTAAATATGCTTGGCCAATAAAAGCCAGCACTAAGCACTTTGTGGGCGGTGCGGTTTGCTTGAAAGTGCTCTCCAGTCGCACCTTCATGAACTTGTTTTAAAATTTGTTGACCTTCGTCCCAGGAAATACATATTCTTACCACCTGGTCCGCACAAATGAGAAATAGAAAGGTGTCCTCCCAAAAATAATACTATTAATCAGAAAAGAATTTCTTCTTTTGTTGAGAAGAGTACTCTTTTGGGAGGATGCGAGCAACAAGATAATTGGCCAGATCGGCAAACCAGAGGGTAGAAGAAGAGATGATTAAAATATGCTCATCCGGAAAAGAATCTTTAAGAAAGTTCTTATTTAAAATGACGATTTCAGGATTTTCAAGGCAAGAAAGATGATCAGCCGCAAGATTTTCTACTCCTTTCTTATCCCGGATCTCCAAGTCAAATTCTTGAAGTAAGAGGATCCAACGAATAAGACGCGGCTTGGCATCCGGTTTAGAGAGGAGGTACTTCAAAGCGGAATGATCCGTAAAAACAATTATCTTAGAAAGAGTAATATACTATCGGAATTTATCGAACGCGAAAATAATAGCTAAAAGTTCTTTTTAAGTTGTGGTGTAGTTTTCTTGAGCCGATGTTAGAGTTTTACTTGCATAGTAGATCAGATGAATGTTCATAGCAATTTGTTATCATAGAACCGCACCTACCGTAAAATTACTCGCATCACACATGATTTTAAAGGGTAAATCCCAAATAGGGGCAATCATAATTGGAGCATTTATAAGTTTAGATTTAATTAATTCAAATGCAGCAAGACAAGAATCATCAAAAACAAAAGGAGTTTCTTTTTCGAGAAGGTGGGTAAGCGGCTTAGTAATTTTTGTAAAGTCCTTAATGAATCGTCGGTAAAAACTCACATGCCCTAGGAAACTTCTAATCGCTTTGATATTCGTAGGCGGTGGTAGTTTTTAAATTACTTCAATTTTTGCATTGTCCACTTCAATTCCCTTAGCGAAAATCTAATGGCCAAACACTAAGCCTTCACGCACCATAAAATGGCACTTTTCCCAATTTAAAACTAAATTTGTTTCTTCGCAGCATTGTAAAACTTTTTCAAAATTTTTTAAACATAGATCAAAAGAGTCGCCAAAAATGGAAAAATCATCAATAATTACTTCCATAATATTTTATACATATTTATCGAAAATAGCGAGCATACACCATTGAAAGGTATCAGGTGCGTTACATAACCTGAAAGGCATCCTACGATAGGCAAAAGTTCCGAAGGGGCAAGTGAATATTGTCTTCTCTTGGTCCTCAGGTGCGATAGCGATTTGGAAATGCCTTGAGAGACTGTCGAGAAAGCAATAAAAACTATGCCCGGATAATCGTTCTAAAATTTGATCAATAAAGGGAAGGGGGAAGTGATCTTTACGAGTTGAATCGTTATGCTTACGGTAATCGATGTACATCCTCTATCCCATTACCGTCTTAGTTGGAATTAAATCGTCGTTTTCGTTCGTCACTACCGTGATCCCACCCTTCTTAGGTACAACCTAGACCATACTTACCCACTTACTATCGGAAATAGGATAAATTATCCCTGCATCTAATAATTTGAGCACATCTCCCTTCATAACCTCCTTTATATTCGGATTAAGACGACATTGAGGTTGGAATACGGCCTTAGAATTATTTTAAAAATATATTTTATGCGTACAAAAAGAAGGGCTTATGCCAGAAATATCGGAAATTTGCCACGTTATAGCTCGGCGATGCTTTTGTAGTACTTCGATCAATTGATCATTTTCGGATTGAGAAAGATAGGCCGAGATTATAACGGGAAATTTTGATTTTTTTTTCAAGAAAGGCATATTTAAGATGTTCAGGGAATGGTTTTAATTCAAGGTGAGGTGCTTCATCGTAAGAATTTTTCAGATTTTTTTCTTTTTAAAAAATAAGATTTTCATAATTTTTTCTTCTAAAAATTGATTCATTTTCAAATTTTGCTTGCAAGGACATAACCGTGTTTTCAAAAACATTTGAGGAATTTTCAGAAAAAAAAAGAAGAAAAAAAATTGGATGTAACGTTTGAATGAGAAATAGAGGAATCATCATTTAACACATTAAGAGAAAAAGAAGAATCATCACTTTTAAAGAGTTTTTTATTGATTGATTGATAGAAAACGTGACCTCATCATATCCCGCACGGAAAAAAAGTTTTCCTTTACTTATATCAATGATTTCTCGAGAGGTGGCTAGGTAGGGACGACCAAGTATAAGAGGGACCTCGGCGTCCTCTTCAGTATCAAGAATAACAAAATCCACCAGGAAGATGATTTTGTCGACCTTCACGAGCATATCCTCAATGATACCTAATGGATATTTAATTGACCTATTGGCTAACTGGATATTCATTCATGTAGGGCTGACAGTGCCCAATCCTGGCTTCCTGAATAAAGAAAAAGACATCAAGTTGATGCTCGCACCTAAGTCCGCTAACGCATGCTTTACAAAAAAGATCAAGAAAACACAAGGAATAGAAAAGCTACCCGGATCATTTTTTGTAGGAAGATTAGAATTTTTAATGAATGTCGAGCACTCTTCGTTTAACATTATGTGAGAAAGATTTTCCAATTTCTTTTTGTTTGTTAACAAATCCTTGAGATATTTTGCATATTTTGTCATTTGGCTAATTGCTTTGTGAAATGGCAAATTTATATGAATTTGTTTAAACATTTCAAGAAAGCGCTGATATTGATCATCTAATTTTTCCTTCCTAAGCCTAACGGGAACAAGTGGTGGCGGAAATTCCTTTATAATGGTTGGGACATCATTTTGAAAATTATCATTGTCTTTTTCAAAAGCAAATTTATCTTTGTCAAAAAGAGATTTTTATTTTTCAAAAACAGATTTATCTTTTTCAAAAACAGATTTTTCTTTTTCTTTTTCAAAATTTTCATCATTCATTTCCATAATTATAATTTTTTCAGCAGTAGGAGAAGCAATCACCTCTGGCTCTTCCCTTGTGGTGGGCTCGTGAATTACTTTACTGCTCCGAAGGGTAATCGATTTCGCGTGCTCCCATTCGTTGGGTTCAGTATTTGAGAGAAGAGTCCCAGGTGGCCTCTCGGAGATAACCTTGGCAAAATGGCCAACCGTATTTTCTAGATTTTTCATTGAGCCTGTTAAATTTCTAATGGTAGCATCGTTCGAGCTTATATATCTAGAAAGTATTTCCTCCAAAGATGGAGGTTTTTGAAGATTTTGGTTTTGAGGTCGTGGTGGTGTAAAATCGTGTGGTGGACGTATGACATTATCAGGGTAAATCCAAGAAAAATTAGGATGGTTACGTAATCCAGGGTGATAAGAGTTCGTAGAAGCATTAAAACTAGGAGGTGGTGAAAAATTAGAAAAAGCAGAAAAATTATTTTGAGCAGGCCTGGGTATGTTCCCCAGATAATCCACTTGCTCAGCAGCAGCAGCATTCGCAATTTCATATACATGAGGGGCGGAGGCAGCAGTCATCTCCGAAATCTTCTTGTTCAGCATCTCCACTTGCAGCGCCAGTTGGGATAAATAGTCCACTTCATAGATACCTGCAATTTTATTTGGGCGAGTCCTAGACAAATTCCACTGATAGGTGTTCATCGCCATGTCCTCTATAATCTCAAGAGCGGCTTCCGGAGTTTTGCAGTCCAAAGAACCAGTGGAAGCAACATCTATCATCTGCTTAGTTTGTGTATGATGAGGGCATAGTCTCAAAAGTTCTTTGAACCTCTCCCAGGTATCATAGAGGGTAACAGAAGCAATTTGAGAATAAGAAGTTATATCATTTCTTATTTTAGCAGTTTTAGCGGGAGGGAAATATCTAGCAAGAAATTTATCAACTAAAATGTTCCAAGTAGTTATTGATCCTCTTGGAAGAGAACTCAACCACTGTTTTTCTTTGGCTCTTAAGGAGAAGTAGAAGAGTTTTAGCCTAATAGCATCGTCTGAGAACTCATTTATTTTTAAGGTGTCACAGATCTCGAAAAAACTAGCAATATGTAACTTCGGATCATCATCTTGTAATCCGTCGAACTGTACATATTGCTGCACCATTTGTATGATGCTAGGCTTAAGCTCAAAATTATTGTTCGCAATTGCAGGTCAAACAATACGGGTTTCTGTACCCTCCGGGTTGGGTCGAGCATAATCAGACATGGTCCTTTGTTGTGCCATTGTTGGGTTGGGTTCTCCCATTTCAGAATTGAAAATACAATCACCGTAGGAATCCTCAACCGCTGTTTGAGAAGTGGAACCACCGAATCGCAAGTTTCTCCGAAAGGAGCCTTCGATTTCTAGGTCCAAATCAAAAAGTAGCGACGGATTCGTGCGGGTCATGCACTAAAAAAATGAAAGAGAATGGAGGAAAGGAAAAGAAAGGAAATAGAAACTTGAAGAAGAAAAAGATAAAGATAAATTTTTTTTTGGTTTTTTTGCAGAAGTAATAGCGAAAGCGTTTTCCTAATATTGACGAAAAAAGGTCTCCGATAACGGTGCCAAAAACTTGGTGTGAAGATTGCTATCAACCCGAAAAGGCAAGTGTACCTATCGAATTGTAGTACCAAGGTCGTATTGAAACTCTGGGCTGTCAAGTACTGCTACTCACGCTTCTACTATTATCCTACCAAAAGATTGTTAGGTTTTTGAGAATTTTTAAATTAAAACAAAAAATAATTTTTGAAATAAAAACTTATGATAAAAAGCTAGCATTCAATCAATGATTCACCATGAAATGGGACGAGAAGGATAAAAATATAGATTTAAATTTGCAAATTAAACTCGTCTGTGACTGATCTGAAATTAGGAAGTAATCTCACTAGAGCATTAAATCCCCTAACTTATAAACGTTTTGATCGAAATCTCTTTACAATTCAAAATAGCATAAAGTCGCATTACAGAAGTGACCCGCACTATTGGATTTGACTCCAATCTGGAGGATTTACGTCATCCTATCTTTAGGGTTGCGTTCAACTCCTATCTTCTTTGAGTGATCTTTCACATCAACGAGTGTCTCAACTTCTATGAAATGAGATCAAATGCCTACTACCGTATACTGGAAATACAGAGTCGATGCGATAAAAATAAAAGAAGGATCGAGAATAATTTAGACAAAAATAAAACTAAAAATTAAAGGAAAACCTCATCTCATTTCATGGATCCTCATGATCGAATACTAAAGGAAATCTGCTACGCATGGTTGAGGAAAAAAACACAATAAGATGAAGAAAATTCATATTTAGTGATTAATAAAACCGGAGTACACAATAATAAAAATAAGACAAGATTACACTAATAAAAAGACTATTACAATAATGAAAAATAAATCTACTTAGCAACAAAGAAAGAAGAAAATTTGAACTAGCTATCTCACTTGCTCTCTCTCTAATATCCAACCTCCCAATGCATGAGACATGGGCTCCTTTTATAGGAGAGGAGGAAGATTCTAGATGGAAATGGATATTAAGAGGGACAAGGGGAGGTGGTTGGCCATGCACTTGGGAGAGGATGCATGAATTTCATTTAATGAGGGGAGAGAAAAGAGGAGGTTTAAAGCATGGTGTTTAAGGGAATGAAAATAGAAAATATAAAAAAGAGAGGGGGAATGAATGTGGAATAAAGAGGGGAGAAAGAAAATAAAAGAGGGAAAAGAGAGGGGGCGGCCATGCACTAAATGTGGAGGTGCATGAATGGAATTTAATGAGGGGGAGAGATAAGGAGAGTCCGGCCATGCATTGGATGCTAGGTGGGCCAAACTATGGAGGAAAACCATGCATGTTGGGCTCAGGTAGTGCATGGGCTGCCTGGTATAGCATGTGGTTGGGCTTCTTTTGATGGGATCGGGTTGAAGGGGCTGCTTGGGCTCAGGTAGGAGTCAAGGGAAGGGGCCGGGCTGCTCCAAACTTCAAGGGCTGCATGTGGGCTGCCTTCAAGGGCTCGGGTTGCATCCTGTGGAGGCTCGGATTTGACTTGAAGTGGGCTGAATCATGTAGCATGTACCTATAAGAAAATAAAACATAATAACATTAGTTATATAACAAAACATAACACAAATAAGTAATATAATATTAGTTATTAAAACTAAACCAAACTTAACAATCATAACATAACATAATAATAGTTATATTCATAACAAAACAAAAGTAAACATAGAATATAAAATAAAACATAAAATGCATAAAACACATAATTAAACAAAGAATTAATATATTATAAAAAATACATTAAAACATGAAATAAAAACATAACAAGCATAAAATATAAATAAACTTAGGCATTTTACATACTAAACTACCCAAAAAACCGATGACTAAAAGTAGTCAACAAGCTTCAGAGGAGGGAAGAGTGAAATGTCTCATAGGAGGACTAAGAAGCGATGTCCAACAGTGGGCATGCGCTTATAGAGCTGAAAATTTTGCTGAGGCAGTGGAAGCCGCTGTAAAAGTTGAGGTGATTGAAAATGCCAAGAATCGAGGTGCCGTAGTGAGAAAAGGGAAGAGGAAAGGTGTTGGGGATGGAATCCTTAGGGCATCTAGCCCTTCTTCGAAGAGGAAAAGTGGGGAAATATGTAGATTCTGGGGTCGATCCGGCCACCCCTACGAAAGGTGTTTCAAAAGGACTACCACTCTGAAGCAGCAGCAGTTGCTTGCCATCCATGGCGCACCCAAGGGGGATCTTGTGTGAACGTTCTGTATAAAGAATGGACATGATGTGAGTCGTTACTTGTCGAAGGATAAGGCTTGCTTTCAATATGGGAAGAAGGGCACCTGAAGTCTTTATGCCCCCAGAATCAGTGCCCACTATAGCCTGCCCCACTCTTGGCTCTGCCTCCGCCACCAATCCAGGACAAAGGGAAAGGAAAGCTAAATATGGTGACAAGAGAGGAAGCTCAGACCTCTACCCTAGTGATATCATGTTAGATTATAGTATAACTTTTACTCTCCATTGTTTGCCCTAGTTTTCATTCGTTTAGTTATGTATGCTACAGTTTTATGGGAGTATAAGGTGAAGAATGGGTGGGTGCGCGAAGTTTCGTAGATAAACATCATTTGAACATGGAATAATTACGAGATTCCTTCAATGACAAGCTTCCCTCCGGAGATCTGGTGATATCAAGTCAAGGAGTTTAGAGAATCCTTATTTATCTAGGTTATTTCCTAGCCTTTGCGGATCTGATGGTATTAGATCTGGTGGATTTTGACATAATTTTAGGCATGTACTGGTTGTCCAAGTATGATATAGTCATCCAGTGTAAGGCAAAGCGAGTGGAATTCAAGATGTACAATTGACAACCCATGAGTGTCTATGGATTTCAGGACAAGGGTTCCCTCATTATTTCTGCTGTATGTGCTTGTCGAGCTATAAAGTCTGGTTGTGAGGCGTATCTTGTTTCTATTTCTTCTCTGGAAATAACTTTTGTCATGCCATGTCTTGAGGATATCTTGGTGGTGCGAGAGTTTCCAGATGTTTTTCCTGATAGCCTTCCAGGACTTCCTCCTGAGAGAGAGGTGGAGTTCTTGATAGACCTCGAGCCAGGTACTCACCATATTGCTCAAGCACCATACAGTATGGCTCCACATGAGTTAGAAGAGTTGCACACTCAGCTTGATGAGTTGTTGCAGTTGTTTTATTAGGCCGAGTTCTTCTCCGTGGGGTGCCCCTATTTTGTTTGTAAAGAAGAAATATGGTTCCATGAGACTATGCATACATTATCGATAATTAAATAAGGCAACCATCAAGAACAGATATCTATTGCCTCGGATTGATGATCTATTTGATCAGTTGTGGGGATGCTCTATGTTTTCAAAGATTGACCTTCATTCAGGCTACCACCAGTTGAGGGTCTGTGAGGCTGATATTCCACAGACGTCTTTTCATTCTCGGCATGGGCATTTTGAGTTCTTGGTGATGTCCTTTGGTTTGACAAATTAACCCTCTACTTTCAAGGATTTAATGAATAGAGTGTTCAATGATTTCTTTGACCATTTCGTGGTCTTGTTCATAGATGACATTTTTGTGTATTCCCGTTGTGTTGAGGAGCATGCTCAACACCTACGCTTAGTATTGTCAACCCTGATGGAGCAAAAACTATATTCCTAACTTAGTAAGTCCGAATTCTGGTTACCTCAGGTGTCCTTTTTGGGCCATGTTGTGGGAAAGGACGATATCTCCGTAGAACCGACGAAGATTTCTGCTGTAATGGAATGGAAGAGACCTTCTACACTTAAGGAGATTAGGAGCTTGTTAGCCCTGGCCGGCTATTATAGAATATTCGTGGAAGGGTTCTCTGTCTTATCTACACCTCTAACAAGACTTACATAGAAGAACACTGCTTTCATTTGGAGTGATAGGTGTGAAGAAGCTTTCCAAGAGTTGAAGAAGAGATTGTGTATTGCTCCAGTTTTAACCTTATATTCTGAAGGAGTCGAGTATGTGGTGTATGTGGATGCATCACACATTGGACATGGTTGTGTTTTGATGCAAGAAGGGAAGGTGATCGCGTATGGATCAAGATAATTAAAGATTCCTGAAAGAATCTATCCTACGTATGATTTAGAGTTTTCTGTTGTAATTTATGTGCTGAAGATTTGAAGACATTTGTTGTATGGCGCGCTGTGCAAGATCTACACGGTCATAAGAGTTTGAAGTACCTTTTCACTCAGAAGGAGCTGAATCTATGCCAGCATATGTGGTTAGACTATGTGGCTGATTAGGAAGTGGAGATCCTTTAGCATCCAGGAAAGTCTAATGTAGTGGACGATGCTTTTAGTAGAAAGACCGCCAAAATCTTCAACCTATCTGTACAATCCTTGGTTGAAGAATTCTTGTTGATGGACATTGAAGTTGGGAGTAGTACCGTGCCTGCTTGTTTTGAAGCAGAAGATCCCTCTTGGAATTCCCTTACAAGAGTGCACCAGAATGGTGACCTTGATTTGTTACATCTCTGAAATAGAACTGAGAAGGGAGAGCTACCTAATTTCTCTTTAGACGAGTTAGATACCCTAAAATTTTGGGGTAGATTTTGTATCCCCTCTTTTGTTTATATTCGGGTTAAAATTTGTAATGAAGCTCATGTTTCCAGTGTTGCCTACCATCCTGGTTCCCCCAAAACATATAAAGATTAAAAGCAAATTGTTTGGTGGTCGAGAATGAAGAGTTATATAGCAAAGTTTGTGGCAGAATGTTTTACGTGTCAGTGTGTTAAGGCTGACCATAGAAGGCCTGGTGGTAATCCTACACCGCTTGATATTCCAAGTTGGAAATGGGAGAGTATTTTGATGGATTTCATCACTAGTTTACCAAAATCTCCCCATGGGCACGATTCTGTTTGGGTGATAGTTGATAGATTGAGTAAGTGTGCTCACTTTATGCCCTTTAAGATTGGGTATTATATGAAGAAGATAGCTGAGTTATACCTTGATGAACTCATCAGATTACATGGAGTGTCTGTTAGCATTATATTGGATCGAGACTCAAAATTTATGTCTCACTTTTGGAATAGTTTACAAGAGGGGTAAGTTACCGATTTAAGATATTCCTCCACCTATCATCTGCAGACAAATGGTCAGACGAAAAGGGTGAATAGAATCGTGGAAGACATGATAAGGTGTTACATATTGGATCATGGTGGTGCTTGGGATGAACTCCTCAGACTCAAGGAATTTGCATATAATAATAGTAATCAAGAGAATTTGTAGATGGCCATGTTTGATGCCTTGTACAAGAGGCATTGTTGGACACCTTTGTTTTGGGCTGAGGTTGGTGAGAAACCGCTGCTAGGTCTTGAAGCCCTTGAAGAGATGAATTGTGTTATGACTTATATTCGAGAAAAGCTCCGTAAAGCACAAAAGCGTAATGAGAAATATGCTAATCGACGAAAGGTTGATCTGGATTTCGACGTTGCGGACATGGTTTTTCTGAAACTCTCTATGATGTTAGGTGTTAAAAGGTTTGGAAGGAACCACAAGTTAGACCCCCGATATGTGGGACCTTTTCAAATTCTTGAGCGCATCCGAGTGTCAGCTTATAGACTAGATTGTCCTGCTATCTTCCCTTACATCCAAGATGTGTTCCATGTGTGCCAGTTTCGGAAGTGTGTTCGTAGTGATCGTCAAGTCCTTGACTCAGTACCCCAGATTCAGCCTAACCTTTTGTTTGTGGAAGAGCCTGTCCGTGTTTTTGAATCTTAAGATCGAGTGTTACGGAGAAAGACCATTCCCATGGTCAAGGTTCTTTGGATAAATCAAGACATCAAGAGCATGACGTGAGAATTGGAGTCGGCAATGAGAGAATCTCATCCAAATCTCTTCTCTTAGTTTCTGATATGTCTCCATGATTTTTGATGTGTTTGATTTTCTCGTTTTGTTTTGGTTTTTAAGTTGTGTTAAGTTTCGGGTCGAAACTTCTCTTTAGGGGGAGTGACTGTAACGCCTCCGATTTTCTGATAATATTATTTGTTTTGGTATCATCATATTTATGATGTAAGGGCATTACTTTTAACTTCATATTGACGACGCTACACCGTTAGTGCATTTTGGCATCCATTGGGTCTGTTTGACAAAATTTTGGGATATTGATTTGATTAAATGCTTTCCTTGGTTGAAAGGATGAAGATTCGAGGTTTTGGACTGGTCCAGTTTTATTGCGATCCGAGCATTTTGGAGTCTCGGCGCGTGTTTGGATCTTTATGATGATTTTGCTTATAGTAAGTAGTTGATGTTAGTGTCTCAAGAATGGTGCGTCAGATTTTAGGGTTGTCTACGCTGCTAAATTTGTGGAGTCGACGTTTTATCCCAGAATAATATATAATCTGAATCTTTAAAATTTTTTGCCCTCCTCAGTTCTCGGGAAACCCTGGCTTGTTCTCGGAAAGATTTCTTCGTACTTGAGATGGACAACTTTTTTTCTCGAGAGGCCCGAGAGTTTTTCTCGAGAAGACATGTAGTTCTCAAGAAATCTTCCCTTTAGTTCTCGAGAAACCCTTGCTAGTTCTCGATAAATCCTCCTCTAGCTCTCGAGAAGCCTTATAGTACTCGAGAAGTCCTGTCTTGCTGCTCTCGAGAAGCCCATGCAAGTTCTCGAGAAATCCATTCTTAGCTCTCGAGAAATCTTTCTTTAGCTCTCGAGAAGTCCATTTGTAGTTCTCGAGAAGAACTTTATTATTATTCCCAGGAAGTGCAGCCTTTTTCTTGAGAGGTTCTTTTAGTTCTCGAGAAGTCTTAGTTAGTTCTCGAGAACTATCCTTCCTCTGTACTCGAGAAGTCTCTTCTACAACTCGAGATCTGCCATGTTCTCGAGAAGGCCTCATCTTGTTCTCGAGAAATGTCTGGCTGTTCTCGAGAAATACTTACCTTCTTCTCGAGAAGCCAAGTTCAGCCGATCACGGTTTGTTTTCTTAAGTACAAATATTCTAATATTACACTTTGTATATATATACCTACCTCTTCTTTCTCCTACATTTAGACCGAACTCCTATTCATCTCTCGAACCAGAGCGACGTGAGCGAGAGAGAGAAAGTTTTTCCTTGATTCATCCGGTGGATGCCGACGATGCTCCGGTGCTCGAAATCTTGAACCGATCATAGATCCTGAAAGCTCTCAGTGAGAGCTTCATCATCGTGGTAAAATCTTACCCATTTCTTGAGTTTTTCTTGTTAGGGTTTTAGGCCCTAATCTCTTCTTTTGGCCATTCTAGTTAGATTTTGACTTCCCTCGTCGTCTTTAGCTTCGATATATGACAAGGAGCGATTTGGAGAGTTTTCCGACAAAACCAAGACAAGTGGTGGTTTCACTCCCCTCTTCCCTCCTTTCTACCGATCTGCTGAAATTCTAACTTCTTTTATCGTTATCTTTATTAACTTGCAGATTATAGCATTTTCTTAATTTTTTTGTTTAAATCCACTTGTATTATCATGTTCTTGATTTTGAAAATCTAACCTTGTATAGTAGTATATTTTTTGATGAGGTTATTGAATCTTGCTCTTTTAGCTGTCCCTTAACTATTATGTAAGACGTGTTTGAGTTTATCTAAGATTGTGAATCCTTCCTAAAGGTTGATCAACCATTTCTTAAATCTAGAAATGTTTAGTAGAATCCGATGTGCCATGTCTTGAGATTTATATCATGGTTTTCCTTTGTTCGGGTGTTAGTGGACGAAACCAACGTCGCAAGGTATGTTTCCTTTATTAGTACCTTATGGAATTCTACCGGGTTTTTTGGCATCTACGGTGAATGGTGAAGTATTTGAGTCTCTCCCGCAGTTCGACGGATATTATATCTTTGAGGGTGTGTTCAGATGAGCGACCAACTCGCCTGTGTTTTTTGGTAGAGTTGTCCACATGTGGCTAATAAAGTTTTGAGAATTCTTTCTTATGATTTAATCATGCTTTCCAATTTTTTAGCCTTGTGCGTCTGGTGTGATTTGTTGTACGTGACTATTCACGTAAGTTCTATTTTCTGATTTTTGATACTCTTCTTTTGCACTCTATTTCAGTACTTTAGGACTTGGGTTGGTACCCCTTTTGACCTTTGTTTTCTTTTTGGCTTACTTTTCTGCCACCACTTGTACCTTCTTCTAGAGGTGTTCTGTATTTGAAATGCCTCAGGTTCTGAGCTTTAGCAGGTAGTGGAGCTGGTTTTGGAATTCCAGAGCAGCAGTTTTGGCTGTGGTTTTCACCTCGCCATTATGAGGTAGTTGTTGTTTTAGGTTATTTACCTAGTTCAGACATACTTTTACTTGATGTGGGTTCATGTCAGATTGTTGATGCCCGCATGATAGGTTATTTTGGATACTTTGCTAGCTGCCAGTTATTTTCTTTGTGATGAATTGAATTACTTGCTCTCTGGGATGTTTTATGCTAGGACTGCAAGTTTGATATTTTTAACTTATAAAACCCTATTGTTAGTATATCATACATGCCATCTCTTTCAAAATTAAGTCACTACTTTCTGGTTAGCGTAAAGACTTTTAGTTATACTTATTATAAACTAGGGTCTTGCATAGCATAAGTTGTCCATCGGGGACGTTTACACTCATGTAGGATGTTTAATCTCATAAAAGAAGTATTTTTTGCAGCGTATAACTATTTTCCCCGTGGACTAGATAAGCCACTAAGCCAAGGGATACGGCTAACTGTTTAACTTAAACTGGATTTTTCTCAAAATAACTCAAAAAAATTTCTCTATGTAAAGAAGGATTTTTTCGTGAGCGTCCGCAGTTATCCCCTACTGATGTGGCATCATGACACGCATTTTCCCTTACTCGGATATATTTTTAAAGGCGGTGAAAATACGGGTTATGACACTCAGCCCCCGTTGCATCCGGTTCCACTTCAGGCTTTGTCTCCACCGCAAATATTTGACAAGGGGAAGGGCAAGCTAAACGTGGTGTCTTTAGAGGAAACACATACAACTACTCAAGTGATTTCAGGTTAGACCCTAACCTAGTCCTAGTTTTTTATTTGTAGATGTAGTTTCGATGTTCATTCCCTTAGTTGCGTATACAATTTTATAAGAAAGTTTAAGGTAAAGAATCGCTGGGAGCACGTTCTTTTCGATTCAAGTGCTACCCACTCATTCATGGCTAGAACCTTCGTAGAGCATCACTGTTTGACCATCGATCATGTTGGCGACGTGTTTAGTGTCAAGTTTCGCTCTAACGATTCAGTGGTGTTAGACTAAGGCATTCAGAGTTGTCCGATTTAGTTAGGTGATTTTCTAGCCGTTGCTGATCTAAATGTGATAGATTTGGAAGATTTCAATGTTATTTTTGGCATGAACTGGTAGTCCAAGTATGATGCAGTCATCCAATGCATGGTCAAGCGCTTGGACATCAAGATGGAGAATGGTCATCCCAGGAGCGTTTATGGTTTTCCGCGCCAAGTTTCTCCTATTATTTCTGCGGTACATGCTCAGAAGCTTGTAAATTTCTGATGTTTTGCCTATTTGTTTCAGTATTGTAGACCGGTGGTAGTTTGCCGCGTGTAGAGGAGATTGTTGTAGTGTGCGAGTTTCATGACATTTTTTCCTGATAACATTCTTGGTCTTCCACCTGGGAGAGATATGGAGTTCATCATAGATCTTGAGCCAGGTAGCCGTCCTATTGCTAAGGTGTCGTATCGTATGGCCCCGCGTGAGCTTGAGGATCAACGTACTCAGTTGGATGAGTTATTGTAGAATGGATTCATTAGACCAAGTTCTTCACTATGGGGTGCTCCTGTGTTGTTTGTGAAGAATAAGGATGGATAGATGAGGATGTTAATCGATTATAGTGAGCTAAATAAGGTAACCATCAAGAATAGGTCTCCCCTGCCAAGAATAGATGACTTGTTTGATCTGTTGCGTGGTAGCACTGTGTTTTCAAAGATTGAACTTCGTTCAGGATACCATCAGTTGAGGATACGCGAGACAGATATTACACGGACTGTTTTTCGTTCACGGCATGGACATTTCGAGTTCTTGGTTATGTCCTTTGGATTGAATAATTCACCCTCTGCTTTTATGGATATGATGTACAGAGTGTTTAAGGATTTTGTGGATGGTTTTTTGATTGTATTCATAGACAATATTCTGGTATACTCCGGCAGTGTAGAAGAGCATGCACATCACTTGTGTTTAGTTTGTCTACTTTGAGGGAGTATAAGTTATATGTTAAGTTGAGCAAGTGTGAGTTTTGGTTGCCTAGTTTTCCTTCTTGGGTCATGTCGTTAATAAGGACAAAATATCTGTTGACCCAGAGAAGATAGTTGTTTTTTTGGATTTGAATAGGTCTGTCACTCTCAAAGAGATAAGGAGCTTCCTAAGGCTGGCTGGCTATTATAGAAGGTTCATAGAGGATTTCTCTACGTTGTCTACACCATTGACTAAACTGACGAAGAAGAATGCAGTTTTTGTTTGGAGAGATAAGTACGATCAGGCCTTTCAGGAATTGAAAAGAAAATTGTGCACTGCTACGATTTTGGCCTTGCCGACTGAAGGGAGAGAGTATGATGTGTTTGTGGACACATTGCACGTTCGACTTTGTTGCGTGTTGATTTAAAAATGCAAAGTGATTGTGTATGGGTCGCGATAGTTAAAGGTACATGAGAAGAATTACCCTATGCATGATTTGGAATTTGCAACTGTGATTTATGCCTTTAAATTTTGGAGACATCTGTTATATAGCGTTCTGTACAAGATTTAAACGGATCATAAGAGTTAGAAGTATGTCATCACTCAAAAGGAATTGAACTTATGCCAGCGGAGATGGCTTGAGTATGTTGTAGATTATGATGTTGAGATCCAGTACCATCCAGGCAAAGCTAACGTGGTAGCCGATGCCCTGAGTAGTATGTTAGCAAAATTTTTTTATCTTTCTGTGGTTTAACTGGCAGAGGAATTTCTCTTGATTGATATGTCGGTGGTGAGTACTGACTCACCCAGTAGTTTGGAAGTAATAGAGCCTTCGTGGATTACAGTTACGAGGCTTCATCAAAAGGATGATCCTGATTTGATGCACCTTTATTGTAACGCCCCAAAACTCAAAAGTGGAACGAATGGCATTTTTCAGGCCAAGTTGGGTTCTAAATAGGCTGACACGGCCTGTGACACAAGAATGTCACAGGCCGTGTCGTGCCTGAGATAGACAAATTTTCAGGTGGTCGACAAAATTACGATCGACGTTTTCCTGGGGTCAGACACACGGTATGATACACGGGCGTGTACCGGGCCGTGTCCTACTCGGGCTGTTTACCAGGTTATTTTGAGAGAGTAACACGACCTGGGACATGGGCGTGTCCTAGGGCATGTCTGGCACACGGTATGTGACACGGGCGTGTCATATGGCCGTATCCTATTCGGGATTCGACGGTTTCAACGTCGATTGAGGCACACGGCCAATGATAATAGCGTGTAAATGCTATTCAGGCATGTCTGAAGCCGTGTCACAGGCCGTTTCTTGTTCCGTTATCCCAGTTTTTACGGCGAGTGTGGAACACGGCATTATACACGGGCGTGTCGCAAGCCGTGTTCGGCCCAGGAAAGTCATTTTAGGGCAAATCGTGGCCGTTCGTTTCTTTCAAAAGTAATCCAGGGCCAGGCTGTAACATCCCATGTTACTCTTAGACCCCCTTCACTAAGATTGGGTTAGGAATGGGGTGGGTGATAGTTAATTTAGCTAGGTTTGACCCTAAGGAGTCGGTTGTAGCCATGTGGGGCCCACTAAAGGGCCAAAGTCAAACAAGGTCAAACAAGCCTAAATAAGAACCCTAGCCACACCATGACCCCACCACATTGCCCTAACCCAAAAATAATCTAAGTGGACCCTAGGACATGTCATTAGGTCAACACTTTGACCCTAGTTGACCAAAGTCAACTATAGCCCTATGATGGTCAAACCTTTACCTATATGCCCAATTAGCCTAAGTAGGGCACCATATTGACCCAACCCAAGTTGGATGGTGCCATTAGACCAATGACGACCAAGTGGGGTCAGCCCACTCATCATGGTTGATCAAATCAACTCCAAAGTCAACATGTCAACAGAATTGACCTAAAGGAGATAATGAGAGCTAAACCCACTCTCCTTGGGCCAAGCCCACCAAACATGGCCCATTATATGCCCAAGTGGTCAAAGACCACCCCTACCCCTCTGGTTTTAGAGAGAGTACACATGCAAGGGGCATTTTAGAGAAATCACCTAAAAATAGGTGAGAGAAGAGAATTGAGAAGAGGAAAAGAGGGAATGGTAGCCACAAGGCCTCATTCCTTCTGCCCAAGCTTGCTGGCCGGCCTCCCAAATTAATTCCAGAGCATTTTTGTTGCATGGTGGCTACTTGGCACCATTGGTGATACAGCCAATGCCCAAACCGAGATAACCTTGGTTGTATCTCCTTATACAGCCACTTCCTGCTCAAACCGACCACTCCATTAGCTTCAATGGGTGGAAACGAGTGGAGAACGACTCCTGAGAAGAGCTTTTGGTGAAGAAATGAGGTTTTTAGCAGGTGATCGTCGGAGCAGCTCAGCCATTGCCAACCGCCACCAACCTAGCCGTCATGCCGCCATTAGGGTCCGTTTCGCCGCCTCTGTACCCGTTCTAGCATTCTAGATCCTTTAGGAGACATCGGGCAAAATTGAGCCTGATACCATGAGAGGAAAATGAGTATTTTCTGAGCTTTTCTTCTTGCTCGGGTTCTCCGGAGAAGACAACTCCGGCAGCCTCACCACCGGGAATCGCTAGCCACCACCTCAGTGAAGGTGGTGGCGACAACCGCCGGCGGTGATGGTGGCTCAGCTGGCCGGAAATAGCCGGGCAAGTCGGCCCAGCGAAAATCAATCTGTGCCGTTGGCTGATCGGGGACTACGACCTAATGTCATCCCTTTTATTAAATTAATAAATACATGTTATTTATATGATTCATCTAAATGTTGTCATATTTATACAGTAACATTGCATGTCCATTTTAGGCCTCTTAGAGGGATTTTCATGTAACAGCCCATCCGTTAAATGACGTATAGTAGAAGGTCCGGCCGGGGCCTCACACTATATGCCACAAACAGACGGTGAGGTCACAAGATAATACCAAACCATACGAATCCTAACTCAGAGCATTCTAGCGGAATTGTATTAAGTGTAAGAACTCATATCAATGAATGTCCACTAATATATAAATATCACATTTATATAAAAGACCAGGAATGTTTACAACACCACACCGCACAGGGCCTTAAGGCCTTACAAGTTACTCTTTACAATACATATAATTTCATACATCGGCACGCAGGCCACCACACATGAAATCCAACACTTCGCACGGCCTTCAAGGGCCTACCAGCAGCATGGGCTTTTGCCCGCTCAATCCAATCAGCCCGCAACACCTGCATATGGATGTCCACCCCATGGGTGATAAACAAAGCAACGGTCAGCATTCAGCTGACCAATTATAACCCCACCCCTTACCCGGGGCAGTGGTTCCTTCCCTGCATGTATAGCAATTTCAACAGATATATAACATACACACCACATCACAAATGCCGGCCTCAATGCCAGGCGCTCCGTGCACTCAGGGCAACCTTTATGGTTTGTACTTGGTAGGCGGGCATAAGCCTCCAAACCCCTATTGAAGACCTCATGCACCCGTCTCACTCAGAGGTACGCACCACACCAAAAACCCGTGAGCACTACCAGTCGACCTACCCACGTAGTGTAACAAGCCTAGGGAATTCTCCCTGCTGCTTTGCTACCAATCGACCGCTCATCCGATCTTAACATCGCCACTTGGTGGAATGGGCATAAGCCTCCAAACCCCTATTGAAGACCTCCTGCGCCCACCCACTCAGAGGTGTCCGCACTCCATCATCAAGCTCTTAGCAAGTATGCAACCAAAGGAGCTATACAAAGCATCCTGTACACCAAGCACATCGTCCTCACCATCTCCGCAGGCTAAACGATGAATACATAGAGTCTTCTCCGGTTCGCACTATAAACATCACCAATCCCGACATACGTCTGGATGGGCTTCACACAGCATGCCTATGTCGTACTACATATTTCCGGCTCTAGATGCAGACTCAACTGCTGGAATCACTTACGCATTTCCATCTCTTGATGGAGGATCCCATGCACATGCAAAACAAAGGGCTTCACCTGCCCAAGGAAGAAAGATCATTACCCTTGACGATCGCTTCGGCGCCATAGAAGAACTAGCCGGATGGAAATCACCGCAGCGGCCTTGCCTCCGCAACGCTGCACCCGGCTCTCTATTCGGCTCGACGAAGCTCCACCGGCGGCCGGAAAGCTCCTCCTCCTCCTCCAAGCTCTTCTCTCTTTCTTCTCTTTAGAGAGAGAAAGGCCAAGTGGAAATGAGATTCCATCTCAATCCACGGCCTTAAAGAGGTTGGAAAAGCTTTGGATCACAAGATCCAAATAGAAGGAAACGAACGGCCGAGATCTGCTCTGAAAAACATTTCAACAGGCCTGACACGCCCTGTGACACGCCCGTGTCACAGGCCGTGTTCCTCAGTCGGTTAGCAACCGACTCGAAAGATACCAGAACACGGGCTGGGACACGCCCGTGTCGAACCTGACACGCCCGTGTTCCAGGCCGTGTTCACGGCCGTGTTCAAGGCCGTGTATCTCTCTGACTCAAACAGGCCATTTTCCGATTTTAATGTGTGACACGCCCCGGGACACGCCCGTGTCCCAGGCCGTGTCGCCGCTTGACGACCACTGACCGTCAACTTGACACCGCGACACGCCCAGAACGGACACGTGTCGGACACGCCCTGGGACACGCCCGTGTCGAAGGCCGTGTCCCAGGCTCGACGATCGTCGACTATAAATCGTCGACTAAGCTGAACACGCCCTGGGACATGCCCGTGTCCCAGGCCGTGTACACCCGACACGCCCTAGGACACGCCCGTGTCCCAGGCCGTGTCTAACAGCCTCCAACCCAAAACTGTGCACAAACATATTTTGAGATTCTGGGGTGTTACAACCCTCCCCTCCTTATAGAAATTTCGTCCCGAAATTTAGCGCAAAGCACAAGCATCAACACAACCACGCTGTTGCGATACAAACCAAAACGATCCAGGTTTAGAGTTCAGAGGCCACAGATTGTCTCGCCCCATGGAATCGTACCACCACAACTGTTTGTCACAAACAGAAATACATACATACATACATACAATAGACAACATAATAAAGTGCACACTCCACTTTATTTCGGCTTCTCCGCATCTCGCAGAATCCGTTTAGCGGCCTCCATTAAGTCCAAAGCACGGATTTGCTGTTCTGCTTGATTTGAGCTTTGCGGCTCCTGCATCTCAAGTGTGTATATGCGCGGTTGCGCCCGCGATGCAGACGACTCTGCCACAGCTTTACCCTTCTCG
The DNA here is from genome assembly GCA_039513925.1 of Platanthera zijinensis. Taxonomy (NCBI): domain Eukaryota; kingdom Viridiplantae; phylum Streptophyta; class Magnoliopsida; order Asparagales; family Orchidaceae; genus Platanthera; species Platanthera zijinensis. The sequence goes on along the minus strand of CM077094.1, from coordinate 60,349,609 downwards.
TCATAAGACGCACCTGTCTTTCTTTCACCCTTGGACGCACCATTCCAGCAAAATCGCGCGATATGCCTTGGCTTCCCACAAATGAAACATGTACGCGGCTCAACCCGTTCTTGCCCAAACGTTGCTCCTGACGCAACATCTGAAGAAGTTTGTTCAGCGGGTCGAAACCGCTTCTTATCACGTTTCCTGAAATCTGACTGCTCTGATGGCGGAACATTGAAGTCGGACTTTTCCACCGCTACGTTCTTCTTCTCCCGTACCCACTTCAAATCCTTCTCCAGCGCACTAGCGGTATGCACCAATGCTTGGAATCCTTGGTTCACTGAACTCGGGAGAGCCAACCTCAGCTCATCACGCAGTCCTTCATAGAACATATTCGTTTTCTGCGCCTGGTCTGCAAACGTCGACCCCGCATAACGACCGAGCTTGGTAAACTCATGCAGGTAATCGTCCACGGTCTTATCACCCTGTACCAGACGTTGAAATTCATTTTCCATTGCAATTCTATGCGCAATTGGCAAGTATTTTGCCCAAAATAATCGGGCGAATTCGTCCATCGATATGTCACCCAGATCTCTACCTCCCAACTGGTGCAACTCGATCTCATCCCACCAAAGCCTCGCCTCTCCTTCCAGGAGGAAAGTGGCTAACGGGACTTTCTGCTCCTCACTAATCCTAAGCGCAGCCAGGATTCTTTTCACTCTAGAGAGCCAATCCTCGGCCTCTGTTGGAGACGTTGCCCCGACAAACGTAGGCGGATTAAACTCCATAAAGTGCTTAAGTTGCTCGTCCGCTGCTTGCACAGCAACCGGAAACTCAACATGCTCTTGCCTCGCACCAACCTCAACATGCTCTTGCCTCGCACCAACCTGCACTGGCGCCACAGCAGGCCTCGCTTGCCCAAAAGGTTGTGCCTGAAGCATAGCAAAGATCACCTCCGCAACTAAGCGCACCGTTTCCGCAGAAGGGGGAGGTGTAGGCACCTCAGGTGGTGCCGCACTCTCATCCGAACGCTGGGGCTCCGACTGCCCAGCTCCACTCCTCGTCACCTATAGGTGAACAAGATAGCATTACTTTCCATGGTAATACGGCAAACTCACCGAATAGACACACACACACATTCCCTAGTGGACATTCCAGAGTTAATTAGCATTACAGCAGGTCGCACAAACACGTGCTCGCCACCCCACAAAAGAATTCGACCACGAATTCGAAAGAGGAAGACCGACAAAAGCTGATACCAAAATGTAACAACCCCATCCGTTAAATGACGTATAGTAGAAGGTCCGGCCGGGGCCTCACACTATATGCCACAAACAGACGGTGAGGTCACAGGATAATACCAAACCATACGAATCCTAACTCAGAGCATTCTAGCGGAATTGTATTAAGTGTAAGAACTCATATCAATGAATGTCCACTAATATATAAATATCACATTTATATAAAAGACCAGGAATGTTTACAACACCACACCGCACAGGGCCTTAAGGCCTTACAAGTTACTCTTTACAATACATATAATTTCATACATCGGCACGCAGGCCGGCCACACATGAAATCCAACACTTCGCACGACCTTCAAGGGCCTACCAGCAGCATGGGCTTTTGCCCGCTCAATCCAATCAGCCCGCAACACCTGCATATGGACGTCCACCCCATGGGTGATAAACAAAGCAACGGTCAGCATTCAGCTGACCAATTATAACGACCCCACCCCTTACCCGGGGCAGTGGTTCCTTCCCTGCATGTATAGCAATTTCAACAGATATATAACATACACACCACATCACAAACGCCGGCCTCAATGCCAGGCGCTCCGTGCACTCAGGGCACCTTTATGGTTTGTACTTTGTAGGCGGGCATAAGCCTCCAAACCCCTGTTGAAGACCTCACGCACCCGTCTCACTCAGAGGTACGCACCACACCAAAACCCGTGAGCACTACCAGTCGACCTACCCACGTAGTGTAACAAGCCTAGGGAATTCGCCCTGCTGCTTTGCTACCAATCGACCGCTCATCCGATCTTAACATCGCCACTTGGTGGAATGGGCATAAGCCTCCAAACCCCTGTTGAAGACCTCCCGCGCCCACCCACTCAGAGGTGTCCGCACTCCATCATCAAGCTCTTAGCAAGTATGCAACCAAAGGAGCTATACAAAGCATCCTGTACACCAAGCACATCGTCCTCACCATCTCCGCAGGCTAAACGATGAATACACAGAGTCTTCTCCGGTTCGCACTATAAACATCACTAATCCCGACATACGTCTGGATGGGCTTCACACAGCATGCCTATGCCGTACTACATATTTCCGGCTCTAGATGCAGACTCAACTGCTGGAATCACTTACGCATTTCCATCTCTTGATGGAGGATCCCATGCACATGCAAAACAAAGGGCTTCACCTGACCAAGGAAGAAAGATCGTTACCCTTGACGATCGCTTCGGCGCCATAGAAGAACTAGCCGGATGGAAATCACCGCAGCGGCCTTGCCTCCGCAACGCTGCACCCGGCTCTCTATTCGGCTCGACGAAGCTCCACCGGCGGCCGGAAAGCTCCTCCTCCTCCTCCAAGCTCTCCTCTCTTTATTCTCTTTAGAGAGAGAAAGGCCAAGTGGAAATGAGATTCCATCTCAATCCACGGCCTTAAAGAGGCTGGAAAAGCTTTGGACCACAAGATCCAAATAGAAGGAAATGAACGGCCGAGATCTGCTCTGAAAAACATTTCAACAGGCCTGACACGCCCTGTGACACGCCCGTATCACAGGTCGTGTTCCTCAGTCGGTTAGCAACCGACTCGAAAGATACCAGAACACGGGCTGGGACACGCCCGTGTCGAACCTGACACGCCCGTGTTCCAGGCCGTGTTCACGGCCGTGTTCAAGGCCGTGTATCTCTCTGACTCAAACAGGCCATTTTCCGATTTTAATGTGTGACACGCCCTGGGACACGCCCGTGTCCCAGGCCGTGTCGCCGCTTGACGACCGCTGACCGTCAACTTGACACCGCGACACGCCCAGAACGGACACGTGTCGGACACGCCCTGGGACACGCCCGTGTCGAAGGCCGTGTCCCAGGCTCGACGATCGTCGACTATAAATCGTCGACTAAGCTGAACACGCCCTGGGACACGCCCGTGTCCCAGGCCGTGTACACCCGACACGCCCTGGGACACGCCCGTGTCCCAGGCCGTGTTTAACAGCCTCCAACCCAAAACTGTGCACAAACATATTTTGAGATTCTGGGGGGTTACATTTCAGATCTGAAAATTTCGATGAAAGTTGTATCTTATGCTCTTAAATTTAATTTGGCACCCTAAAATCACAATTAGGTGCAGTCGAATTCCCTGTAGGGCTATTTTGCTAGGACTGGTCCTAGGTTAGGGCAGAAACCAAAATTAATGCCCATGTCCTTGGGGACTATACATGTGCATGGTAAATATTTCAGCACATTTGGACCACTACATGTTGGGTAAACTCACTTGCATGTGTTGGTTATATATAGGCTTGGGGTGCAAATAGCAAATTTTGAAATATTGTATATTAAGCATATTTGGAACATCAAAAAATCATGATATTGATTTCATAGGGTCATTAGGGTGAATTAAACATCTCATTGCAGTAATGGGATTTTTGGAAGCAAAACTCCCATTATTTGGAATTTTAGAAATATTTTGACTTTTGAAAAATAAATATGAAAATAGGCTTATCATTGAGATAAAATCCCCAATCCTTGTCAAGGTCAATACAATGTCATGTTTAACTCCTGAAAAATTTTTATGTCTCTGTTTGATGAATTTTTATAGGAGTTATATAGAAATTACCTTTTTACCCTTATTGTACTTGATTAGAAAATTGATAAAAATATTCAGTAGAAAATTTTGGGAAAATTCTTGGTAAAATATTTGAGTATGAATAACCTTGTATAATTTTCTCAGCATTTTTGGATGACTAAGTAATTTACAAAACCATATATTGTCATTTTTGTAATATAATTAGAAATGAAATTTTGTAGCCCTTGATCCATAGAAGTTTATGAAATTCTACCTATAGCATTATTTTACCAGAATTTGTATTCTGTAATTTTTCTAGAATTTTTAATAATGAACTCCTTGTACTTCCTTTGGAAAATGGATATTTTGTGAAATTTGTATAAATTAAGGGATAAATAGAATTAATCAAGGGAAAATTATAGTTCTTGGCAGACAGTACTATTTTACAATATCACAACTCAGGAAAATTTCTTAGGTCAGTAGGATTATAATTAGTGACACTTCATGTATTAAATGGCCTAGGGAATTAATATCAGGATTTATTTAAGGGTTTTATTGACTTAGGAAAATAACGAAATTCAACGCACTCATCATAATAGTCTATACCATCCTAAGATAAATAGTTAAGGGAATGTAACCAAAGGAAATTGGAAGTCATACTCTGGGGTGGTATTAGGTCATGGGCCGCGTATAGTATAAGTAGGTTATACTGTAAGGACCACCGGGGGATAGATCAACTGTCAGGATAAGGTCGTATTTGGAATATAACCCTGGTTGGCAGTTATGTCCTAGAGACGAGAGTAAAAGTGCAAGCCCTTGGATAGCAACTAGGTGGAGGCTGGCGGAATACCGTTGCCCTTCCAATAACATGTTAAGTCATTAGGATCGCTCAAGAGTAATAATGAGAGCAAGGGGGAATCATTGGTAGACATCAACTAAAGTAAATATCCTTGAGAAAGGGAGCTTTGAGCTTCAGCCCATCGTACTTCCTAGTGCCCCCGAGATCCCTTCACCGGGTATGCCCTGGGCAGTCCTGGGATTAACCTTAAATCACTAAGAATAATAACCCGTAGACAATAGTAGCCTTATAGGTTAAGCATCGTATCATTATTCTCACCCGTGTAGGGTTGGGTGGATTTGCAGTACATTCTCATCTGTGTAGGGTTGGAGGGATTTAGGACAGGTTGGTCCTGCAAGCTGGAGGCTCGAGTGGAAATACCTTGCATGTGTATAAACAAATTAGTGGCGGGTCATGTGGTACTGGGCCAATCGGCACACCAATGGAAGTACAGAGACTTAAGCGAGTGTGTGGGTTTGAGGGGCTAGTAGGTTGTTTATACTGCGGTCTGGTGGACAATCCCCGAAAATGCACACCCGACCCAACAAGGCTGACGGGTAGTCAGCAATTATTACGCAAGATTCTAGAGTGCGCATAGGACGTGAATAGAGGCATATGGGAGGTCTAGGTTTGGTAGTGTGCATACCTGCCTAGGAGTGGAGGCGCCCGCTCCACTACTTCCGTAGCCACAACTGTGGTACCAGAGAGTGATACTAGCTCCGAAAAGCGGGAACTAAAGTTCTGTGATCATAGAGTAATTGTGCGTGAGATACACTTGCATGATTCATAAATAACCCGCATGCATTCGTTCATATTAGGTCATACGCTTCATGGATCCTTATCATATAAATTAGTATGGGCTTTTTTATATGATAAGTTAAATTTTGAAACTTTAACTTATATATTTGTATGGGCACTCATATAAGTTAGGATACTTTTGTGATGATAGATTAGAAGTAGAATTATTTGCTTATTTTACAATACTGCGTTTTACTTCTCTTGTTTTACTTACTTCAATTCTATACTTTACTTACTGCACTTGTACTTCTTTCAAAGAATTGCTAGATTAAAACTACTTTTATTCCACATATACTTGCTAGTATAGTGTCACTACCACCTGTTTATACCTGACACCCCATGTTGTCCTCCGCTTCGTCCTCCCGCACGGTGCCTAGGAGTTGTGGGGTGAGGTGCGGAGGAAACGACTTAGTCTTTTGACTAATGGTCGGTGACCAAACTATTTTTAGGGGCTCGAGGAGATAGAGTACCAGTACGACCAGCAGGACGAGGTCACAGGACATGAGGAGCCAGCTCGAATACCACGTACTACTACTACGGCAGAGTTGCCTTAGGTGGGATGAGTTGGTGATGATAGACATCTTCCGCTGTTAGATTTATTAGAGAGAGATTTTGATATGGTGTTCTGGGCATAAGCCCTTTTTACTTCTGTACTCATTGTGCACTGATGCATTTCCTTTTCATATATATATATATGCTCTGTGACTGTGATTGTGGACTATTGCGCCATGCTCTGATTATATAATACTGTTTCTCATACTGGCCTATTGGATTATGATCGTGCTAGCCGACAAAATCGGCGTCTTGCGGTGTCGACTAACCCGTGTGTTGGTGTCACTGTAAGGCAGCGGTTCTGGGCATAAGTTCCGGTTGAGCTCCCGAATTGGGGAGTCGGATCTTAAAAACTGGTATCACTTGAACAAACGATCATATGAGAAAGAAGTCCACAACACTAGGTCATCCCGCTCGAGTATTAGTTTGCGGACAAACTATACAGCGGAAGCAATGGTGTGCCCATCTGTAAAAAGGCATATAATTCAGTCCCTTTAAACAGTGAGTTAGGCCAATTTTGATCTAAACATTTTCCTTATACAACCTCTACAGGTCACTGTGCCATAGAACATGGTTCCTCCCCCTCCAGCTGCTACTCCATTCCTACAGACAGAGATGGGGAAGACTTTGACAGCTATCCTGGAAGCCATCAGAGCCCAGCAGGTTCCGGCCCCACAGCCAAATCTGGGTCGAACAAGTTAAGTGCCTTTAAGAGCCTGTCTCCGCCGGTGTACAGCGAGACAGAGGATGCTGTGAAGATGGAAGAGTGGTTGGAGACCATACAGGAGCTGATGGCAGGCATCAGCTACCCCGTCAGCCATGAAGTTCCTCTAGCCACATCTACACCTGATGCTCATGCAAAGAGGTGGTGGAAGTCCGTGCGAGATTCTATATATGTTGATAGGGAGCTAGCGGATATTTCTTAAGAGGAGTTCAGCGAGACGTTCATGGAGCACTACGTTTCCACCACGGACAAGGATGCGTTGGAAGAGAGGTTTCTTAACCTCCAGCAGGGGAGCAGATCTGTGATCGAGTACAAAAGTGAGTTATCCCATCTTGCTAGATTTGCGGGATTCCACGACTGGGATGACATGAAGTACGCCAAGAGGTTCTACCATAGGCTGCGAGATTCCTTGAGGTAGCCCCTACTATTCATCTCTCATGGCACCTCTACACAGATTATAGAGATGGCCAAAAAGCTGGAGGAAGACCAGTTGATGGTGTCGAGCAGAGGGAAGAGAGCACGGTACGGGGCATCATCCAGAGAAATAGCAGGGCATCCTAGAGGGGCAAGGTTATTAGATACAGGAGGGGTGGGAGTCGTCGTCTCCCCAACATCAGGTAGGAGGAAGGGCCTCCTCAAGTACTAGCTCCCCCACCTCTACAGGTACATGACCCTGTGAGGCAAGACAACCGTGGCCACCGGCCAGTCATTTGTTTTGGATTCCACTAGCCTGGACATATCAGATCAGAGTGCCCACATCAGTTTCAACAACTTCCTCCTCCTCCACCTCCAGTGGCCCCTCCAGTACAGCAGGGCTGAGGCCGTGTCTTAGGACGAGGTCGAGGCCGATGCCGGGGATATCACGGTCGAGGGAGAGAGCGGGAGCAGATATATGCATTGGACCTTACGAAGCAGAGGAACCTGGAGGAAGTTATCACAGGTACTTAAGTTATCTTAATTTTATAATTTTCAGCCCCTATAGTATCATGAAAACCTTAGGAATAACCCCTATTTCTTAACTCAAATAAACTTCAAGCATAGTTATGATCAGCGGCAAACCCGCTCATACCTTGTTCGATAAGGGTGCCTCACACTCATTCGCCTCGGAGTCTTTCATCGAAGTGTTGGAAGGTGTAGAGAAATTCACGGGCATCAATAAGAGGGTGCGTCTGCCCGATGGATCTGAACTGCAAACCACCTCCCATTGTAATATGGAGGCTGAAATTGGAGGCAAGGCTTTCGAGGCGCCGACAACAATCCTACGATTACCAGACTTTGACCTGATCTTGGGCATGACATGGCTGCATTGGAATCATGCCCAGATCGACTGCCCATCAAAAAGGATCACCATGAGGCATGGCGACTCCTATGTTGTCATCGAAGGTATTAGACCGATCCCTCTTATGTTGTTATCATCTATACAGGCAGTCAAGGCCCTCGAGTAGGGAGAGGAGGTCTACCTTATCTTCTTCGAGATTCTTGTAGCAGAGACTTCTATAGCTGATATCCCGGTGGTTCGGGATTTCTTCGATGTATTCCTAGAGAAATTTCCCGGACTGCCACCAGCTCGGGACTTGGATTTCAGGATTTAGCTGGTGCAGAGGGCAAGGCCCGTGTCTCGGGCACCGTACCGGATGGCTCCCAGAGAGTTGGCAGAATTCAGGACTCAGCTTCAGGAACTTATGGAATCAAGATTTGTGCGTCCAAGCTCATCGCTGTGGGGTGCACCAGAACTTTTGGAAAAGAAGAAGGACGGATCGTTGTGGCTGTACATAGATTACCGGGAGCTGAACCGGTTGACGGTCCGCAATACTTACCCATTGCCACGGATAAACGAGTTATTTGACCAGCTTCAGGGGGCCTTCTGGTTCTCTAAGATGGATTTGAGATTCGGTTACTACCAGCTATGCATCCGGGAAGAGGACATACCAAAGACGGATTTCAGTTCATGATATGGCTTATACGAGTTCACGGTTATGTCTTTTAGGCTAACGAATGACCCCTCCGCATTCATGATTTTAATGAACCGTGTATTCGAGCCCTACTTCGACCGCTTCATTATAGTATTCATTGACGACATTCTGATCTACTCCCAGACCAAGGAGGAGCACACGAAGCATTTGGCACAGGTTCTGTAGAAGCTGAAGGAGTACCATATGTATGCCAAGTTTTTGAAATGCCAGTTCTGGTTATAGGAGGTGGCTTTCTTAGGGCATACGATCAGTGGAGCTGGGTTGGCGGTAGATCCAGCCAAGATAGAGGCAGTATGAGATTGACCACGACCGAAGACAGCATCAGATATTCGCAGTTTCTTGGGGCTCGCAGGATACAACCACAAGTTCGTGGAGGGATTTTCAAGAATAGCACATCCCCTCACATCCTTGACAAAGAAAGAGAAAGCGTTCGTTTGGTCGAATAAGTGTGAGGCAGTATTCATGGAGTTGAAGGACCGATTCACCTCATCCCCTATCCTTGCACTCCCATCTAGGAATGAAGGGTTTCAGATTTACACGGATGCCTCATATGAAGGGATGGGTGCTGTACTGTTGCAACACGGACATGTTATTGAAAAATGCTTCGAGACAATTGAAGAAGCATGAGCATAACTATCTGGTAAATGATTTAGAGCTCGAGGCTATTGTATTTGCACTGAAGATATAGCGTTATTATCTGTATGGGATTCATTGTGATATTTTCTCAGATCCCAAGAATCTCAAAAATATTGATACGCAGAAGGACCTGAACCTGCTATAGAGGAGATGGCTATAGTTTCTCTTTGACTATGATTACCAGATCCATTACCACCCAGGGAAGGCAAACACAGTAGCAGATGCCTTGAGTAGGAAAGCTGACACCTCTGGACCGAAACCCCGGGTGATGTCTATAGAGCTGATACAAATGATGGAAGACATGTATATTACTATAGTTTCTGAGGCTAAACCAGTAGTATATTGAGAGTACCTGAGCTCATTGATCAGAGATGGTGACATTCGCGAGTGCATTATGGCACATAAGAGGCTGGATGCTGCATTGGAGCCGATATTCAGTTCCCCGGAAGGGGGCATGGTTGAGGATTACATGTTGTAGGATGATCTCCTTCGATTCCGTGGACACGTTTATATACCAGCAGGAGACGGTATCTGGGATGATATAATTAGAGAGGCACATTGCTCAAGATATTTAGTGCACCCTGGCATCACCAAGATGTGGGCAGATTTACGGAGGACTATGTAATGGCCTGGGATTAAGAGGGAGATCACCCACTTTGTGACACATTTCAAGACGTGCCAGCGCGTAAAGGCGGAATGTAAGAGCCCGAGAGATTTATTACAGCAATTGCCAGTCCCAGAGTGGAAGTTTAAGGACATTGCTATGGACTTTGTGCATGGACTGCCTCGCTCCCACTCTAGGCACGATTCTAATTGGGTCATAGTAGACATACTGACGAAGGTGGTGCAGTTTATACCAGTTAAGAAGGATGCTCCAATTGTAATTTTGGTGAGATTGTTCGTGGAGCAGTTCGTCAGATACCATGGCATCCCCAGGACGATCGTTTCGGACCGTGATGGTCGGTTCACTTCGAGGGAGTGGAGGGTTGTGCATGCTTACATGGGCTCTCGGCTTACTTTTAGTACCGCCTTCCACTCGCAGACTGACGGACAGACTGAGCGGACCATCCGGACCATGGAAGATCTACTCGATCTATGCATACTGGATATGGGGAATCCTTGGGAGAGGTTGCTACCATTGATCGAGTTCTCCTATAATAACAGCCACCAGGCTAGAATCGGGATGGAACCATATGAGGCACTTTACGGGAGAATGTGTCGGACACTGCTGTCTTGTGTTCAGGATGTGGATACCAAGGCTCTTGGCTCTGAATATGTGGAGAATACTGAAGCTCATGTTCGTTTGATCAGGTATAAGATATAATTGGTCTACCTAAATCACCTAGAGGGGGTGAATAGGTGAGATGTGCGTCTAATTCGGAATAAAAAATTTAGCAACTAGCACAAATAAGTAAGAAAGAAATCACACAGACGATAAGAGATTTATAGTGGTTCCCCGAACTTGGGTACGTCCACTTTCCTCACTGATCTTGCAAATCACTAGACTCGGCTACTCCACTATCTCGGATTACAAACCAATCCTACACCTCGGAACCATGCTCCTACAAAACTCATTCCCAAACGAATCTACACTCGGAAGAGAGAACTTCCAACCACTCGAAGATGAATCTCCTACAGAGAAAATTGTTTGCGGAAAAAAATACAAACAAAATAGCACAGATCTGGATCTTTGGCTTTGTCTTCTTCGTTGAGAGCTTTCGGCTTGGACAGAAAATGTTGAAGAGGACTTGACAGAAATCCACGGATCTGAGATCTGGAATCACCACGATCAAATAAAAATATCAGAGATCGATGGAGCACAAAATGATTGGATGATTCTTCTTATCGCTTGAGAGTTAGAGATCGGCAGCAGCGGCTGAGAGAACGACGATCCGGAGTTCTTTTCCGAAAACAGTAATGGCCGCCGAGAGAGTTAGGTTTTCGGAAATTTTTTTCTTTCTTAATAATCTCTTTATTCTTTTTAAGAAAAGGTTATTAGGTCAAAATGGAAAGAACCTATTTATAGGCGAGCTACAACGGTCAGAATAGTCTTTAATGACGACACGTGGATCAATCAGAAAAGAGTAATTCAAAATACTCGTTGAATCTGGACTTAGAAATATTCCAGGAAATCTGAACTAATATACAAGAGAGAAATGATATACTCGAGTATAAGAGGTCTGCTACTCGAGTAGATAAGAGAGGAATATAGTCAAGTTCAAGGAGAGAAACTACTCGAGTATCTTAGGAAAAATTACTCGAGTGGCTATAAAACTACTCGAGTATAGCAGGAAAAAACTACTCGAGTATAATAAAAGACCTACTCGAGTATGAGAAAATATACTCGAGTGTAAACACAAAAATACTTCTCAAAAAAAACCTGAAGAACATACTCGAGTACAAGAATTGAAAATACTCGAGTACAGAGAAGACAAACTACTCGAATAAAAACAAAGGATCCACTCGAGTACCTGAGCAACTACTCGAGTATAAAATAAATCTACTCAAGTATAAATATAATCTTAGATGAGAATCCATATCTACTTGAGTGTACACAGAACACCTACTCGAGTATGAAAACCAATCTACTCAAGTACTAAGTCACTTACTCGAGTATATCATGGAAGTACTCGAGTATGTGGACTTAGAAAATGTCAGACTGAATGCAGAATTATCTACTCAAGTAAGATACATAACCTACTCGAGTGACTAACCATCTACTCAAGTTTAAGATATCACCTACTCGAGTATAAAGAAAATCTACTCGAGTATAAGCTCATATACTCGAGTATAAAGAGTCCTCTCGAGTATGTCTAAGGATCTACTTGTGTATTAAGTTACTTACTCGAGTATATGAAGGATACTACTCGAGTGTGTGGACTTAGAAAATTTCTCTGAAATAATCTTCAATACTCCATAGTCAATAAGTCGAAAAGTATGTTGATGAAGTGTATTCCAATCGAGAGGCTATACATGAGTCAACACCTTGGTTCACACAATGAGGAATTTCATTGTATGGTCCTATTATTCGTGACCCACTATAGACTGACATTGGTATACACTTGGCAATAAGGTCCTGCATACATACAACTCAAACACAATATCAAATACACCTTAATAAATCTTAGTTCAAGGTCTGAATTCCTACAAATCTGAGGTATTGTGGTGACAATTCCCAACAATCTCCCCTATTTGTAGAAGTCAGCACTCTCTACACTAAGGTGAATTACTTAGAGTAAAAAGAACAATGATAGCATATATCAATGATAAATAAAGAAGTAAACTACTTTAGCAAAGAAATAATAATTATAAGGATAATCATAATCAGAATTATATATAATAGATATTTCTATTTCCACATCATCATTCACTCAAGGATAAGCTTCTTTATGCAATCTTTCTCTTTTTAGCTTTTGCCTCTCCAAGGAGCTAAAAGGTTTAGGAAAGTAAGTTCTGGGCCTTGGAGGAGCAGCTGGATTATTGTATCCCCATCGCTTGTCATGTGATCTGATTTTTATCTGGGTTACGTCATAGGCTTTTCATTCAGAGTAACTGTAGAACTGATCTTTATTTTCTCCAAAATCTTTCACCAACTTCAAGGTATCAAAAATCAGAGACTTGGAGGTAGGACTCAAGACTTCTGCATGCATTACTTCAGGCCTTTCCTCTGGAACTGAGGTTGGCTCTCTCCTAGGTGCAAAATGGCTGGCAGAAGCACCGTCACCAAACTTTCTTTTCTTGTTGGGAGCACCCTGATCAGCAGGTCTTTTAGAAGAGGAAGCACCTTGATCAAAGTGTCCCTAAGAGCTACCGGGAATATCATCTTTCCATACATCAGAATAAGATAGAGGAGGCTCAGACAGCTCACCAGCAGGTCTGGGAGAGAAGACTGGCACAGCCTCTAAGATGTTAACATGAACCTGAGCATCTGAAGGGGGATTTTCCTCAAGTGGATCTAGACTTTTGGGGATGATGGTAGGATCAAGTTTGAAATTTGGGAAATTCTGATTATGCACCCAGCTGCAGTATCATATATATAGAATTTAACTTACTAAAGTTGGGCTAGAATATCTGCTTTCATTGCTTTAACTATTTCATCCAAAGTAGCTTGAGACTGGGCAGAGATTTTTGTAACTTGTCCTTTCACTATTTTCCCCCCCTTGCTGATTACTACAGATAACTGAGCAATAGCTTCATCTCTGAATATTGGAACTTCCTCACAAACCTTCATAACGTTTGCTTCAGCCCTTTTGTCCAACTGAATTTGATTGCATGCCACTGTTTCAGCTTGGTTCCTTACTTCACGTATACTAGTGATAGTATGGTCTATTGCTTTTCCACCAAACTGAAACAGTCTTCTTAACTCATCAGTATTTGCTTGAATTTTTGAAAAGCCTCTACTCATCTCAGATTCAAGAGTAGAGACCTTTTCTTTTACTGATTTCAGAGAATAATCAATGTAACTTCTCTGTTCTAATAGCATCTTCTCAATCTTACTTGTAATATCAAAAGAACTGGAGGGAGTAGAGGCTGGAGCAGAGGATGAAGCAGGGGTTTGAGGAACATGGGCTACCCATGGAGGAATTTCTTCAATCACAACTGAGCTTATAGCTCTCTTTGTAGGTACAATCTCAACTGAATCTTCTTGAGTTGTGAAAGAAGGGAGAGAGAAATTCAGTGTTCTCAGAGGTGGATCAGCATGCTTCGGGGACATTTCCTCATCATCGGATAAGAGGAAAGTCTCATGCTGATCTGGGTATTTAGCAGGAGACTGAGCAGGGGAGGGAGAGGGAGATGGGTCCTTTGCAGGAATCTGATCTTCAGGTAGTTGGTGCTCAGGAGAGACAACAATTGATTCTTCTTGATGCAAGGGATCATCCGATCTTAGCTCTTCAATGAATCAATCGATATCGGCAGCAGTTGAGAGGATGTCCTCTTGAACTTGTACATCAGAGAGAATTGTTTCATGGAGGAGGAGGGAAAGGATCTCTGATTTGAGGTGTCTGAGATAGAGCTACTGAATTCTGATTCTGAGGGCTAGATGAAGCAGGCCCCCCCTCAACTATTGCACCCAAGGTGTTAATAGTTTGATGTAAAGGACGAGATGGAATCCTGTCTTCTGAAACACTGGGTTCTCTAGGGATATCTTGTTTGACAACAGGAGCTTTGGATGCTTGAGCAGTGTTCTGAAGTTTTATCTCATATCTCTGGATAGAAGAAATGGATACCTTTTTCATGTGATGGAGGGGAGTTCCTTTGGATAAATTGAAAACTTTGGGATTAATCTCATGCAGAAGTAGAGAAATAATTATAGCAAAATTAGGGTGCTTCACACTGTTCTTGATCTTGTCCAGTAGCAACTTTCCAAACTGGAACTTCTTTTGGCAGACGATAGCTTGCATAATGTCAAACATATTCATGGATATATCTCAGATCGAATAGGTTTTGCACAGAATTACTTTAGAAATTACATCCAGCAGGAATTTACCTTTTTTATTGAAATCTGCTATGTTAAAGGAATTGGCTTAAGGATCTACTCCACACAATAAGCTTGTTCTGTTGGAATCTTCAGGACCTAAATCATCCTCTTCATCTACCACCGGCAGTCGTAATAGAGTAGCTATGGATGTATTGTCCAGACGGATTTTTACCCCTTTCACCTTGGATTTCAGTACTTTTCCATTTCTCTTTATCTTCAGATTTTTGTAAAATTCTTCAACAGTGGGAAGAAGAATCTTACACGGAAATTGCAGGAGGAAGGTGAGTCCAGTGGTATCGAACACTATCAAGAGATTACGGAAGTCATCCGAGAGGTCTACTATCCATTCAGGAGCAAGCTCCGAGCCGATTCCAATCTTCGAGGAGGGAGCCATCACCGAATTTCTGTAGAACTGAAACGGGGAAGACGAAGCTCTGCGGGCTCTGGAAGACGAATTGCCGACGGCTTACTCAAGAGAATGGAAACCGTGGAAAGGATTTTCTAATTTTTTTTTTATTTATATATAACCCTAATTAGGTTTAAGGAGGTATTTAAAATTTAAATCATACCTGCGAGGGAGCGGCAAAAGTCTCAGTGTGCGAATATAGAAAAATAAAATTTTAAAAGTTCTGGAATTTCCATGTACTCGAGTATATTTCGTCATACACGAGTATTTTTGTAACATACACGAGTGGGTCGAGGATATACATGAGTAGGTTTTATAACTACTCGAATAGTTCCTGAAGTACTCGAGTATGTATCCATGTACTCGAGTATGTAAAATTTGTACTCGAGTATATTTTTACTTACACGAGTATATAAGTCTAGTACTCGAGTATATTTTCATTTACTCGAGCATGTAAGTTTATCTACTCAGGTAAATTACCAAGTACTCGAGTATGTGAATGCACTTACTCGAGTATATCACTTTGAAAATAATTTTTCTTGGAGAAATTTTTTTACCTTCACCAATTTCTTCAACTCTGAGCCTTTGAATGAATCCACCATCACTATTCTTCTTTGTTGAGCATCCTAGTTCTGTTTTGAAGAATGAAAACTTGGTCTCATCCAGCGGTTTAGTGAATATATCTGCAACTTGCCTATCTGTGGAGAAATATTGTAGATCTCTGTCTCCATTCTCCACATGCTCCCAGATGAAATGATATCGAAGCTCTATGTGCTTTGTCCGGCTGTGGGAGACTGGGTTGTTGGCGATCGCTATTGCGCTTGACGAGTCTCAAAATAGAGGAATGTTCTGGAACTTTGGTGAACTTGGTTTGTGCACAACAGCTGCCTACAGAGATATACTCTGATTCAGCCGTTGAGATGGATACACATTTCTGCTTCTTACTGCTCCAGGAAATAATCTCCTTACTAGGAATTGACAAGTCCCGGAAGTGCTTTTCCTATCGTCTTTGCTTCCTGCAAAATCTGCATCTGAAAAACCAATAAGTTCACTATCATTACTTTTTGGTTACCATAAGCCACGATTTGGTGTACCTTTAAGGTATCTCAAAATTCGCTTTGTAGCAATATAGTGAGATTCCTTAGAGTTCACCTGGAATCTAGCGCATATACATGTTGAAAATATTTTATCTGGTCTACTTACGGTAAGGTAGAGCAAGGACCCAATTATGCTTTTGTACTTGGTTTCATCAAAAGGTTTCCCTTTCTAATCCTTGTCAATAGACATAGCTGAGGCCATTGGAGTCCTCATAGAGGTTGCATTCTCCATTCCGAATTTCTTAAGTAGATCTTTGGTGAACTTGGTATGTGAGATGAAAATTCCATCCTTAGATTGTTTCACCTGAAGCCCTAAGAAATACTTCAGCTCTCCCATACTGCTCATTTCAAACTTCCCTTGCATAAGTTTAGTAAACTTCTTGCAGAGGTTGTTATCCGTAGAGCCAAAAATAATATCATCGACATAGACTTGCACTAGCAAAATCTTGACTTTTATTTCCCTAAGAAATAATGTCTTGTCTATCTTTCCTCTTGTGAACTTGTTCTCAAGAAGAAAGCTAGACAACATCTCATACTAAGCTCGAGGAGCTTGTTTAAGACCATATAATGCTTTCTGCACTAAATAAACATGATTAGGAAAAGTTGAGTCAACAAAACCTGGTGGTTGCTCTACATACACTTCTTCCTTTATGTCACCATTAAGGAAGGCGGACTTTAAATCCATCTGATTGACGGTAAAGCCCTTAAGTGCATCAAAAGCAAGGAATAACCTGATCTCCTCCAGTCTTTCCACTGGAGCATACGTTTGATCGATGTCGATCCCTTATTCTTGACGAAGGCCCTTGGCAACGAGTCTGGCTATGTTCTTTATAATAGTTCCATCTTCGTCCATCTTGTTCTGGTAGACCCATTTTGTCCCGATGACGTTCTTACTCTTGGGTGTAGGAACAAGTGTCCAAACTTTGCAATATTGGAACTGATTTAACTCTTCTTCCATGGCTAGAATCCAGGATGCATATGAGTTTGCTTCCTCAAATTCTTAGGTTCAACCTGTGATAGAAAACTTAAGAAAAAATTTCGTTAGTTGTACTTCTCCGAGTCCTGACACCATCCCGAGGATCTCGTATGATTTGGTCCAAGGGATGATCCTTCAGGTGTCTGAGCTCTTGAGTCCCTGCATCTGGGATCTCATTAGCCACTAGAGTTGCATCTTGAGCTGGGATGAATTCTTCATCTTGATCATCTACCTCTCCAATCAGGGTTGTAGAGGTGATCTTGATGAACTTTTCATCTTTATCTTCAGGAGGTTCATCCAGGCTAAGTTCCTTTATCTTTGTACCTGCATCTGAATTGAGCACACTAGAAGAGTTGCTTTGCAGCAAGCTCGTCTCATCAAATACAATGTGTATCGATTCTTCTACCACCAGAGTTTTTCAATTAAATACTCTATAGGCCTTACTATGGCTACTATAACCTAGAAAAATACCTTCAAAGCTTTTCTCGCTAAACTTGGTAGTGTGATACTTGTCATTTTTAAGTACGAAGCTCTTACAGCCAAATATTATAAAATATGAAATGGTTGGTTTCTGGCTTTTTAGAAGTTCGAAAGGAGCCTTATCATGGTTCTTGTTAATGAGTGCTCGATTTTGCACGTGACAAGCGGTGTTGACGGCTTCAGCCCAGAAGTACTCTAGAAGTGAGGCATCACTCAACATAGTCTGGCAAGCCTCTATGAGTGTTCTGTTCCTTCTCTCAGCTACTCCATTTTGCTGTAGAGTGTGAGGAGAGGAAAACTCATGAAAGATACCTTGACATTCACAGTATTCTGTCATGGCCCCAGACTTTAATTTCGTTCCATTGTCACTTCTGATTTTGACTACGGAGCAGTTGTATTCATTCTAGACTTGCCAAACAAAATTATTAAAATATTGAAGGTATCTGACTTGTGTTTCAGAAAGAACACCCACGCAAAGCGCGAGTAATCATCCACAATAACCAACGTATATTCCTTACCTCAAAAACTTCGAACTTGTAGTGGACCGAACAAGTCCATATGAAGAAGCTGTAAGTTTTTATTAGAATCCTTGCCTATAATTCTTTTAAATGAACTCCTTGTTTGCTTGAATTTTATACAGGTATGACAAGCTCTGTCCTTAACGCACTTGAAATTAGCGGCATCATGTACTAAGTTCTGAGAGAATAGTTTATTAATAGTTTTTAAATTAATACGTGCTAGTCACTTGTGCCATTAGTCAGCATGAGATGCACTATTTTTTGGTAAAAGACATACTGGTGTAGAGGAGTCAATATAGATCAAATTTAAACAAAAAATGTTTCTGCTTCGAGTGTCTGATAAAATAGTTTCCATGTTGTCAACCGATTTTATCAAACACTTGTCAGTATGGAATTAAACCACGTATCCTTTGTCGCATAGTTCGCATATGTTGATGAGATTGTGCTCCAATCCTTCAACATAGGCTACATCCGAAAAGGATATGTTATCGTTAGTAATCATACCGTAGCCTTTGGTACTTCCTCGATCTGAACCTCCAAAGATGACCTTTGGTCCGTTCAACACCGGTGAAAATTTCTGGAGTAGGCTCCTTGTCCCGGTCATATGCCGAGAACATCCACTGTCCAAATACCAGATTGGCGTTTTAATGGCCTTTAGACGTACCTGGAATTATAATCACTTAGACTTAGGAACCCATACATGTTTGGGTCCTTGGTGTCGAGTTAGAATACAACCCCTACGAGTATTAGCCTCATGTGTGGTAATTCTCACATTGCTAACTTGAGGAGTTGCAACATTTTTAGGATTGAACCAACAATCTATGACAAAGTGACCAACTCTACCACAACACCAACAGTCGAATCTGTTGTATCTTTGCCTTATAATCTCCTGCTTGACCTTCTTGAGAGGAGGTCCAGCAGGGGTAGCATTCTTGGAGGAAGAAGCTTCATGATGATGGCAACTACATGAAGTCTTCTCCTTCATAGGCTTTTCCACAACAGGTTTTACCTTTGGTGCCTTCTTGATGATATGACCATGAGCATATGGTCGATAGCTCTGAAGTTGAATCTCTTCATAAGGTGCCTTAAAGACACTCTCGCCAAAGTTACGAGGGCGAGTCCAACCTTGGTACCTTGACTTAGGCTTCTCCTGGATCGGCCTAGTGAAGTGTCCATAGGTGGACTCATAATCGAATTCATTCGCAGGAAAGATAACTTTCTTGAACGAGACTGGCTAAAAAGGAGCTTTCCCTTTTTCCTTGGCCAAGGCCTTATTTGCATCCTTATTCTTTCTCTTAGCCTTGTTTCTCCTAAAGGATTTACTAGGATCACCTTTGTGGCCTAGACCAGCACCCTTAGCCTTAGCCGAGAATTCAACAATCAAAGGAAGTACAGTCTTTGGCTTAGAGAAACTTTTTACAAGTTTCTTTTCAGCCGAGAGTTGTTCTTCCAACTCCTTGATGATTTTCTCCTTAAGGTAAAGGTGCTCAAGAGCGTTGGTATATTCTTCAATAGATTTATTGAAGTCTTCCTTAAGAGAGTCAGTCTTAGAGACTTCTTCTCTTAAGGTGCTCTCTGTAGCTTTTAGAGATTTAATCTCTTTAGCTTGAGTTTTCACGACTCGGCGATATTTGTCGTAAGCCTTGAGTAACTCCTTATATTGTCCCATGAGTTCAGATTCATCCTCAGAGAGATAGCCCTCATGCTCATTATCATCATCAGATTTTGATAGAGGGGTGTGAGATTTTACCTCCCCAGTGAACTGGGGAACTTGTTCATAATCAGTTAGAGCCATTAGCCCAAAGTAGGCTTCTTCCTCTTTTGCACTCTACTCAGATGAGTCGGAGTCACTGAGGGTTTTTCCCTTCTTGGCTAACAGGATCTTTTATGTACTCATTTTATTGTAGGACTTCTTCTCTTCTCTTTTGCCACCCTCTTTCTTCTTGTGGGGGCAATTCGCAATAACATATAATGTCAGTCGAATAATGTTTATTCGGTTTAGAACCATACCTGACATGGCTGCTTGATCCTTTTCTATTGCTATCACAATCATTGCATGATCTTCTATAGGAGGCATCCTGGTCTTTCCATTGCTTCTTCTTGTTCAATAATTTCTTGAACTGCCTTGAGAGTAGAGAGAACTCTCGATCAGATAGCTCTGAGCAAGAGGAGCTTGGCTCCGACGATTCTTCTTCATCAGCCTTAGGAGCTGGGGCAGGAGAGATAGCCTTTATCTTCCTTGAGCTATCTGCCTTCAGAGCGACAGACATCTCCTTGGATACAGACCTGCTCATCTCTTCTTCAGTTAATTTGAAGCTCGTAAGACATAAGCTTTCCAAACAGATTCTCCGGGTCCGTCTCGGCTAACCTTCCAAACTCCCGAATGGACCATACCTTATTATCCTAATCCTTGGTCAGGGATCTTAAGAATTTGTCATTCAGTTCCCCATTTGTGAAGACTCGGCCATAAACTCTTAGGCCATTGATAATCTTGAAGAAGTTCTCAAAGGTATCAGCTATGGCTTCCTTGTGACCTTGCCTGAAGGCTTCATACTTCTGATTTAGAAGGGATCTTCGATCATCCCTAACTTCTTCAGTGCCTTGCATCAGAGTCACCAAGGATTGCAACATCTCCTTAGCAGACTGGCAATGAATCAGATTTTCCAGCATCGAGTCATCGACTGCACTAGCTATAAAATTTTTAGCTTTCTTGTTCAGGGAGACAAGTGCAATCTCGTCCTTATCCAAGTCCATCAACTTCTTTGGGACTTCTCTGGTTGGATCTATTGTAGATGCAATCATAGGAACATACGGACCTTCTTCAACAATCATGAAGATCCGAGGGTCCACTACTTCCATGAAGAATTTAACTCTTTCCTTCCACATAGGAAAATTATTCTATGCGCATATAGGGAGCTTAGCAAAATCTTGGTCTTACTCATGCTTGATACTTCTTTAAAGACAACTTGGGAAGGATCAGATCAAGGTGTTAACCTAAATCACCTAGAGGGGGGGGGGTGAATAGGTGAGATGTGCGTCTAATGCGGAATTAAAAATTTCGCAACTAGCAAACCTAAGTAAGCAGGCAATCACACAGACGACAAGAGATTTATAGTGGTTTCCCGATCTTAGGTACGTCCACTTTCCTCACCGATCTAGCAAATCAGTAGACTCAGCTACTCCACTATCTTGGATTGCAAACCAATCCTACACCTTTAAACCACGTTCCTACAAAACTCTATCCCAAACGGATCTACACTCGGAAGAGAAAACTTCCTACCACTTGGAGATGAATCTCCTACAGAGAAAATTGTTTGAGGAAAACAAATACAAACAAAATAACACAGATCTGGATCCTTGGCTTTGTCTTATTCATTGAGAGCTTTCGGCTTGGATAGAAAATGTTGAAGAGGACTTGACAGAAATCCACGGACCTGAGATCTGGAATCACCATGATCAAATAAAAAAATCAGAGCTCGATGGAGCATGAAATGATCGGATGATTCTTCTTTAGTCTGGATCGCTAGAGAGTTTGAGATCGACAGCAGCGGCTGAGAGAACGACCATCCAGAGTTCTTTTCCGAAAACAGTAATGGCGGCCGAGAGAGTTAGGTTTTCGGAATTTTTTCTCTTTCTTAATAATCTCTGTATTCTTTTTAAGAAAAAGGTTTATAGATCAAAACAGAAAGGACCTATTTATAGGCGAGCTACAACGGTCATAATAGTCTTTAATGACGACAAGTGGACCAATCAGAATAGATTAATTCAAAATACCCGTTGAATCTGGACTTAGAAATATTCCAGGAAATCTGTGCCAATATACTCGAGAGAAATGATATACTCGAGTATAAGAGGTATGCTACTCGAGTAGATAAGAGAGGAATATACTCGAGTTCAAAGAGAGAAACTACTCGAGTATCTTAGGAAAAACTACTTGAGTGACTAGAAAACTACTCGAGTATAGCAGGAAACAACTACTCGAGTATAAGAAAAGACCTACTCGAGTATGAGAAAATATACTTGAGTGTAAACACAAAAATACTTCTCAAAAAAAAACTTGAAGAACATACTCGAGTATAAGAATTTAAAATACTCGAGTACAGAGAAGACAAACTACTCGAATAAAAACAAAGGATCCACTCGAGTACCTGAGCAACTACTCGAGTATAAAATAAATCTACTCAAGTATAAAGACAATCTTAGATGAGAATCCATATCTACTTGAGTGTACACAGAACACCTACTCGAGTATGAAAACCAATCTACTCGAGTACTAAGTCACTTACTCGAGTATATTAGGGAAGTACTCGAGTATGTGGACTTAGAAAATTTCAGACTAAATGCAGAATGATCTACTTGAGTAAGATACATAACCTACTCGAGTGACTAACCATCTACTCGCGCATAAGATATCACCTACTCGAGTAAAATGAAAATCTACTCGAGTATAAGCTCATATACTCGAGTATACAGAGTCCTCTAGAGTATGTCTGAGGATCTAGTCGAGTATTAAGTTACTTACTCGAGTATATGAAGGATACTACTCGAGTGTATGGACTCAGAAAATTTCTCAGAAATAATCTTCAATACATCATAGTCCATAAGTCCAAAAGTATGTAGATGAAGTGTATTCCAATAGGGAGGCTATACATTAGTCAACACCTTGGATCACACAATGAGGAATTACATTGAATAGTCCTGTGTTTGGTGACCCACTATAGATTGGCATTGGTATACACTTGGCAATATAGTCCTGCATACATACAACTCAAACACAATATCAAATACAACTTAATTAACTTTAGTTCAAGGTCTGACTTCCTACAAGTCCGAGGTATTGTGGAGAAAATTCCCAACATCAGGGATTGGATGCTAGAGGCCCAGAGTAGGCAGGCCAAATATTATGACGCTCGGCACCGAATGGTGGAGTTCCAGGTAGGGGATCGTGTATTTTTGAAGATACGTCCGGTGCATGGTGTCTCTCAGGTGCGGAGGCACAAGAAGCTCTGTCCTCGATATATGGGGTCGTACGTGATCCTGGAGCGGATCAGCCCCTTAGCTTATAGACTGCAGTTGCTGCCAGAGTTGAGTACCCTGCACGACGTCTTCCATGTCTCTTCCTTGCGAAGGGCTCTCCTACGGTCGGAGTAGCACATTACTACTACAGCTGGTCCGATAGCACCAGACATATCCGTTCGATTGGAGCCTATCCAGATTGATGATACAGATGTCCGTGTGTTGCGGAAGAAGAAGGTCCCTCTTGTGAAGGTGTTGTGGTCCAACCATGGACAGGAGGAGCACACCTGGGAGCCAAGTGATCTAATGTTGGGTCGATACCCAGAGCTATTTACTTCAGGTATGCTGTTATTTATTCTTTAAATTTACATAATTGTTACAAGTAGAACCCCGTAGACCCGAAATTCAATTTCGGGGACGAAATTATTTTACTTGTTTATTAGGATTTGTAACATCCCATGTTACTCTTAGACCTCCTTAACTTAGATTGGATTTTTAATGGGGTGGGTGATAGTGAATTTAGCCAGGTTTGACCCTAAGGAGTGGGTTGTAGCCATGTGGGGCCCACTAAAGGGCCAAAGTCAAACTAGGTCAAACAAGCCTAAATAAGAACCGTAGCCACACCATAACCCCACCACATTGCCCTAACCCTAAAATAATCTAAGTGGACCCTAGGACATGTCATTAGGCCAACTCTTTGACCCTACTTGACCAAAGTCAACTTTAGTCTGAAGATGGTCAAACCTATACCTATATGCCCAATTTGTCTAAGTAGGGCACCACATTGAACAAACCCAAGTTGTGTGGTTCCATTAGATCCATGACCACCAAGTGGGGTCAACCCACTAATCATGGTATATCAAGTCAACTCCAAAGTCAACAAGTCAACATAATTGACCTAAAGGAGAAAACGAGAGCTAAGCTCACTCTCCTTGGGCCAAGCCCACCAAACTTGGCCCATTATCAGCTCAAGTGGTCAAATACCACCCCTACCCCTTTGGTTTTTGAGAGACGACACATGCAAGGGCCATTTTGGAGAAATCACCTAAAAATAGGAGAGAGAAGAGATGTGAGAAGAGGAAAAGAGGGAATGGTTGCCACATGGCCTCATTCCTTCTTCCCAAGCATGTTGGCCGTCCCCCCAAATTAATTCCAGAGCATTTTGGCTGCATGGTGGCCACTTGGCACAATTGGTGATACAACCAAATTCCAAACCGAGCTCACCTTGGTTGTATCTCCTTATACAGCCACTTCCAGCTCAAACCGACCATTCCATTAGCTTCAGTTGGTGGAAACGAGTGGAGAACGAGTCCTGGAGAAGAGCTTTTGGTAAAGAAATGAGGTTTTGAAAAGGAGATCGGGGAAGAAGCTCAGCCTTGGCAAACCGCCGGCAACCTAGCCGCCATTCGGGTCCATTTCGCCGCCTCTCTACCCGTACTAGCTTTCTAGATTCTTTAGGAGAGACATCGAGCTCAATTGAGCCCGATACCATGAGAGGAAAATGAGTATTTTCCAAGATTTTCTTCTTGCTAGGGTTCGCTGGAGGTGCCAACTCTGGTGGCCTCACCGCCGGGAATCGCTAGCCACCACCTCAGTGAAGGTGGTTGCGACAACCGCCGACGGTGATGGTGGCTCAGCTGGCCAAAAATAGCCAGGCATGTTGGCCCAGTGGAAATCGATCTGGGCCGTTGGTTGAACGAGGACGACGGCCCGATGTCGTCCCTTTTATTAAATTAATTAATACATGTTATTTATATGATTCATTTAAATGTTATCACATTTATACAGTAACATTGCATGTCCATTTTTGGCCACTTAGAGGAATTTTAAGATATGGAAATTTCGATGAAATTTGTATCTTTTGCTCTTATCAATAATTTGGCACCCTAAAATCACAATTAGGTTTAGTAGATTTCCCTGTAGGGCTGTTTTGCTAGTACTGGTCCTAGGTTAGGGCAGAAACCAAAATTAATTCCCAGGCCAAACAAGGTGTCAACATGACCTAATATTTTGGGCATGTTCTTAACTATGGTATATCTAACCCCTGCCAAAAATTGAGAATTTTTGGGAAAAGTTTTTCCTATAGTTTTGATCATAATACACAAAAGTAAATAAATGAAATATTTGGAGTATTATGGCTCCAAATGGCCCCAAATTTTGGTGGCATGTCCTTGGGGACTATACATATTCATGGTAAATATTTCAGCACATTTAGACCACTGCATGTTTGGTAAACTCACTTGCATGTGTTGGTTATATATAGGCTTGGGGTGCAAATAGCCAATTTTGAAATATTGTGTATTAAGCCTATTTGGAACATCCAAAAATCATGATATTGATTTCAGAGGCTGATTAGAGTGAATTAAACATCTCACTGCAGTAATGTGATTTTTGGAAGTAAAAATCCCATTATTTGGAATTTTAGAAATATTTGGACTTTTGAAAAATAAATATGAAAATAGGCTTATCATTGAGATAAAATCCCCAATCCTTGTCAAGGTCAATACAATGTCATGTTTAACTCCTGTAAATTTTTATGTCTCAGTTTGATGAATTTTGATAGGAGTTATATAGAAATACCTTTTTGCCCTTATTCTACTTGATTAGAAAATTGATAAAAATATTCAGTAAAAAATTTTGGGAAAATTCTTGGTGATATATCTGAGTATGAATAACCTTGTATAATTTTCTCATCATTTTTGGATGATTTAGTAATTTACAAAACAATATTGTGGCATTTTGGTAATATATTTAGAAATGAAATTTTGTAGCCCTTGATCCATAAGAAGTTTATGAAATTCTGCCTATAGCATTATTTTTCCAGTATTTTTATTTTGTAATTTTCCTAGAATTTTTAATAATGAACTCCTTGTACTTCCTTTGGAAAATGGATATTTTGTCAAATTTGTATAAATTAGGGGATAAATAGAATTAATGAAGGAAAAATTATAGTTCTTGGCAAACACAACTATTTTACCAAATCACAACTCAGTAAAATTTCTTAGTTCAGTAGGATTATAATTTGTGACACTTCATGTATTAAATGGCCTAGGTAATAAATATCAGGATTTATTTAAGGGTTTTATTGACTTAGGAAAATAATGAAGTTCAACGAACTCATCATAATAGTCTATACCATCCTAAGATAAATAGTTAAGGGCATGTAACCCAAGGAAATTGGAAGTCATACTCCGGGGTGGAATTAGGTCATGGGCTGCGTATAGTATAAGTAGGTTATACTGTAAGGACCACCGGGGGATAGATCAACGGTCAGGATAAGGTCGTATTTGAAATATAACCCTGGTTGGCAGTTATGTCCTAGAGACAAAAGTAAAAGTGGAAGCCCTTGGATAGCAACTAGGTGGAGGCCGGCGGAAGACCGTCGCCCTTCCAATAACATCTTAAGTCATTAGGATCGCTCAAGAGTAATAATGAGAGCAAGGGGGAATCATGGGTTGACATCAACTAAAGTTAATATCCTTGAGAAAGGGAGATTTGGGCTTCAGCCTATTGTAGTTCCTAGTGCCCGCGAGAGCCCTTCACCGAGTATGCCCTAAGCACTCCTGGGATTAACCTTAAATCACTAAGAATAATATCCCGTAGACAATAGTAGCCTAATAGGTTAAGCATCGTATCATTATTCTCACCCGTGTAGGGTTGGAGGGATTTGCAGTACATTCTCACCAGTGTAGGGTTGGAGGGATTCAAGACAGGTTGGTCCTGCGAGCTGGAGGCTAGAGTGGAAATACCTTGCATGTGCATAAGCAAACTAGTGGCGGGTCATGCTGTACTGGGCCAATCGACACACCGATGGAAGTACGAATACTCAGGCGGGTGTGTGGGTTTGAGGGCCAGTAGGTTGTTTATATTGCGGTCTGGTGGACAATCCCCTAAAACGCACACCCTGTAAGACCCCCCTCCCGGAACACAACACACGGCACGAGGGGAGTCTTATGCCCGAAATAGCCGCCTTGTGGTAGCACTAACACACGGGTTAGCCTTTACCATAAGACGCCTATTTCGCCGGCTACAATCCATATCATAACAATTATGCCAATCCAACCATAACAGGAAAGTAAAGCAGTTCAATTCACAGCTAAGCTTAAGTCCAAAAGAGCGGAAGATAACAAGCACAACAGGCTTGTACAAAAGAACAAGAGTCTAGAAATGTTTTGCCAAACGGCTACATGAAAACACTCACGACTGTCACTGACGGTGCCGATGGCACCACCACCTCAGGTCCTATCGTCCGGGCCTGGCTGTCCTGCTGCATAGTCCGTTGCTGCTCTACCTGCGGGGTTTCCTCCTAAAAAGGAAGACGTAGCAACAGTTAGTCATAAGACTAAGTGGCTTCACATCCGCTCCCCCGGCGACTCCTCGGCACCGGGCGGAGAAAGGAACAAAGGTACAATATATATATATATAAGCAAGTAAACAAGCAGGTGACTGTAAATATGGTGGAGTACACACTACGCTACACAACTAGCAGTTCTACAAATATCAATAATATATGACAGCAGGTATAATTAATCAGAATAGTAACTTAACTTATAAGAGTGCCCATACAAACTTATAAGTTAAGGATCGGCTTAACAGTAAAGTAACTCATCGTATAAGAGTGCCCATACAAACTTATACGACGAGGATCTTGTATATGCAATGAATGACATGATATGAATGTTATGCTATGGCCGAATCTTGCACACGCACATGCAAGTTGCTATGTCGACACAGACTTGAAGTTCCCACTTTTCGAGCAGGTAGATAACCTCTCAGGCGTCGCCCGTCGTGGCCAGACGGCGATAGTGGAGCGGGCGTCTCCACTACTAGGTGGTATCACACTACCTATCCTAGGCCCCCGTACGCCTCAACGCTAAGAACACAACAGCGGAGCTCACATGCGTACTACGGCTCAGAAGGGGTCTTGGGTAAATGTGCACCAAGAACACAGCCCAACCTGGCCTTTGATTTCGAACCGGATGGAACCTCAGAAGCGCACGAGGTGCAAGCCCAACCGTTCTCATGGCGCGGAGGAGATCTCGGTTTATGGACGCCAAGTATCTAACCCTACCGCCCAAGGTCTACCCATTGGCTCCCATCGGTGTGACGACTGGCGAACCCGTAGACCTGCCACAGTCATTATCTCAATATCGCGACACGATGAATCGTCGCACATCACATGCCCCAAAACAACTCACTCGATGCTACCCGTAGGGAGACTACAACTCTAAGCATCGGTTGTTAATAAACCCCTTGGGCTCGGATTACGGTTACAAAATACTCTTCACATAGTGTCCATCATATTCACGCCCACCTATTCAACGAATTCACCTCAACACTCCGCATAATAGATATGTTCAACACCCAACTATATAAATATATTCTATTCCACTCTCAACCCTTAATTTCTAGCATTCTCATCCGCTCCATTTTTCCACCAACACATGGCTATTCCTTGTTACACAACCAAATGAGTAACCATGCTAAATTATAATAACAACAACATTATAAATATATGGGAGCAAGATAACAAATGAGCAATTCACAACCATTGCAAGAGTGCTAGCATTATAAATTAACAAGTGCATTAACATAGGATAGCCTGATACTAAAACTGGGATTCCCGGAGCTACAGGAATCCGATCACAATGCACAACCCCTCGTTGGAAAGGTATTCGCGAGGGCTACGACTTTCGTGTTGAGTCGATCGCCCAGATCTGGTCACAACATACCAGAAATTCAACTCGAATACGTACATGAAACAGTTTCCTGTACAGGAATTTTCCCGAACGCAGCGGACTCGAACCAGCTTTCCCGTGGCTACAGGTATCGCATGGAAACGAGCAACCACTCGTTGGAAAGGTAATTTCAAGGGCTACGACATTCGTGTTGAGTCGTTCACCCAGATCTGGCCAGAACATCTCCGAAATTGGCCATGAAGGTCGCCGCGTGCAGAAATCAGATTTCTGCACGCATCTTAAGGCGAGATGAACGGCATCCGTTCATCTTCTTCCTTGCAACGACCTCGCATAAACTTCTCCAGAAATCACACCCAACCTTATTTCTCCTTTCAAAACCAAACCCTCAACGAAAACCCCTCTCATCTCCACTTTGAATGATGAGAAGGTTGAGGGAGACTAAGCCTAGAAAACCTAGGCATGGCTTATCCTAAGAGCTCTCCTCCTCACCATCAAAACTCTATGGAGTCGATGTCTCTCCTAAAATAACTATAGATCTAGCACCAAGGGAGAGGGGAGGAAGCTCACCTCAAGTCCAGCGGTACCACCATGGCCGGCCATGAGCCTCGCACTCCTTCGCGGCGGCATTGTTTTTCCCTTGACGGCGGCGGCGTTTCGATTCCTCCAAGGATGGCTCCGGCAAGCTCTTCCTCCTCCAGCCAAGAGAACTCCCTCAGAAATTTCGGGGCTGAAGAAAGGGGATGAAATGCTAGGGTTTCACAACTTTTTCCTTTTATACACCGCAGACACGGGTAGGCACACGGCCGTGTTCCTACCCGTGTTCAGGTGACACGGCCGTGTCGCCTGCCATGTTTAGGGCCGTGTTCATCCCAGAACATCTTTCCGCCGGGTCAGGGTTGCGGCACACGGGTAGAGACATGGTCGTGTTTCGACCCGTGTCCTCGGCACACGGGTAGGGACACGCCCGTTGTCCCCAATACCCGTGTACCTCTCTGACTGGAAACTTAATATTGGCATGAGGCACACGGGTATGGACACGGCCGTGTCCATACCCGTGTCGGCCAAAATCACCGTTTTGCCTTGTTTTCCTCATTTCCCATACGTTCGCACCTGTTCACCCACACCCCCATTGGGCTCACCACAGCCCCCTTGACTCAAAAGCGCAATCAAGGGGCCTAGCGCGAATTGGGACGTTACAAATCCTATAAACAAAATAAAAGATTTCGTCCCGAAATCAGGGTGAGGCTACGGGAGTGAAACACATAAAAGGGAACTATGCTTTCAAATAAAATTTTTACCTGGGGTAAATAATTCCGGGTAGCGCCCTTGCATCAAATCCCTTGGCTCCCATGTGAACTCCTCCTTCCCATGATTAGACCATAGCACTTTCACCAAGGGAACACTTTTGCGGCGCAAGGTTCTTGTCTTGTTATCAATGATCCGCACCGGCTCCAGTCGCACAGACCTATCAGACGCCACGGCACCATCCGCCGTGGGGATATACTGTTCAGGCCGCAGCAAAGCCTTCCGAAGCGACGATACATGGAACACGTCGTGAAGGTTCTCCAGCTCCGGTGGTAACTCCAATCGATAGGCCAGAGGGCCAATCCTTTCCAGTACGACATAGGGCCCGACATACCTTGGGCTGAGCTTCTTGACTCCACGTACCCGTGACACTCCGTGCATCGGTCGAATCTTCAGGAACACCTTATCACCCACTTGAAACTCCATCATACGGTGCCTTGCGTTGTAATATTTCGCCTGTCGGCTTTGAGCCTCTAGCATTCGATCCCGGATCAACCTAACCACCGCGTCCGTGTCATCAATATACTCATTTCCCAATGTCTTCGGATCTTCGTCTTGCACCCAGGACAAGGGTGTTCTACACCTCCTTCCATACAAAGCTTCATGAGGTGCCATTCCAATACTAGCTTGATGACTGTTATTATAAGAGAACTCCACGAGAGGTAAGAGTCTCTCCCATGGTTCTCCTTTATCTAGCACACACAACCTCAGAAGGTCTTCCAATGTTCGGATGGTTCGTTCAGATTGCCCGTCCGTTTGTGGGTGAAAGGCTGTGCTAAAGGCGAGGCGCGAGCCCAAATAAGCCTGTACAGCCCTCCATTCTCTTGAAGTAAACCGACCATCCCGATCGGAGATGATCGTCTTCGGCACACCATGGTACCGCACAAATTGCTCCACAAAGAGACGCACTAGGACGCCCACCTGCGCCTCCTTCTTCATTGGGATAAATCGGGCTACCTTGGTCAACCGGTCAACTATCACCCACACAAAATCATTCCCCGAGCGCGAGCGAGGTAACCCATGGACGAAGTCCATGGAGATGTCCTCAAATTTCCATTCGGGGATGGGCAACGACTGTAGCATTCCATCGGGGCTTCTGCATTCCGCCTTCACCATTTGACAGGCCACACAATGAGTAACAAAGTACTTGACATCCCTCTTCATGCCTGGCCAACACAATGTCTTTCTCAAATCGGTGTACATCTTCGCGATCCCCGGGATGCACCGAGTACTTGGAGCAATGGGCCTCCTTTAGAATATCCTCCCGAATGTTGTCACCTTCGGGGATGTAAAGCCGGCCACGAAAATGGACGAGGCCGTCTTTTAGGGAGAATTCTTCCGTAGTCCCATCCTCCATTGACTTGAAAGCCAGGGTTAAAGCCGCATCCTTCTTTTGTTCCGTCCGGATTCGGTCTCGTATGTTGCAAACTATACTCATCGCGGCCAAATATTCGGTATACTCTTCCGATTGATTCTTAAAGACCAAAGTGACTTCCATCTCTTGCAGTGTCTGGATTAACTCCATCCTCATCAAGCGGGATTCCGTGCTCGTTCCCGGTGCCTTTCGGCTCAAGGCATCAGCTACGGAATTAACCTTCCGGGGTGGTAATTCAAGGTGAATTCATAGTCGCACAAGAACTCCAACCACCGCAGCTGTCTCAAGTTTAACTCCTTTTGGGTGTGAACGTACTTCAGATTTTTGTGATCCGAGTAGATCTCGCAGTGGACGCCATATAAATAATGCCTCCAAATATTCAAGGCGAATACCACCGCTCCCAACTCTAGATCATGCACCGGGTAGCTGGCTTCATGCTTCTTCAACTGTCTTGAAGCATAAGCGATCACATGCCCATTCTGCATCAACACAGCTCCCATCCCTTGATACGACGCATCCGTGTAAACTTGAAAGCCCTCCTTCCCAGATGGAAGAGCTAGGATGGGTGCAGTCATTAATCTGTCCTTCAACTCTTGGAATGCAGCTTCGCACTGGGGTGTCCATTCAAACGGCACACCCTTCTTGGTCAGCGTAGTAAGGGGAAGGGCGATCTTCGAGAAGCCTTTCACGAACTTGCGATAGTACCCGGCAAGTCCAAGAAAGCTCCGTATGTCGGCCGCTGACTTCAATGGCGACCACTCCTTCACGGCCCGCACCTTGGTCGGATCTACAGCTAGCCCCGCCCCACTAATCACATGGCCCAAGAACGCGACCTCTCGAAGCCAAAACTCGCATTTGCTGAACTTGGCAAACAAAGTGTGCTCCTTTAGCTTCCTCAGCACTAAAGTTAGATGTTCGGCGTGTTCCGCTTCGGTCTTGGAGTAGACTAGGATATCATCGATGAACACGATGACAAAGATGTCCAAATAAGGGCTGAACACCTTGTTCATCAAGCTCATAAAGGCGGAAGGGGCGTTTGTGAGCCCAAACGGCATCACGGTGAATTCATACAAACCATATCTCGAACTGAACGCCGTCTTCTGAATGTCACCTTCTTGTATCCTCAGCTGATAATATCCCGAACGCAGATCTAACTTGGAGAACCAATACGATCCCACCAATTGATCAAACAGTTCATCAATGCGCGGTAGGGGATAGGTGTTCCGCACTGTTAACCGGTTCAACTCTCGATAATCAATACATAACCGCAGGGTGCCATCCTTCTTTTTGACGAACAAAACGGGCGTTCCCCAAGGCGACGAGCTTGGGCGAACGAACCCTGCTTCCACCAATTCCTGAAGCTGGACTCTAAACTCTGCAAGTTCCTTCGGAGCCATTCGGTATGGAGCTCGCGAGACGGGCTTGGCACCCGAAATTAGCTTGATTTGGAAGTCCACTTCCCTATGCGGGGGTAGTCCCGGACA
This sequence comes from Platanthera zijinensis, assembly GCA_039513925.1. NCBI lineage: Eukaryota > Viridiplantae > Streptophyta > Magnoliopsida > Asparagales > Orchidaceae > Platanthera > Platanthera zijinensis. The sequence continues at coordinate 60,316,477 of CM077094.1, read as the reverse complement.
ATTTCTCGGGAAATACCTCGGGAAATTCTCGCACCACCCGCACATCCTTGACCTCTAATGTCAATTTCTTCAACTCAAAGAAAATTACATAGACCTCGTCCCCTTCCATATGAGATTTCATAACTTGGATTGAAGATAATAATTTACGGGGTGCGAATTTAATACCTTGGAAGATGACTTCCGAGTCTCCATGCCTCAACATAACTTGCTTCTCCGCACAATTGATCCTGGCGTGGTACCAGTTCAACCACCTCATGCCCAGGATGAGATCGAACTCCGGGATTCTTAACACTGTAGCCGGAGTTTCAAAGAACTTTCCTCCAATAAGGGTGTTGAAGTCGCAACTTGCTGACGACGTCATCTCAGAGCCGTCCGGAAGGCGCACCCTTTGAGTAGTGCCCGTGAAGTGTTGCACTCCCTCCAAGTCCTTCACGAAGTCCGCCGAAATGAACGAGTGAGACGCACCCGTGTCAAATAACGTATAGGCGGGTCTCCCGCTAACCATGACAGTGCCTAGGTTCCAAAAAGGTAATCACCATTCAAACTTGCGCGTATCATTTGTATCGTAAATCTAACAAGTCATATAATATTAATAAATTTTGCACGTACCGGTGATGACTTCCTGCGGATTTCTCTCCTGAGTCATATCCAATGCGAATACATGCTCCCGTGCATGTCCTTGATTTCTCCCTGGTGGTCCTCTTCCTTGGCCACGCATGTGCCCTCGCCCCCGTGGAGCTACTGGAGGGGGAGCAATAGGAGCACCCCCGATCAGTCGCGGGCAAACTCGCCGGACATGCCCCGGTTGGTTGCACTCAAAACATATCACCTCACGTCGGCCCCCAGGTTGTTGATAATATTGCTGCTGCGGTGGTGGTGGTAAAGGTAGTGGTTGCGGAATTGGGTTACTCCACCCGATAGTTCCGGTTGACCCACCGACCGCCTCTGTGGTTTCCCCTTCCTCTGCTATGATCATTCCGCCTTCTATTACTAGGGCCGACTTCAATTACTCCTTCCGCAGGTCTCTTGCCACATCCCATGTGGTCCGCCTCCAGTCTCTTTGCCATGTCGATGATTTCTGCCAGGCTTCCATCAGCTATAAACAAAAGGGCCTGCCTCAGGGGGTCCCTTAATCCTTTGTAGAAGCGCTTCGCGTAGCCTCTATCGTCCAAATCATAGGAATCGGCAAACCTAGCGAGGTGTTGGAACTCCCTCTGGTACTCCGTTATCGATTTTGATCCCTGCTTTAGCTGCAGAAATTTTTCTTCAAGTCCATCCCGAGCAGAAGAAGGGATGAAGTGATCCAGAAAAGCCTCGGTGAACTCGTTCCAACTGATGTCCGTGTACAACCGCCCTTGGAAGGTGGAGCCCATGAGGGACTTCCACCACCTTTTGGCGTGCAGCTCTAGCAGTGTCACTACCAATGTCACCGCCATGCTGTTCGGACATCTTATGCCAGCCATCAATTCCTGCACGGTATCAAGCCATTCCTCGGTGCGCACCGGCGATTCTGTCCCAAGATAGGCAGGAGGGGACAGGGCACGGAAGGTGCTCAACCAGTTGGAGCCTGGCGCTTGTTGTTGCACCGGAGCTTGCTGGGCTTTAAATGCATCCAATATGGCTGACAGCGTTTGTCCCAGTTCCGACTGTTGGAATTGTGAAGAGACGGAAGGGGTAGGAGTGCCCCCAACCGGCTCCACTTGCGCTGGGACCTATACGCAAGGTACAAACTAGGGTCAGGTTGGCTAAAACTAATGTCAAAGTTGGACAACTTAGTGTGAATTACATATGGGCACACCACTGCTTCCGCTAAGTCGGTTTGTCCCCAAACCGACTAATCGAACGGGAGTGGCCCATTGTTATCTGACTGCTCTAGTTGAAGATCGGCTAAGTCTGATACCATTTGTAAGACCCCCTCCCGGAACACAACACACGGCACGAGGGGAGTCTTATGCCCGAAATAGCCGCCTTGTGGTAGCACTAACACACGGGTTAGCCTTTACCATAAGACGCCTATTTCGCCGGCTACAATCCATATCATAACAATTATGCCAACCCAACCATAACAGGAAAGTAAAGCAGTTCAATTCACAGCTAAGCTTAAGTCCAAAAGAGCGGAAGATAACAAGCACAACAGGCTTGTACAAAAGAACAAGAGTCTAGAAATGTTTTGCCAAATGGCTACATGAAAACACTCACGACTGTCACTGACGGTGCCGATGGCACCACCACCTCAGGTCCTATCGTCCGGGCCTGTGAAAGTGAGGGTAAGATCTGTCTCAACTCTAGAGGGGGGTGAATAGAGTTTACTTATGTCGAAGGATGAGACCGGGCGGTCTGGCGGTTTGAGCCTGGCGGGTTGTTGACCGGGCAGTCTGGCGGATTGAGGTTGGCGGGTTGATTTCCAGGCTGTCGCCGTTTGGTATCCGGCAGTCTGACGGCTTATCTCTGGCGGCTTGGAAACCGGCCGGTCTAGCGGTCTCCTACCGCATCTCTCCCTCTTGGTTCTGGTATTGCCGAGCGGTTAGAACATTGTCTAACCGCGCGGCCTGTTCCGGTCTCTTATTCTAGCCGCCCAGATCTGTTGTATAGCTTTAGTCCCACATTGTTAGTTTGTATTCTTCTCTCTCTCCTCCATTCTATAAAAGGGAGGCCATACCTTTGTAAATGATATCTTTTTTGGATAATAAAATTTCAATTATTCAAAGTTCCGGCTTGTTTTCTAGTCGTTTATTCTCTGCCCTAGTCGTTTGTTCGCTACTTTTAACATGGTATCAGAGCCATCGATCTTCTCCTCCTGATTCTGTGCGCCCTGTCCGCGCGGCTTGCCCCTTCTTCTCGCGACCTGTTCTCGCTGTTTGCGCCCTGTCCGCGCGTCCTCCTTCTCCTGCCCTTCTGTCGCAGCGACCTATCTCCTTGTTCGTCGCGACCTGCTTCTTTATTCGCCTTTTCCGTTCGCGCGGTCTATCTTCTAGCCGTTCGACCTCTTCCCCGTCTTGGACCTGCGGCTTGGTCGTGGCTTCTCTGGCCGCTGGTGTCTAACATCGTGACCGCCGCAGCTCGTCTTCTTTCTAACCGTGCGGCTTATATTCTAACCGTGCGGCCTCTCGCAGTTGTCTCCTATGGCCCTTTCTGAGACCTCCACCACCACCACTCCTATCGCCACTCCGGCGCCGCTTCCTACACCCTCTGGAAATCTTGGCACGGTTTCTAAACTTGTTGGCTCCAACTATCCGGATTGGAGCGTCTCCTTCACTTTTCTTCTCCGCTCTCAGCGTAAACGTCATCACCTCACCGATGACCCTCTTCCCTCAGACTCTGCTGAATTTGATGACTGGGATGCCAGTGATGCGCTTGTCCGCACGTGGTTGGCTAACAGCCTCTCCGATGAATGTCTTCCTGTCATACGCCATGATGAGACGGTCAAGACCGCGTGGCTTCACCTTGCTGCTCTCTACTCAAAGGGGGCCCAGACATCCCGCATTTATACTCTCTACGCGGATCTCTTCGCTCGCCCTTCCATGTCTCCTGCTGCGGCTTATCAGCAAGTTCAGGCTCTTGGAGCCGAAATCCTCCAGAATCGCCCCTTCTCCGCGGACTTGGCCGAACAGCACAAACACTTCCAGGAACTCCTGGTTGTTTGTTATCTTCTCCGGCTTCCTGAGTCTTTTGATATGATCCGCCAGCAGATCTTGGGCGAAGCCGAGTCTCCCACCTTGGATGCCACCGCAGCTCGCATCGCCGCGGTTACTTCACTGCTCCAACGTCCTCTATTGTCCTCCCCTCCTCCACCGGACTCCTATGCACACCAAGTCCAGCGGGGTGGCAATAGTGGTCGCAGCCAATCTGGCACGCGCGGTCCGTCAAGGTTCCTCTGCTCTCACTGTGGTCGTACCGGCCACTCAGTTGACCGCTGCTGGCAGAAACATCCTCATCTTCGTCCCTCCGGTGATACTTCTTCCTCAACCTCCGCCTCCTCTCGGCAGTCTGCTTCTGTGGCCACCACCTCAGGTAGTGCACACGTCGTTACCCAAGGTAAATGGCTCATTGACTCTGGTGCTACAAATCACATGACCGGAAACCCTCACTGCTTCTCTCTCCTAGAGACGCATGATCGGTTACCCCCGGTTCTCATTGCGGATGGTTCGCCTTCCCCGGTTCATGGAACGGGCATGGTTCAAGTCACTCCCTCGCTTCGCTTAGCGGACACTCTCTATGTCCCGAAGTTCCCTTGCAATTTACTCTCCGTTACTACTTTATGCAAGCAACTTCAGTGCTCTGTATTATTTACTCCTACTTCTTGTTGTTTTCAGGACCCGAGAACTTAACGGACGATTGCTACTGGGACTGAGAGCGGCGGCCTCTACTTCCTCGACAATGTTTCCGCTCTGTCCGCCTTCTCTTCCTCGTCTACTGATCTGCTTCAATGGCATCTTTGCCTTGGACATCCTCCTCCTCGGATTCTGCATCAGCTTCTTCCCCACTTACCTCAAACCAGTCCTCCGCTCAACTGCGATGCGTGTCAGCTTGGCAAGCATCACCGCTCCTCCTTCCCGCAGAAGCAAGGTCGTGGTTCCTCCCGCCCTTTTGATCTCATTCATTCTGATATCTGGGGTCCTGCTCCTACTCCCACCGTTGGTCGGGGTAGTTTTTACTTTGTAACTTTTATTGATGATTTCTCCAGATGTACCTGGGTGTATCTATTAAAAGATCGCTCTGAACTCTTATCTGTATGGCAATCTTTTTATAATATGATTAAAACTCAGTTTGCTATTTCTATTAAAGTATTGCGCTCTGATAATGCTAAAGAATATCTCAGTCATGAGTTTTCATCTTTTTGTATGCAACATGGTCTTATTCATCAGACCAGCTGTGTTTACACCCTCCAGCAAAATGGGGTGGCGGAACGTAAAAATCGCCATCTCCTCGATATCGCTCGCACTCTGATGACACAGATGCAGGTGCCTCGCTCCTATTGGGGCTATGCTGTTCTTCTTGCCTGCTATCTCATCAATCGCATTCCCTCTTCTGTTCTTCACGGCAAGACCCCCTTCTCCATTCTCTACCCAACCAAGGAACCCTTTCCTCTTCCTCTCCGTATCTTTGGGTGTACGGCCTTCGTGCATGCTCCGTATGCTGCTCGCGACAAGCTTTCCCCCCGCTCCACCAAATGTGTCTTTTTGGGTTACTCGACAACTCAAAAAGGCTACTGTTGCTTTGATCCCGTTCTGCGCAAACAGTTTGTTTCCGCAGACGTCACCTTCTTTGAAAATGCTTCCTACTTTTCTTTCCCATCTTCACCTCCTCCTGCTGTCTCTGACTCTCCACCATCTCTCTGTGAGCCTTCCACACAAGTCGACGTCTCCCCTCCTATGTCGTCTCCTCCTCCGTCTCCTCCTCTCCCTATTATCTCCCCTCCTTCGTCTCCGCAGCCGTCTCTCTCTAGTCCCGGGCCAGCTTTCTCTGCCACGGATGCTCCGGTCCCTGAGGCACAAGACGACCTGGATCGTCCCATTGCCCTTCGCAAAGGGGTGCGGGCGTGTACCCAACACCCGCTTGCGGCTGTTGTTTCCTATGATCGGCTTACTCCCTCTCGCAGGTGCTTTGCTTTGGCCATCTCGGCTACCACCACTCCCCGCACTTACCAGGAGGCTCTTGTTCTTCCTCATTGGAAATCTGCCATGGATGAGGAAATTGCCACTCTTACTGAAAGAGGTACTTGGAACCTTGTTCCTCCACCGATCGGTACTGATGTGGTTGGCTGCCGCTGGGTGTTTCGTTGTGAAGTTTCGCCCGGACGGCACTGTGGATCGTTACAAGGCCCGCCTGGTGGCCAAAGGCTTTACTCAGACTTATGGAGTTGACTATTTTGACACTTTCTCTCCGGTTGCTCGCCTCAGCACCATCCGGGTTCTTCTTTCTGTGGCCGTCAACAGGGAGTGGGAAATTTCTCAACTTGACGTCAAGAATGCTTTTCTGTATGGGGATCTTCAGGAGGACGTCTATATGGAGCAACCTCCAGGGTATGTTGCTCAGGGGGAGACACGAGTATGCCAGCTGAAGAAGGCCATCTACGGCCTAAAGCAGAGCCCTCGGGCGTGGTTTGATAAGTTTAGTGGCATTGTGGCTGCAATTGGCTTTGCAAGAAGTTCCGCCGATCACTCATTGTTTATTCGCAAAACCGCATCAGGCCTTGTGGTTTTGGCGGTGTATGTGGATGATATCCTTCTTACCGGCGATGACCAGGCTGGGTGGACTTGACAAAGAAACACCTCCGTCAACACCTTGTCACGAAGGATATGGGCTCCCCGAAATATTTTTTGGGGATAGAAATCTCTCGGAAGCCCGACTCGTTGGTTCTCTCCCAACGGAAGTATGCGCTTGATCTTCTACAAGAGGCAGGATTGACCGGGGCCAAACCGGCCCGGTATCCCATGGCCACTGGAGAAGACAAAACATGGACAGATGACTCACCGCTTATATCCGATGCCACGAGGTATAGACGTCTGGTGGGCAAACTCATTTATCTCACGGTGACCAGACCCGACATTGCCTATGCTGTAGGCAAGGTCAGTCAGTTCATGCAAGCTCCCAGGGAATGTCATCTTCAGTCTGCCTTGAAGATACTAGAGTATGTCAAAGCAGCACCAGGGAAAGGGCTACTCTTTCAGAAGCATGGTCATCTGAGAATTGAAGCCTACTCAGACTCAAGCTATGCGGATGATAAAGGTGACCGTAAATCTACATCGGGTTTCTGCACATTTTTTGGAGGTAATCTTGTGAGCTGGAAGAGCAAGAAGCAGTCTGTTGTCTCAAGGTCCAGTGCAGAAGCCGAATACCGGAGTATGGCGTCAACCACGTGTGAGTTAAAATGGTTGCGGGCTCTCATGCTTGACCTAGGAGAGGTCTACAACTATCCTCTGCCTATGTTTTGTGACAACAAAGCCGCTATATACATATCCAAAAATCCAGTCTTCCATGAGAGAACGAAACATATAGAGGTCGACTGCCATTTCATCCGAGAAGAGGTCTTGAAGAAACAGATTTGCACTCCGTTCGTCACCTCCGACAAAGAGTTGGCTGATATCTTCACCAAGCCGGTTTCTACTACTTCCTTCTTCCACATTTGTGACAACCTGGGCATGATTGATATCTATGCTCCAGCTTGAGGGGGAGTGTCGAAGGATGAGACCGGGCGGTCTGGCGGTTTGAGCCTGGCGGGTTGTTGACCGGGCAGTCTGGCGGATTGAGGTTGGCGGGTTGATTTCCAGGCTGTCGCCGTTTGGTATCCGGCGGTCTGACGGCTTATCTCTGGCGGCTTGGAAACCGGCCGGTCTAGCGGTCTCCTACCGCATCTCTCCCTCTTGGTTCTGGTATTGCCGAGCGGTTAGAACATTGTCTAACCGCGCGGCCTGTTCCGGTCTCTTATTCTAGCCGCCCAGATCTGTTGTATAGCTTTAGTCCCACATTGTTAGTTTGTATTCTTCTCTCTCTCCTCCATTCTATAAAAGGGAGGCCATACCTTTGTAAATGATATCTTTTTTGGATAATAAAATTTCAATTATTCAAAGTTCCGGCTTGTTTTCTAGTTGTTTATTCTCTGCCCTAGTCGTTTGTTCGCTACTTTTAACAACTTAAAATAATTTGACAGTTTGAAATAAACAACACATATAAAATTCAATTTAAGCTATAGTGTAGAGTGCTAACAGAATCTTAAAAACTGAAAGAAAAAAGGACACAGCACACAGCAGACAAATCACACAAGCACAGCCAGAAGACACAAGGAAATATAGTGGTTCCCCAAGACTGGGTACATCCACTCTTCTACCACCCTTGGTAGGAATCCACTCAGGACTGAGTTGATCAGGTGTCCTGACACCAATGAGCTTTTGATAAGGTGCTCAAAAACCAAAGCTAGATTTTTTGATAAGGTGTCTTGCCACCACTGAGTTTTGACAAGGCTCTCAGAACCAGACAGAACTTTTGAAGGGAGTTCAAGAACCCTTTTACAGCAGGAAAAGAAAAAGTAAAAGTTGAGTTTGTCTTCTCTGTTCTCAGTCAAATGAGAGAAGCACAAGTGGATTGAAGATGTCAAAGCTCCCCCTGAGATGTAGAGAGGTTCAGGCAGAGAAGCTTTGCAGAAGGGTGATAGGTCTTCAGAACTTTGATCTCCAGCAAAAGATTGTGATGAGATGTCTGGAGATGATGAGATTGTGAACACTTTTCAGTCAGTAAGAAGAATTTTGAAGTTGCAGTTCTGTTATTCTTCTGCTATCAGTATTCTCTATTCTGTGTTCACTCTTCTTGTCAATCTGTGTATGTGTTCTAGCTAAGAGGCAGAAGAGATGAATAATAATTTCTAAGATTCTCTTGTCCAAAAAATAGCCGTTGGTCAGTCATAAATGTTTTCCATAAATGGTCTTGTCTTTTAGAGGAAAGTCCAGCAAACATTCTCTGAATAATTCCTTGAAACTTGCTCCAAACGGCTGGGAGATCTTCTGTCATAAATGCTGATAATATTCAAAAACATTCCAAAGAACAGCAGCATTTGAAATCCTGAAAGCGTCGATCTCTCCAAAGAAAACGTCGATCTGAGCTCGAAGATCGTCGAACTGAGCTCAGAGATGAACCGAGATAAGCAGACAGAAATCGTCGATCTGAGCTCGAAGATCGTCGAACCGAGCTCAGCGACCTGAGAAGCAACTGAAGGAGGGATCGTCGAACTGAGCTAAACGGTGGTCGAGGGGAGTTCGACGACTAAGCAGAGGCTAGCTAAAAGCAGATAGTCGATCTGAGCTCGAAGATCGTCGACCGGAGTTCGACGATTTGATGAAGTTGAGCTCAGAGAGCGTCGAACTGAGTTCGACGAATCGTCGACCTCAGCTCGACGATAATTGCTTTAGACTTAGCTCTTCATCCTTGATCTTGGAGTGGTCTGGGGGGCAGCTTCAAAACTAAGTTCTAGGCCCTAGACTCATTCTAATGTTGACCTTCTCAACTATACAACTAGGTCAACTAGGATCCTAAGACAAGCATAGTGATCCTTATCCAAATTAGTAATAGGGTGTTCCAACAATCTCCCCCTATTTGGATTAGGATTACTATTTACAGACAATCATAAAGAGCATTTAATAATACAGAAATTAAATACAAAATGCAGAGAAACAGCAATGCATATCACAGATAAATAGCTGCAGATATCCAAAGGTAGATGATATGTTTGCTTACACAGATCACTTCTTTTCAGTTCCCTTTTTAAATAAGATTTCTCTGTTAGGGTTTAGGGCTTCTTTCTTGGACCTTCTGTCATCTTCTGCACCTAGAGAGGTTTGAGATCTTGGCCTTGGAACTACAGCCTCTGGGTGCAGCTTCATGTAATCTTCTGGATTGAAGAATTTCCTTGAGGCATACTTTTCCAGTTCTTTCTTTCTTTGTTCTGATAAGGTTGTAATGTTGGATATTTCTTTGCCTTGTTCTCTAGCCTTCTTAATCTGATCAAGGGCAGCCAACTCTTTCATCCTAGCAGTCCAGGCCACAGGATTGTTCTCAGGATCCTCATATGGAACAGCAGGTTCATATTTGTTGAGGGATTCAGGAGCAGGAGATGTCCTTGGAGCAACTGTGTCTTTCAATTTGTAAGGGTAAGGGCCTGAAGTAGAGTCAGAATGGCCTTGTCCTTCCCTTTGATAAGGTCTCTGTCCTCTTTGATTTCCTCTATAACTACCCCTTCTGGGTTGATATCCTCTTTGATGTTGACCTTTTTGGTAATACTTAGAATAGGATTGAGAGGAACTTTGTCTAGGAGCTGAAGCATGAGGAGCTGAGCCTGATCCAGAGTCTGGAGGAGGAGGAGGAGGAGGCTGATGTTGAGATGATCCTTTTTCATATTTGTCAAACTTTCTTTTCTTTCTCATGGCCTTTAGTTGGTTCTTGGAAAATTGCATCCATGGTTCAGTGATGGGGCAGTTATGCAGAATGTAATATGGAATGTCATTGGAGTCTTTGGCTTTAGCAGGAGGAACTGACATCATTGCTTTGCTTCTGGCTTTTCTCTTTTTGACAATTGTGCTGGCAGAATCATCAGAATCAGTTCTGTACTGATCACTTTCAGAACTCTGAGGTTGATCATATAAATCATCAATTTTTCTGAGATATTCTTCTTGAGCCTTGAGCTTTGCAGCAGCAGCAGGAGCAGGAGCAGAGGAAGCAGCAGGGATAGCAGAATCATCAGCAGGAGAAGTGGGATCTTCCAAGTATGAGGAAAGTTTTGCATCAACAGTTTCAACAACATTTTCCTCAGCATTAGGTGCTGGAGTCATTTCAATGTCAGCAGCAGCAGCAGCAGTATCAACAAAAGGAGGCACAGTGGCCTTAGTAGCAGCAACAGATACATCCACAGCCTTCCATGACTTGATATAGGAAGCAATCTGGCTGGGATTACAGACAGGTACAGGCACAATGGCCTTGGACAGATCTTCAGCAGAAATTGGAGGCAGACATCTGAGATAGGATGTATCAAATCTGGATAGTAACCTCTGCAGATTAAGTGCAAAAGCACATCCTGGAGCTGGAGCTGGCACATCCACTTCTTCATAAGGCATCTCCCCCTGCCTTGGTTCAGAGAGAGGTGAACCAAGGCACCCAGTAGAAGGGATTGCTTGGGAGGAGGAAAGAGAATCAAGCTTGGAGGACAGCTCCTGGACTTTCTTCAGGAGTGGAGTCAGGGAAGACTCCAGCAGAGATACCAGCTTGGGAGCTAGCAACTCATAGATCCTGTCAGCCAGGCCAGAAACATCTACATGCCCAAGTGAGGCTTGAGCAGAGGTAGTAGCCAAGGAGGATGGAGGGATGGTGGCTGAAGCTGAAAAGGTGGAGATAGGAGGAGTAGGGATGGAGGGTTCAGAAAAAGGAATAGTGGGATAGAGAAGGTTGAGGAGAAGATAGGGGAAGTAAGAGAGGGTGTGAAGGAGGGTTGAGAGAGAATGTCATGAAGCATTTGTTGGAGGGAAGATGTCTCAGGAGGAGAAGAGGGAGAGTCATCCAAGAAGGAATCCTCTAAAAGAGAGTAGGATGGAGAGGTAAGGGTTTGGTAAGAGAAGAGAGGGAGGAATACCTCAGAGGTAGATGCTGGAGGAGATGAGGCTGGTGAAGAGATGGTAATAGGGGATGACATTGGTGAGGAAATGGTAATTGGGGATGAAAGGATTATGGTGGAGACTGGTTGAGAGGAGGTGAGGGCTTGAGTATATGAGGCTTGGGTGGATATGGCTTGGGGAGAAGAAGAAGCAGGCATCTCTTCTACTGAAGGAGTGACCAAAGTGGTCCTTGTGCCTGAGTGAAGTGTTGCAGCAGCCCTGGAGGGGTTTATGATCTGCCTGTCCCATTTACTGAAGAGGGCACAGGACAGCCTCTTGGATGCATTGATGAATAATCCAGAGGAGGTCAAAAGGTCAGGGCACCTTGAGTGCAGAAAGACCCCCAAGATTCTTCCAAAACAGACTGCAGACTTGTTGATTTTCTTCTTAATCAGGGTGAAGAAGATGGAGCCCCAGTCGAGGTGCTTCTTATCCAGTAAGGCTCCCATCAGGCAGAACTGATACCTGGAAATTGTGTCATGAGCCGAGTGCTTGGCCAACAGCACCTTCCCTACTACATCAGCCAGGAACTGGAATTCTATAGCCAGATTCTTTTTCAGCAGCTTATTAGGGTTAAGCACATTATGACCCATCCTATCTAACATGGAGGCATACTCCTCTCCAGACAGATCAATGGAGTCTTCTCCAGTACTGAGTTGAAAGACTTCAGTTAATAAAGCCGGGGATAGAATTACCTGGGTCCCCTTAATGGTGCCGACAACAGTATTCTCAGACTCATCTGCTGCGGTATAACACCATTCCTTAATCTCCTCTGCTGCTATCTTCATTCGGATAGTCATTATCTGAGTTAGCTGTTGTTCTCTGAATAGATTCAGAACATCCTTGAAGCGCTGGTCGCTTCCATCGAATGAGTTTATGTCTATGTCGAAACCGGCGTCGAACTTCATCTTGGCAATAGCAGCACTCGAATCAGCCATGTGTACCTGCAACAGAAAACCAGAACCGACCAAGCGTAGAAAATTTGGAGGGAAAAGGAAGAAAGTTGCAGAGTATGAAAGCGTAAAAAGGAGAACGACGGCTGGAAAATGAATTTATATTAGGGTTCGACGGCGAAAAAGAAAATCGTTGAGCTCAGCTCGACGAAGCGTCGATCTCAGCTCGACGATTTAGGCTACAGAGGGAATCTGAAGAGTCTTCAACAAATCGGCGAACTTCGTTCGACGATGTTGAAAAACGTCGAGCTCAGCTCGACGACCTCTGAACAGAAGAAGAAAGGATTCTAGATCTAGCGCAGGCTCTGAACTCAGATCGACGATAGCAAAAGCGTCGATCTCTGGTCGACGATTTTTGGAAAATCGTTGATCTCCGTTCGACGATGTTTGAGAAAACGTCGAGCGCAGTTCAGAGTCTAAACTCATTCAAAAGACAGAATTTTTTTGCCTAGTTTTGGTCTGTTTTAGCTTTGTCAAAATCTTGGATTTTAATTAAGACTTCCTCCATCTATCATGCCTAACTGATTTAGGAAGAACCTGTGTTTCTTTTCATCCAAGGGCTTGGTGAAAATATCTCCCCTTTGCAAATCAGTAGGAATATATTGAAGTTCAATTTTGTTCTTCTCTACATTATCCCTTAGGAAATGATGCCTAATTTCTATGTGTTTTGTCCTACTATGGAGGACTGGATTTTGGGCTATAGAAATAGCACTAGTATTATCACAGAAAATTTTTGACTTCTCTAGGTTGTAGCCATAGTCTAGAAGCTGATTTTGTATCCACAATATTTGTGAGCAGCAACTGCCTACAGCCATATACTCAGCTTCAGCAGTTGAAGTTGACACAGATGTTTGCTTCTTACAAAACCAGGAGACAAGTCTGTCACCAAGGAACTGGCATGTTCCACTGGTGCTTTTCCTGTCTATTCTGCATCCAGCATAATCAGCATCTGAGAATCCAGTTAAGTCAAATGCTGAATCTTTTGGATACCAGAGTCCTAGATTTGGACAACTTTTAACATACCTAAGAATCCTCTTAACTAAGATTAAGTGTGACTCTCTAGGGCTAACTTGGAATCTAGCACAAAGACATGTGGCAAACATTATATCAGGCCTACTGGCTGTAAGGTACAATAAAGAGCCAATGATTGCTCTATATGTTGTCTGATCAACAGGTTTCCCATGTTCATCAGCATCTATTACAGCATTTGAGGGCATGGGTGTTTTCATACTTGATGCATCAGACATACCAAATTTCTTAACCAATTCTTTTGCATACTTGGTTTGAGAAATAAATATGCCTTCAGCATGTTGCTTGACTTGCAGTCCTAAGAAGAAGGACAGCTCACCCATGCTACTCATTTCAAACTTAGAATGCATAAGCTTGGAAAACTTTTTGCACAGGTTTGAATCAGTGGAGCCAAATATAATATCATCCACATAAATTTGCACTAGTAGGGTATGGGACTTATGGGTTCTAATAAAAAGAGTTTGGTCTACTCTCCCCCTAGTAAAATCATTTTCCAGAAGAAAGCATGCTAGGGTCTCATACCATGCTCTAGGAGCTTGCTTGAGACCATATAATGCTTTATGCAATTTGAAAACATAATCAGGGTGAGTTAGAGAGATAAAACCTGGAGGTTGTCTAACATAGACTTCCTCTTTGATGTCCCCATTGAGAAAAGCACTCTTCACATCCATCTGGTAGACCTTGAAGCCTTTGTGAGCAGCATAAGCTAGAAATATTCTGATGGCCTCTAACCTTGCAACTGGTGCAAAGGTCTGGTCATAGTCTATTCCTTCTTGTTGAGAGTACCCTTGAGCAACTAGCCTTGCCTTGTTTCTGACTATAACTCCTTGATCATCCAGCTTGTTCCTGAATACCCACTTTGTTCCAACAATGGGATGATCCTTTGGCTTAGGTACTAGTTTCCAAACCTTGTTCCTGTCAAATTGATGCAACTCCTCTTGCATTGCAATGATCCAGTGTGGATCTTGCTCTGCATCTTGAATGGATTGAGGCTCAATTTGAGATAGGAAGCAAGTGTGCATTAGGTTCTGGTTGACCTGATTTCTGGTTTGCACACCAGCTGAGATGTCTCCAATAACTTGGGAAGTTGGATGATCTCTTATTGTTACTAAATCAACAGGAGGTGTTGATTGTTCACTAGCCTGTGTTGTTGTTTCCTCTAGTGGAACAACAACAGGTTCTTCAAGGTGATTTTCTTTTAGATGTTGAACTTCTTCTTCATCATCACTGCTGTCATTCTTTTCAGTAACTTGCAGTTTGTTCAAGTCTTCAGCTAAAGAATGTACCTGCAAAGGTTCTATGGTAGAAGCATTCTTCTCCTTGAAAGACATGTTAGCTTCATCAAAAATAATATGAACAGATTCTTCAATTTTGCAAGATGATTTGTTATAAACCCTATAAGCCTTGCTGATCATGGAGTATCCCAGAAACACTCCTTCATCAGCTTTAGCTTGGAATTTTGCTAGATATTTCTTGTCATTATTATGAATATAACAAATACAACCAAAAACTTTAAAATAGTTTACTTTAGGTTTCTTCCCTTTGAGCAATTCATAGGGAGTCTTGCCCTTCAGTTTATGTATCAGGCTTCTGTTCAACACATAGTTGGAGGTGTTCACTGCCTCAGCCCAAAAGGATAGAGGTAGGTGAGCATCTGACAACAATGTAGTAGCAGATTCAATTAGGGTTCTATTTTTCCTTTCAGCTACCCCATTTTGTTGAGGAGTTCTAGGAGCTGAGAAAGTGTGCCTGATCCCTTCACTTTGACAGAACTCTTGCATGAGAAGAGAATCAAACTCTGTCCCATGATCACTTCTGATCAGGGCAATGTGAGTGTTGAACTCAATCTGAATGCATTTGAGAAAATCTGTCAAACACTTGAAGTTATCAGACTTCTTCCTCAGAAAGAATACCCAAGTGAATCTTGAGAAGTCATCTACAACCACTAAAGTATAGGACTTCCCTCCTAGGCTTTGTACAGATATGGGTCCAAAGAGATCCATGTGCAACAAATACAAAATCCTAGGTGAATCACTCTTATTAAGTGACTTAAAGCTATTTTTAGTTTGCTTGCCTAATTGACATGCCTTGCAGAGTTCTTCCTTCTTGTAGGGACCAGAAGGTAGTCCTCTAACAAGGTTGTCTTTGGATAGCCTAGCAATGGTTCTAAGGTTAATGTGCCCTAGTCTCTTATGCCATAAAATATTTGGTTTTGAAATGGAATTAAACAGGCAAATATCTACTACAGGTGAAAGAAAATTAACTAAGTAAATGTTACCTCTTCTGTTACCTGTCAACACAGTTGTGTTGTCCACTGACTGGA
Source organism: Platanthera zijinensis (assembly GCA_039513925.1). Lineage (NCBI taxonomy): Eukaryota > Viridiplantae > Streptophyta > Magnoliopsida > Asparagales > Orchidaceae > Platanthera > Platanthera zijinensis. Next base: position 60,301,037 of record CM077094.1, on the reverse strand, counting down.
CTTTGCATATGGCTTTGTTGAAGGTCACTTGATATCCTTCATCACACAGTTGACTGATACTTATCAAGTTGTGCTTTAGTCCTTCAACATATGCCACCTTCTTGAATGTGACTGGGCCAATTTTGACTGCACCATATCCTTTTGTAGTTCCAAAGCTTGAGTCTCCAAAAATTACTTTGGGTCCAAGCTTGGCTTTGAAGGAGGTGAAATTGTCCTTGTCCCCTGTCATGTGCTTTGAGCACCCACTATCCAGATACCATGGATGGTTTGATGCTGGATAGGTCTTCACCTGCACAAAAACAGCTTATTTGTTTTTGACCCAGTTAACCTTGGGCCTAGGTTGATACCCTTTAAATTCTGAAATAAAAGACATCTCAGGTTGACTCTTATAACCTTCAGGATGGTATCTCCTAGGAGGTACTATCCATTCAGTATAGGGGTTGAATCCATGAGATGTGCAACTTCTAGGATTGAATTTGACTGAGCCATTGAAAATGTGTTCACAATTCTGAACTCTGTTCGACGATCGTCGAGCTGAGGTCGACGATCTTGGGTCAGATCGTCGATCTCTGTTCGAAGATCGATAGTGCTTGAGTTCAGAGTGTGGGTGTCGTCGAGCTGAGGTCGACGATCTTTGGTAAGATCGTCGAGCTTCGTTCGACGATCGTCGAGCTCTGCTCGACGCATTTTGTTGAACTGAAATTTTCTCTGGCAGGTCAGCATTCTTCCTAGCCACCTCTACTACTTCCTTTCCTTTGTCAGAGACAAATTTGATTGGAGTTGTTAACACTACAGGTTGGCTGGATGATGCACCCAAGCCCAGTGTACTATTGAATCTAGAGTTCACTGTGCTTGTGATGTCCATCAGTCTGATACTTCTCCCATTTAGAGATTCTTCAAACTTTTTGGCCTTTGATAGCTCACTTTTCAGTGAGGCTATCTCCTCCCTACAGCATTCTAACTCCTCAGAGAGCTTGAGGTTCTTTGAGTTTAGGATACTATGCTCAGACAGTTGATTCCTGAGAGATATTATCTCCTTCTCAGATTTTAATAGGTCTAGGCATAGTGTCTTAAATTCACTTTTGAAATCTTCAGAATTAAAATCAAAAGAATTGATTACCTGATCTTCATCTGGTTGAATTTCTGAGTCTGATCTGATTCTGCATCAGAATTTTGCTGTGATGCACTGATAGCCATCATGCAGAATTCTTTTTCATCTGCATCATCCTCATCATCACTAGAGCTGGATGAGGCTTCAGATTCCTCTTCAGTCTCACTCCATGTCTCAGCAACAAAGCCCTTCCTTGTATGTTTGTTTTTGCTGGAGGATGCTTTGTCTGAGCTGTTCTTCTTGTAGTCCTTTTCTTTTCTTCTTTCTCTTCTTTCCTTCTTGTCCTTATTCTTGTTTTCTGGATAGTCAGGTACAATGTGCCCTGGTTTCCTGCAGCCAAAGCAAATGATTTCTTTATTATTATTATTTGACTTATCATACCTTGGCTTGTCATGTCCTTTGTATGGCCTCTTTCTGAAATCTTTTCTGGCCATCTTATAGAATCTTTTGGCCAGAAGACTTATTAGCTCATTATTTCCTGTAGCTTTTTCTTCAGGCTCCTCTTCTGCAGCTCTGAAGGCTATGGTCTTCTCTTTCCTTGGGGCTGGAGAAGTGGCCTTTTGTTCTTCTTCTCTATTTTTAATGAGCAGCTCATAGGACTTGAGCTTGCCCAGGAGAGCTTCAGTGGTAATCTCATTCAGACTTCTGGCATCTTTGATTGGCCAGATTCTTGAATCCCAAGTGCTGGGGAAGCACATCAGGATTTTATCATTTAGTTCAGTTAAGGAGATTTCCTTGTCCAAAGTCTTTAGCTCATTGACAATTAAACTTAGTCTGTTGTACATGTCAGCCACTGATTCAGCTTCTCCTTTCTTGAAGTTCTCATATTGACTTATCAGATGAGATCTTCTGTCCTTTCTTTTATCAGCAGATCCTGAGACAATTTCAGAGAGTTTGTCCCAGATTTCTTTGGCTGAGTTGCATTCAGCTACCTTCTGAAAGATTTCATCAGACATAGTTTGGGCTAAGATGTTCATAGCCTTAGCATCTGCAATCTTCCACTTCTTTATATCTGCATCTGTTCCAGAAGGAGGTGGAACAGCACTTGTACTTGAGCTTGCTGGTGGAGTTGGACACACTGTCAAGACAGAATTAAAGATATCCTCATCAATAGAATTCATATATAATCTAATCCTTGCCTTCCAGAGTGCAAACTTGGAAAGGTTGCACACTGGTGGTCTGGTGCTTGCATAATCTTTGTTCTGTGCCATGTCTTTAAATAAATAAATAGATGTATAGAAAATAATCCTCTTAAGAGACTGATCTTAACAGGAATCTTTTGGTTCAGGTGTTAGCCTGTATGAACAACCAACCTCCCTCTGATACCAATTGAAAGTGAGGGTAAGATCTGTCTCAACTCTAGAGGGGGGGTGAATAGAGTTTACTTAAAATAATTTGACAGTTTGAAATAAACAACACATATAAAATTCAATTTAAGCTATAGTGTGAGTGCTAACAGAATCTTAAAAACTGAAAGAAAAAAGGACACAGCACACAGCAGACAAATCACACAAGCACAGCCAGAAGACACAAGGAAATATAGTGGTTCCCCAAGACTGGGTACATCCACTCTTCTACCACCCTTGGTAGGAATCCACTCAGGACTGAGTTGATCAGGTGTCCTGACACCAATGAGCTTTTGATAAGGTGCTCAAAAACCAAAGCTAGATTTTTTGATAAGGTGTCTTGCCACCACTGAGTTTTGACAAGGCTCTCAGAACCAGACAGAACTTTTGAAGGGAGTTCAAGAACCCTTTTACAGCAGGAAAAGAAAAAGTAAAAGTTGAGTTTGTCTTCTCTGTTCTCAGTCAAATGAGAGAAGCACAAGTGGATTGAAGATGTCAAAGCTCCCCCTGAGATGTAGAGAGGTTCAGGCAGAGAAGCTTTGCAGAAGGGTGATAGGTCTTCAGAACTTTGATCTCCAGCAAAAGATTGTGATGAGATGTCTGGAGATGATGAGATTGTGAACACTTTTCAGTCAGTAAGAAGAATTTTGAAGTTGCAGTTCTGTTATTCTTCTGCTATCAGTATTCTCTATTCTGTGTTCACTCTTCTTGTCAATCTGTGTATGTGTTCTAGCTAAGAGGCAGAAGAGATGAATAATAATTTCTAAGATTCTCTTGTCCAAAAAATAGCCGTTGGTCAGTCATAAATGTTTTCCATAAATGGTCTTGTCTTTTAGAGGAAAGTCCAGCAAACATTCTCTGAATAATTCCTTGAAACTTGCTCCAAACGGCTGGGAGATCTTCTGTCATAAATGCTGATAATATTCAAAAACATTCCAAAGAACAGCAGCATTTGAAATCCTGAAAGCGTCGATCTCTCCAAAGAAAACGTCGATCTGAGCTCGAAGATCGTCGAACTGAGCTCAGAGATGAACCGAGATAAGCAGACAGAAATCGTCGATCTGAGCTCGAAGATCGTCGAACCGAGCTCAGCGACCTGAGAAGCAACTGAAGGAGGGATCGTCGAACTGAGCTAAACGGTGGTCGAGGGGAGTTCGACGACTAAGCAGAGGCTAGCTAAAAGCAGATAGTCGATCTGAGCTCGAAGATCGTCGACCGGAGTTCGACGATTTGATGAAGTTGAGCTCAGAGAGCGTCGAACTGAGTTCGACGAATCGTCGACCTCAGCTCGACGATAATTGCTTTAGACTTAGCTCTTCATCCTTGATCTTGGAGTGGTCTGGGGGGCAGCTTCAAAACTAAGTTCTAGGCCCTAGACTCATTCTAATGTTGACCTTCTCAACTATACAACTAGGCCAACTAGGATCCTAAGACAAGCATAGTGATCCTTATCCAAATTAGTAATAGGGTGTTCCAACAGCCTGGCTGTCCTGCTGCATAGTCCGTTGCTGCTCTACCTGCGGGGTTTCCTCCTAAAAAGGAAGACGTAGCAACCGTTAGTCATAAGACTAAGTGGCTTCACATCCGCTCCCCCGGCGACTCCTCGGCACCGGGCGGAGAAAGGAACAAAGGTACAATATATATATATAAGCAAGTAAACAAGCAGGTGACTGTAAATATGGTGGAGTACACACTACGCTACACAACTAGCAGTTCTACAAATATCAATAATATATGACAGCAGGTATAATTAATCAGAATAGTAACTTAACTTATAAGAGTGCCCATACAAACTTATAAGTTAAGGATCGGCTTAACAGTAAAGTAACTCATCGTATAAGAGTGCCCATACAAACTTATACGACGAGGATCTTGTGTATGCAATGAATGACATGATATGAATATTATGCTATGGCCGAATCATGCGCACGCACATGCAAGTTGCTATGTCGACACAGACTTGAAGTTCCCACTTTTCGAGCAGGTAGCTAACCTCTCAGGCGTCGCCCGTCGTGGCCAGACGGCGACAGTGGAGCGGACGTCTCCACTACTAGGTGGTATCACACTACCTATCCTAGGCCCCCGTACGCCTCAACGCTAAGAACACAACAGCGGAGCTCACATGCGTACTACGGCTCAGAAGGGGTCTTGGGTAAATGTGCACCAAGAACACAGCCCAACCTGGCCTTTGATTTCGAACCGGATGGAACCTCGGAAGCGCACGAGGTGCAAGCCCAACCGTTCTCATGGCGCGGAGGAGATCTCGGTTTATGGACGCCAAGTATCTAACCCAACCGCCCAAGGTCTACCCATTGGCTCCCATCGGTGTGACGACTGGCGAACCCGTAGACCTGCCATAGTCATTATCTCAATATCGCGACACGATGAATCGTCGCACATCACATGCCCCAAAACAACTCACTCGATGCTACCCGTAGGGAGACTACAACTCTAAGCATCGGTTGTTAATAAACCCCTTGGGCTCGGATTACGGTTACAAAATACTCTTCACATAGTGTCCATCATATTCACGCCCACCTATTCAACGAATTCACCTCAACACTCCGCATAATAGATATGTTCAACACCCAACTATATAAATATATTCTATTCCACTCTCAACCCTTAATTTCTAGCATTCTCATCCGCTCCATTTCTCCACCAACACATGGCTATTCCTTGTTACACAACCAAATGAGTAACCATGCTAAATTATAGTAACAACAACATTATAAATATATGGGAGCAAGATAACAAATGAGCAATTCACAACCATTGCAAGAGTGCTAGCATTATAAATTAACAAGTGCATTAACATAGGATAGCCCGATACTAAAACTGGGATTCCCGGAGCTACAGGAATCCGATCACAATGCACAACCCCTCGTTGGAAAGGTATTCGCGAGGGCTACGACTTTCGTGTTGAGTCGATCGCTCAGATCTGGTCACAACATACCAGAAATTCAACTCGAATACGTACAGGAAACAGTTTCCTGTACAGGAATTTTCCCGAACGCAGCGGACTCGAACCAGCTTTCCCGTGGCTACAGGTATCGCATGGAAACGAGAAACCACTCGTTGGAAAGGTAATTTCAAGGGCTACGACTTTCGTGTTGAGTCGTTCACCCAGATCTGGCCAGAACACCTCCGAAATTGGCCACGAAGGTCGCCGCGTGCAGAAATCAGATTTCTGCATGCATCTTAAGGCGAGATGAACGACATCCGTTCATCTTCTTCCTTGCAACGACCTCGCATAAACTTCTCCAGAAATCACACCCAACCTTATTTCTCCTTTCAAAGCCAAACCCTCAACGAAAACCCCTCTCATCTCCACTTTGAATGATGAGAAGGTTGAGGGAGACTAAGCCAAGAAAACCTAGGCATGGCTTATCCTAAGAGCTCTCCTCCTCACCATCAAAACTCTATGGAGTCGATGTCTCTCCTAAAATAACTATAGATCTAGCACCAAGGGAGAGGGGAGGAAGCTCACCTCAAGTCCAGCGGTACCACCATGGCCGGCCATGAGCCTCGCACTCCTTCGCGGCGGCATTGTTTTTCCCTTGACGGCGGCGGCTTTTCGATTCCTCCAAGGATGGATCCGGCAAGCCCTTCCTCCTCCAGCCAAGAGAACTCCCCCAGAAATTTCGGGGCTGAAGAAAGGGGATGAAATGCTAGGGTTTCACAACTTTTTTCCTTTTTATACACCGCAGACACGGGTAGGCACACGGCCGTGTTCCTACCCGTGTTCAGGTGACACGGCCGTGTCGCCTGCCGTGTTTAGGGCCGTGTTCATCCCAGAACATCTTTCCGCCGGGTCAGGGATGCGGCACACGGGTAGAGACACGGCCGTGTCTCGACCCGTGTCCTCGGCACACGGGTAGGGACACGCCCGTGTCCCAATACCCGTGTACCTCTCTGACTGGAAACTTAATATTGGCATGAGGCACACCGGTATGGACACGGCCGTGTCCATACCCGTGTCGGCCAAAATCACCATTTTGCCTTGTTTTCCTCATTTCCCATACGTTCACACCTGTTCACCCACACCCCCATTGGGCTCACCACAGCCCCCTTGACTCAAAAGCGCAATCAAGGGGCCTAGCGCGAATTGGGACGTTATACACCCGACCCAACAAAACTGACGGGTAGTCAACAATTAGTACGCAAGACTCTAGATTGCACATAGGACGTGTCCAGAGGCGTATGGGAGGTCTAGGTTTGGTAGTGTGCATACCTGCCTAGGAGTGATGACGCCCGCTCCACTGCTGTCGTAGCCACAACGGTGGTACCAGAGAGTGATGCTAGCTCCAAAAAGCGGGAACTAAAGGTCTGTGATCACATAGTCGTTGTGCGTGAGTTGCACTTGCACGATTCATAAATAACTCGCATGCATTCATTCATATTAGGTCATACGCTTCATGGATCCTTATCAAATAAATTAGGATGTGCTCTTTTATATGATAAGTAAAATTTTGAAACTCTAACTTATATGTTTGTATGGGCACTCATATATGTTTGGGTACTTCTGTGATGATAGATAAGAAGTAGAATTATATGCTTATTTTACAATACGGTGTTTTACTTCTTCTTATTTTACTTACTTCAGTTCTATACTTTACTTACTGCACTTGTACTTCTTTTATAGAACTGCTAGAGTAGAACTACTTTTATTCCTCATATACTTGCTAGTATAGTGTCACTGCCACCATTTTATACATGACACCCCTTGTTGTCCTCCTCTTCGTCCTCCCGCACGGTGCCTAGGAGTTGCGGGGTGAGGTGCGGAGGAAACAACTTTGTCTTTTCACTAATTATCGGTGACCAAACAATTTTTAGGGGCTCGAGGAGATGGAGTACAAGAACGACCAGCATGACAAGGTTATAGGACGTGAGGAGCCAGTTCGACTACCACCTACTACTACTACGACAGAGTTGCCTCAGGTGTGATGAGTTGGTGATGATGGACATCTTCCGTTGTTAGATTTGTTAGAGAGAGATTTTGATATGATATATTGGGCATAATCCCTTTTTATTTCCGTACTCATTGTGGACTGAGGCATTTCCTTTTAATATATATTTATATATATGCTCTGTGACTGTGGACTATTGCGCTATGCTCTGATTATATACTATTGTTTCTCATACTGGCCTATTGGGTTCTGATCGTGCTAGCCGGCAGAATTGGCGTCTTGCGGTGTCGACTAACTCGTGTGTTGGTGTCACCGTAAGGCGGCGGCTCTAGGCATAAGATCCGTGTGAGCTCCCAAATTAGGGAGTCGGATCTTACACAGGCAGGTCTTGGCTGGGTTAAGGCTGAGAATAGGGTTTCAAACCCTCATTGCACTTGGATCATCATCTTTCTAAACTTTAGAGAGACGGGAGAGACGGGAAGAAGGTGGAGGAGAATTCCGGCCACCGGAGAAGCTTCGGAGCCCCGTTTCTCGAGCCGAGTCCAGATCCGCAAAGGCAAGACCATTGCGGTGTTTTTAATCCAACCAATTTTCTCCATGGCTAAGAAGAGGGGTCGTAAGATAACGACACTTCTCCTCTTGGATTCTAGGATGCATGTATAACATCTTTACTTTTCATGTTTTTGGGCTCCAAATCTCTCAAATGAGAGGCGTTTGGGTTGCCATGGTTCAAGAGAAACCTCCGGGTTGATTGTGTACGTCCCCGACATGTTTTTTGCATTAGAGATCCACTCCGTTAGTGGATTAGGCATTGTGGGTGAAGTCGTAGTCACGACCTTTAGTCAGACTTGGTGATGTTGCATAGCAAGCCTTAAGGATTCTGTAGAAATCCGTTGTGGAAAGATACCGTTTGTAATGTACGTGTTTTCTACCTTTTCTCGAGTGAGTACTTATAGCCGGAACCGAACAAGGTTATCTCCGTATTTGGCAGTAGATGGTTTCCTTGATGCGCAGAAATGTTGCAGTACAAATGGTGGATTAGGGTAGGGAAAGGGAAAGGCTATGTATTGTGATGTGCTAAGGCATGGCTTTTTATCCGTGGTCGGCTGGCTATCCTGTGACATTCAAGTCATGTGGGGAGAGTGTACCGGTGAGACTAGTCCCCTTCTGTGAGACTGACGAGAACTCCAAGCATAGGGCAAGCCCGGGCAATGAAGCCATAAGCGGGTGGGGTCCAGCAAGGGTTCTTAGAATCAGTTTGTGTGTGAGACAGAATCCTGGCGTGAGAAGCCAGAGTTTGCAGGCAAGCCCGGGTTTAAGACCCATGAGCAGGTGGGGCCTTGGCAAGATTTCTGTGTAGAGGATTTTAGGCCATTAGGGCATTGTAGTCCCCTTTTGTTTGAGGCTTTACACCAATGGGGAATTGGAACTACCCAGTTGTGATGATGATGTGCTTGTTGCATACGCGATAGGGTGCCTTGGGCGAAGCCCAGGACTACATACATGCTTCATAGTAGGCCCCTTGTATTCTGTACTCAACATAGAAAACGTGTTTGTTATTTGAGACATCCAAATTAATTTTTAAAAGCTTTACATGTTTATGTATATGGTATACGAAGTGCTGACTTGCAGGTTGGAGGGGTACCCCGTGTTCCGTTAGGGGCGGCCAGGAGGAGATGTGTTGGTTACATAGTAGAGGTCATCCTTTATTGACACGCATTACTACAAATTTTTAAAAGGCAAGGAGCGTAAGCAGGAGCAAGTGCGTGGGCCAAATAGACCTAAGCCTCATGAAGTGTTTGTTGTGCTTACTAGCTCGTTTTCTTCTTGATTGTATTGCTCCATGTTTTTGTATATTCCGGCTTGCATGTCGAGGTAGCCTAGGAGTGATGCTGCAGGTTGATGTTTAACCTTGTGTTCTTTCCGTTTTGGACTTATTTGGTGCAAGGCCTTAACACTATTTTGATACTCCTGTTTAGTAGTGGATAACTTCTAGTTGTTTGGCATGTTTCTGCTGTTGATTTATTCTGAGTTTTGAGATTGGGTAGTTAATATAATCTTTTAACGCCAAAGCTGTGGCATCTGTATATTATGGGGCCCCGACTAGACCCATATTATACGGTCTTTACTGGGGAGGTGTTAAAATTTGGTATCAGAGGGATGTTAGGTTCCAAGGAGAGGATTCGTGGCCAAAAGTCATAATCGAATCGTGTAAGAGAAGTTATCCACATAGGAGTATTGCGGGACCATGAGTGTCCTCAGGTTTGAGTCTTGTGATTAGAGACTAATTTCTTGTTACCTTACTTTGGTATGAGTGCAAGCAACGAGGCGGGAATTTAGAGGCCAAGAGAAGACCTTTCTGTGAGCAGCGCGACTGAGCAGGGTCCTTTAGGCATGGGGGTAACTCCAACCAATTTTTTCCTCATACTTGCAGAAGCAATGGTGGCAACCCAAGCTGCAGTGGCAGCACTAGTAGCAGTCCCTGTTGCTCAGGTAGCAACTCCTGCTACCCTGGACACGACATAAGCCATGCCGGGCAGAAAAGCAGGCGAGCAAAGCCGCTAGCTGAAAGGGTTGTTGTCGGGCATTGGGACCGACAGATGAAATATTTTTTGAGCTTCCATCCTCCAACGTTTAAGGGAGTCGGTATGCCGACTGATGCAGAGGATTGGTGGACCCGGACGAAAGAACTTTTGAGGGAGGCAGAGACGCCGGAGGAGAAGAAATTCGAGTTTGCAGCCTTCATGTTGGAAGGAGATGCAAAGCTATGGTGGGTGATCCATAGCGGTCGACAATTTCCTTGACACACCCCGTCCATTGATGAGTTTGGGAATGATTTCCTGAAGAAGTACATTCTCGAGTACATGAGGTTAGCCCTTTAGAGCCAATTCCTGCACTTGGTGTAGCGGGACAAGACCATGGACGAGTATGTTCAGGAATTCACTCGGTTGGGTCGTTATGCTGGAACGACCATGGCGGACAATGAGGAGACGGACAACATCTTCTATCATGGGCTGAGGGAGAACCTGAGGCAACCCCTCATACCTATGAAACGCGCAAGTTTCAATGAACTGGTTGAGGCTGCCAGAATTTTGGAGAGCGATATGGAGCGAACCCAATGCCGCAAGGTTTTCGCACCCAAGCAATGGGAAGGGAAGCCTTCTTAACACCAAATGAAGTCTGAAGGGAATAAATGGAAGAAAAAGCCTCACCCTTTCAAGTCCGGTGAGAAAATCAACTGGATTTCTGGAGTATCTCGCTCTAAGGGACCACCGACATGAGTTATTTGTGGTAAGGTGGGGCACATAGCTTTTTTTATACTCAAGGAGGCGCTGAGCAAGAGCCAAGACAGGAGCAGACTGTGCAATCCGGCCCCAGTGCTGCAGAGAAAGGGAAGATGGCAGAGTCGAGTGCTTCTCGGTTCCAACTGGTGCAACCAAGGGCCTACAACCTTGTACAGTAGGAAGCGATCTGTCAACCCGTTGTGGTGACAGGTATGAGAAAGTTTAAAGTTAATATTGTACTTCATACTTTCAAGCCCGTTTATGTGTGTTGCCTGTATTTAGGCTTTATTTTAGTTTCCGGATACCCTGCTAGGGTGTTATTTGATACGAGAGCATCGCAGTCCTTTCTTGCAGAAGGCTTTATCCGGAGGATTGGAGTTAAGTCATTCTCGGTGGACGCAGAGCTAAAGGTGCGCATGCCCAATGGGTAATCCATTACCACCGGGGCGAAGGGGCGCATTTGTTAGAACCTAGGCGGAGTCGACTTCATGTTGATAGCAGTGGTCCTACCGTTTGTTGAGTTCGATGTAATATTGGGAATGGACTGGATAGCAGAGCACCACGCCAATATTTACTTCCTATCCAAGGTGGTGACCCTGAGAAGCGAAGGGCAAATAGAAGTTAAATTTGGGGCCTCTATGGAGCGGCTCTTTCCCTTATTTAGGCCATGCAGTTGGTGTGTGCAGTGAACTAGGGCGGAGTAGATCTTGTAGCTTTATTGGATGATAGACTTTCAAAGTTATCACTCAGAGAAGTACCGTAGTAGCAGAATTCGAGGAAGTGTTTCCTGAGGAGCTTCCTTGAGCACCTCCTTGACGGGAGATTGATTTCTCAATTGAGTTAGTGCGAGAGGCTAGGCCGGTGTCACGTCCTTCTTTAAGGATAGCACCAAAAGAGTTGGCCGAACTCAAAGTACAGTTGCAGGAACTGTTAGAGCAGGGATATATCAGACCCAGTTCTTCTCCTTGGAGCGCGCCGGTGTTGTTCGTGAAGAAGAAAGAAGGTAGTACGCGGTTCTGCATAGACTACCAAGAGTTGAATAAACTGACTATCAAGAATAAGTATCTGATTCCTCGGAGTGATGACCTGTTCGACCAGTTGGTGGGTTCAGTGGTGCATTCAAAGTTGGAGTTGAATTCAGGATATTATCAGTTGCGAATTCGAGACGAGGACATACCAAAGACAATTTTTGGTACGAGGTATGGTCACTTTGAGTTCTCGGTGATGGAGTTTAGGTTAACGAATGCACCATTCGTATTCATGGACTTGATGAACTGAGTATTTCACAAATACTTGGACTCTTTTGTAGTTATCTTTATTGACGGCATCCTGGTTTCTCCAAATCAGAGGTGGAGCATGAGACTCACTTGAGAGTGGTCTTGCAAGTGTTGAGAGAGAACCCGTTTTATGCAAAGTTCTCTAAGTGTGAGTTCTGGTTAGAGAAGGTGGCGTTTTTTGGCCATGTGATTAGTGGGGATGGGGTGGCGGTTGATCAAACAAAAGTGGAATCCATTTGAGATTGGCCAATACAGAGGACCATGACGGAAGTCCGCAGTTTTCTTGGACTAGCCGGGTACTATAGAAGTTGTGGAAAACTTTTCGCAGATAACTCTACCCCTCACTTCACTAACTCCAAGGACAAGAAGTTTGTGCGGACTCAAGAGTGTAATCAAGCATTTGACACCCTGAAGGAAAGGCTGATGACAACTACAATCCTAAGTCTGCCGAAAGGGACTGAAGGATTTCAAATTTTCAGTGACGCATCAGGATGCAGTTTAGTTTGCATTTTGGTACAACATGGAAGTATGATCTCCTTCGGGTCTAGGCAGTTGAAGCCTCACGAGATAAATTACCCCGTCCATGACTTGGAATTGGCAGCGATAATTTTTGCGCTGAAATTGTGCCGGCACTACGTTTATGGTGCGAAGGTGGAGATCTTCACGGACCAAGAAAGCCTGAAGTATCTACTAGATCAGAAGGATATGAATATGCGGTAGCGAAGGTGGGTTTAGTTCCTTAAAGAATACGAGGTGGTGATTCAGTATACACCAGGCAAAGAAAATGTGGTGGCAGATATGTTGAGTAGAAAATACTCTGGACAAGGTAATTAGATCGAAGCTCATGATGAGCGGTTGGTGCAGGATTGGGAGTCCCTTAGCATGAAGTGTGTAGCCAGAGGCGAATCTAGCGTGGCTTGATGAGTCCGATTTATATAGGGTCTTTCGGACTCACTTGGGCTAGTTTTATCGCTCTTGCACTTCACTTTTAGTGTGTTATCACTGATATTTCAATTATTCTGCTTTTCACGATAGGTGCTCTATCTTGGCCCGTGGGTGTGAAATTGCGCATTCTATTATCGGGGGTATGCACATGGTGCTCCCCATGGTTCTTTTTGTTTATTATATGTTGTGTATTGTTGCTGGGAGCTGGTGCCCCAGTTGGTTTCATTGCTGTGCAGGTAGTCTGGAGGTCCCGAAGTTCATTTTCAGTTCTGTGTAAAATGCACGGTCGTGCACATTTCTTCGCGCACGGTTCCAGTAAAATTGTGCGTTTTCACACAGCGTTTCTGGGGACTTCTGTTTCTACCCGTGCGTTTTGTTCCTGCACAGTTTAGGCCAAACCGTGCGAGAAAGAATCGCACGGTCTGCACATTTTCTCTTTATTCCTGCATTCTGGGGTAAATCGTGCGTTTCCTTCACGCATTGGCAAACGCGCCTGTGCGCGAGTAAAACGTGTGGTTCCCCTGTTTTACCCTGTTTTCTGCGCTCTGTGTTTACCCGTGCGATTTCCTTCACGCACGGGAAGAAGCACCCGTTCGGGAGTAAAATGCATGGGTCCACGCTTCTTCTTCCGCGATCAAGATCTGCAAGTTAATAACGCACGGTTAGCGCACTGTCGTGCGCGGGACCGTGCATGACCATTTTCTTATTTTTTTCTATTTAAAGCGCAGATTTTCAGTCATTGAGGAGAGCTTCATTTCCGCCACTTCCCTCCGCATTTCTTGGGCAAAACTCCTCTGTTTCACAAGGATAGGAGATCCGGGCAAGCATTCAATGCCAAATCGATGCCGAAGCTTCCTCTCGGCCTCCTCCTTCATCCTTGAGCTTCAAGGAGAGTTTTGATCTAGCTTTCTCCATCAAGCTAGGAGAAGTTGTGCCTTCCTCCACCGGCTCGTGAAATGAAGAAGACGGGTCCATTGGGAGTGAGTGATAACCTCCTCCACCCCGGACGCAGTTGAGGACCAAGCTTTGATACGGATTAACAACCCGGCGATTCCAACTGTGAACCCTTAGCGAGACTTCAGATTCGGTCGATTTCGCACACTTTTCTTCTCTTGTTGTTGATAGTACAGTTGAACCCTTTGTATTTGATGAAGTATGTTTAGTTTGTAAAATGTTATTGTTTAATCATGTCTATATGATTATATGTATTTCGTTATATTTTCTTGAGGTTCGCCATATTCCATCCACCATCATCCACCCTTGCCGCACTAGCAATTGCTAGTGGCGTGCATGCTTGCGACCCTCACTATTCTCTCGATTTTTACGCTTGCCTACTCGCCCATCTGCCTAGCGATTCGGTGCATAGCGGCCCGACTAGTCTTCCATCCTGCCTGGCGAAGCATCGCATAGAGGCATTGCATAGGAGTAGTTGTTAGATTTTTATTTCTTTTTCCACAAATACCAAATCCACATTTGTAGTTTAGTGCGTTGGACTTCAATCTCAAGTCCTCCTCAAAATTAACTCCACCTTAGTGTGTTCCTTGAGAGAGCGATACTTGGGGAAATTCGCCCATTTTATATTACTTGTACGACCGGTACATTTGCCGTCCAACGCATCATGTTTTTGGTGTCGTTGCCGAGGAGCACGGTCGTGTGAGTTTTTTGAGAGGGAGATAGGAGATAGAAGCCCTTTTCCTTCTGTTCATTCCATGTTTTATTTTTCTTTTCTTCAGTTTTTATATTTGGTTGCTTATTTTTCTTTGTTCCTTTTCTAGTTTTGATTTTTCAGCAGCAGGTATTCCTTTTTATTTATCTGCTAGTGTGTAGTTAATTTTTTTCTTAGAAAATTTTGTTGGTGAATTATTCGTGGTTGCACCATGTATTCTTATATGAATATCCAGTGTCGATGGTGCGAGGATTATAGGCATGGTAGTGATGAGTGCCCCACTAAAGATTGGGAGCATAATTCTAGTGGTTCAGTGTATGGAGCACCGTCTTCCTATGGTACTTCATACACCCAACCCAGGTCTTATGGTCACTTATCTTCTACGCCTACACCTTTTTCTTATTCCTCTCCGGTCCCACTAGGACCGAGGAGTAATGGAAAACGATGTTTGTGTTGTCATAGCACCGAGCACATGTTGAAAGATTGCGTAGAATTTCAGCGCCAGTTGAAGGAGAATGATGAGCCTGATATCCGACTCATTCCATCCACCTCTCAATTAGCTACCCCTTCTGATTCTGATGATATATTCGCAGTACCAACTTGTCTATGGGGGACTGCTGCGGATATACCCTTCAGACTTTCTACTTATCGGTACGACGACATTGTGGCGCCATCTCTCCCCATGCATTCTTCCCCTCTTGTTGATTCACCCTCGGAGGAACCCACATATATTTTATCTGATGTTGTTGTTCCTCTGCCTTCTTTGCAAAAATTATCTACTCCATTTTTTAGTGAGTCGGTTGATGATGTCATGCAAGATTATGAATTTGAGTCTGAGGTTGCGTCATGGTGTGACGAGGATATTATTCTCAATAATGGAGAGTATTATATCTTGGAACATGTTGATGCACCGAGGTGTGTTGTTGAGGAGATCCTAGCTAATGAGGAAGTTTCCACTTCCTTATTTGATGAGGAGGTCCAAACCACCACTGAGGACCATGAGCTCTCGGATCCCCCTCGCCATGACTCATATGACACCGACAGTGATCTATGCCTGGATCCTGCTGGGAGTGAGACCGGGACCACTCCCCCTTTTATTGATTAATTTAGTTTTTCGTCTCCTTTATTTCTTGATCCTCCTTCTCTATCTGAGCCTGTGCATGTTGAGTCTCCACAGGTACTTCAGGAGTACTTGGAGCACTTTGATCAAGTCAATGATCACAACATCCTTATATGCGAGGAGGTTGATCCCTCCTCCATTGAGGAAGCCTCATTCATTATCTTCTCCTCCTGTAGACATGTTGTGGATGATACCTTTCTAGGCAAGGATTTGTTTTGTGGTGAGATGAGCGAGGACCAACGCTCCTCCTCATCTTACTTCCTATTTCCTCTGCCTGAGATTTTCATGTATTATTATGTAGGTAGAGGGGTAACTGCTCTTTCTCCGTATCGGTACCAATTACAGCAATAGATATTAGGACAGTTGCCTATTCATTTTTTATTTCATAGGCCCATTAGCTAGAACTGTATAGAATGTAATAAGTCGTGCTGGGATGACAATAACCCCAGTAGTTATCTTATTTTCTATATTTTTATTTTCATGTCTATTTTAGTTTTAGTATTTCTTTTTGTGTACTTTTCTTTTATTTTTGCGGAGCTCACCCATGCAGGTATTCTTGACAACTTCGTGTTGGCGGGGTTGTGTTTCTTCGTATGGCGGGCTCGATTCAGGATTTTACGCATCTTCTGTTATGCTCACTGGCTGAGCATTGGGTAACCTCTTCCCTCGTCTCAATTTGATTTATATTTTTATATCATATGATGTGTAGATTAGTTTAAAGTCTAGGGGAGAGCTGATGTTTGTTACCTTTTACACGTGCACATTTCATTTGCATACTAGAAGCTTGTATTGTTGTATTTTGATTAGTTCATTGCACCAAACACCACTTCACCCACATGAGTGCGTGCTTAGCTGTTAGTGTGTTGCGAATTAAACACGTTTCTTTTGTATGATTTGGGAAAATTATTGTGCTGTATAGGATTGTGAGACGGAGTAAAATGTTGACCCTGTTGCGCTCCTAGTCAATTGCTCTCATCTCGTGTAGAAATTCGAGTAGATTTTAATTTTTTGTATGCTTATAGTTTTATCTTTTTCTATTTGTGTAAATACTTTTTATTCTACTCAAAAAATTGGTGAATCCGGTGGGAATCGAACGGTGGTGTAGGGTTGTGTGTAGCCATCAATAGACTTGTTTTGCTCGAGTTGGGAGGAAGGATCATCTTTCTTGGTGGCTAAGAACTTGCCCCAAGCTACTCTCGAAGCATTGGTACATGGTTAGTCAAGCGCGAGTGTGATGTAGCCCATCGTTTTTGCCCGGTTGAGCTTTGTACCGTTCCTAACGTCATATCCATGCTAGCCCCGTTGTGCCTACCCTTCTTTTGATTCAGCTCCACCATTATTTCACCAATGCCCAATAGCTGATCCTAGTCTCACACCCAAGTCGAGCTTTAGTGTTTTACATTTTCATGGTGGGATGTGATGTGGTGATATTATTTGTGAATGTGGATGTGCTCCAAGGTATATTTGCTGAGATGAAAAAGAAAAAAGATGAAAAAAAATGTTTGTACAAAGAAAAAGTTTCAATTGAAAATCTTATTGGAGATGTAATTATATTTGGAGTAGGGAGTGCACACACCCATATGTTAAAAGTTAAGTCTGGGGGTGTGGTGTACCTGCATATATTGTGGTTAGTGGTTAGATTTATTATGTTTATAATAGCTCATTTGGGTTAGGTGCATAACCTCCTTGTTTATCTTTGTTTACCTCATCGTAACCCAAGCCCCATATTTATCTTAAAGTCCTACGAATTCGCGCTTGAGTCAAACTAGTGCTGTGGAGAGAGTGTGAACGGGCAAGCGTATGGTACCTGACATTGGTGGATTCCTTGTGAGGTGATCCTGAGCCCCGATCTTTGGCAAAGGTCACCTTAGTGGACTACCTACTTTTATCCTATGCTTGACCGGTTGATTCACCGTGATTGCAATTTTGAGTAGCTGTAAAATTTTGATACGCATTGTGAAAAACATAAACTATTTTGCATACTTAAAAATTTATTCTACTATATTTGTACGCGTACGAGCATGCGACTTCGCATGGTACTCAGCAATATAATTTCTATGTTAGCTAAATGATTTTTTCTGCATGCTTAGTTTTTGTTTGCTCGGGGCACGCAAACAGGTAAGTCTGGGGGTGTGATGAGTCCGATTTATATAGGGTTTTTCGGACTCATCTGGGCTAGTTTTATCGCTCTTGTACTTCACTTTAAGTGTGTAATCACTGATATTTCAATTATTCTGCTTTTCACAATAAGTTCTCTATCTTGGCCCGTGGGTGTGCAATTGGGTATTCAATTGTCGGGGGTATACACATGGTGCTCCCCATGGTTTTCACACAACGTTTCTGGGGACTTCTGTTTCTACCCGTGCGTTTTGTTCCCGCACGGTTTAGGCCAAACCGTGCGAGAAGGAATCGCACGGTCTGCACATTTTCTCTTTATTCTTGCATTCTGGGGTAAATCGTGTGTTTCCTTCATGCACGGGCAAACGCGCCGTGCATGAGTAAAACGCACGGTTCCCCTGTTTTACCCTTTTTTCTGCGCTCTGTGTTTACCCGTGCGAATTCCTTCACGCACGGGCGGAAGCGCCCGTACGGGAGTAAAACGCACGGGTCAACGCTTCTTCTTTCGCGATCAAGATCTACAAGTTAATAACGCACGGTTAGCCCACGGTCGTGCCCGGGATCGTGCGTGACCATTTTCTGATCTTTATCTATTTAAAGCACAGATTTTCAGCCATTGAGGAGAGCTTCGTTCCAGCGACTTCCTTCCGCATTTCTAAGGAGAAACTCTGCTGTTTCATCAAGGAGAGGAGATCTGGGCAAGCATTAAACGCCAAATCCCAGCCGGAGCTTCCTCTCGGCCTCCTCCTTCATCCTTGAGCTTCAAGGAGAGTTTTAATCTAGCTTTCTCCATCAAGATAGGAGAAGTTGTGCCTTCCTCCACCGGCTCGTGACACGAAGAAGACGGGTCCATTGGGAGTGAGTGACAGCCTCCTCTACCCCGGACGTAGTTGAGGACTGAGCTTCGACGCGGATTGACATCCTGACAATTCCAACCGTGAACCCTTGGCAAGACATCGGATCCGGTCGATTTCACACACTTTTCTTCTCTTGTTGTTGATAGTATAGTTGAACCCTTTGTATTTGATGAAGTATGTTTAGTTTGTAAAACGTTATTGTTTAATCATGTCTATGTGATTATTTGTATTTTGTTATATTTTCTTGAGATGCGCCATATTCCACCCACCATCATCCACCCTTGCCGCACTAGCAATTGCTAGTGGAGTGTCTTGCGAAGAGGTGCTTGCGACCCTAACTGTTCTCTCGGTTCTTTCACTTGCCTACTCTCCCATACGCCTAGCGATTCGGTGTATAGCGGCTCAACTAGTCTTCCATCCAGCCTGGCGAAGCATCGCATAGCGGCGTTGCATAAGAGTAGTTGTTCGATTTTTATTTCTTTTTGCATAAATACCAAAACCCCCATTTGTAGTTTAGTGTTGTGGACTTAAATCTCAAGTCCTCCTCAAAATAAACTCCACCTTACTGTATTCCTTGAGAGATCGATACTTTGGGAAATTCGTCTATTTTATATTACTTGTACGACTGGTAAACTTGTCGTCCAATACATCAGGGCTTTGTTGAACTGGATTGAAATGCAGAACGACTTGTCCAATCGTATTTGGGAAGCGACCCGTTTGGATGTAGAATTCCAGCAATTCATGGAGGAAGATCAAATGGGTGAGAGTAGCGCCTGGGAGATGATGGATGGGATTCTGAGGAAGGATGGAAGGATTTGTGTACCGCAGTTCGGCAAGCATCGTGAGGAGTTGATGTTTGAGGCTCATTTTACGAAGTACTCTATTCACCCGGGCAGTACAAAGATTTACTTGAATATGAAGAAATCCTTTTGTTTTCCTAATTTGAAGCGGGACGGGGCTTTGTACTTGAGTCGGTGCCAAACTTGTACCTCGATGAAGGCCGAGTGTCAGAAGTCGGGAGGGTTCCTAAAGCATCTTCCTATTCCCGAGTGGAAATTTGATGACATCTCCATGGACTTTGTACATGGGTTACCTAGATCGCAGCAGGGTAACGACGCGATTTGGGTGATCGTGGATCGCTTGACCAAAGTGGCACACTTCAGCCAAAATCGGAAGGAGGACGGAGTGGAGAAGTCGGTAGAATTTTATGTTCATAACAATATGCGACTACATGGGATTCCTAACAGTATAGTTAGTGACCGCGATGGACGTTTCACGTCTAAGGACTGGAGGTTGGTTCAGAAGTGTCTGGGCACAAAGTTCAAGTTCAGTACGGCTTTACATCCTCAATCTGATGGGCAAACCGAAAGAACAAACAACACTATGGAGGATATACTGAGGATGTTTACTCCTGACTTCGGCAAGAAGTGGGAAGATCACCTCTTCATGGAAGAGTTCGCTTATAACAACAGTTACCAAGCAAGTAAAAAGATGGCGCCATACGAAGCTTTGTATGGGAGGTGATGTCGAACACCGATGTCTTTGACAGAAGCGGGAGACACCAAACTTTTGGGAAAAGAAGTGGTAGTTAATGCATGCGAGTTGGTGCGAACCATTCAAGAGCGCGTGAAGGTAGCTATAGATCGGCAAGCAAAATATTTTAATGCTCGCCATAGGAAGGTTGAGTTCTCGGTAGGCTACTGGGTTAATCTAAAAATCAAGCCGTTCAAAGGCATTTCGCGGATTCGCTGACTCAAGAAGTAGAGTCCGAGGTTTTTGGGGCCATTCGAGGTTATAGAACGGGTTGGAGAAGCAGCATACCAGTTGGCTTTGTCCACGGAGCTGAGTGGATTACAGGATGTCTTCCATTTCTCCGTCTTAAGGAAAGCTTTGGTGGAGGCTAGTGCGTTGATCGAATCGGCATCAATGCTGATAGAAGATGACATGAGGATGCGATTTCGTCTAGTTAGTATAGAAGACTCAGAAATTCGGCAATTGCGGAACAATGAGGTCAAACTCGTAAAAGTTCGATGGGACAACTGCGTTCGTGAGGAGCTTTCGTGGGAGCGAGAGCAGGCAATGCTTGAGGAGTATCCCGAGCTTTTTTTCTTAGGTACCGTTTGAGTTTGTGTACATTTTATTTTAATTTTTGGATGAAATTCATTTAAGGTGGGGGGGAGGGGGGAATGTAATGCCCCGAAACTCAAAAGAGGAACCGATAGCATTTTCAGGCTAAGTTGGGTTCTGAATAGCCGTGTCGTGCCTGAGATAGATGAATTTTCGAGAGGTCCACGAAATTACGATCGACGTTTGCCTGGGGTCGGACACACGACCTGAGACATGGGTGTTTCCCAGGCCATGTCTTACTGGGGTGTTTGCCGGGTTGTTTTGAGATAGTTACACGGACTGGGACACGTGCATGTCCCAGGGCATGTCTGGCATACGGCCTGTGACACGGGCATATCACATGGCCATGTCCTGTTTGGGATTCGACGGTTTCAACGTTGATTGAGGCACACGGCCCATGATACGGGCGCGTCAATGCTGACATGGGCGTGTCCCAAGCTATGTCACAGGCTGTGTCCTGTTTGCTAATCACAGTTTTTAGGGAGAGTGTAGAACACGACCTTTGACACGGGCATGTCGCGAGCCGTATTTGGCCCAGGAAAGTCATTTTCAGGGAGAATCGTGGCTGTTCGTTTATTTTAAAAGTGATCCAAGGGACCAGGCGTGTCTTGGTTGGGTTAAGGCCAGAAATAGGGTTTCAAACCCTCATTCCACTTTGATCATCAACTTTCTAAAGTTTAGAGAGAGGGGAGAGCAAGGAATAAGGTGGAGGAGAGTTTCGGCCACTGGAGAAGCTTTAGAGCCCCATTTCTCAAGCCGAGTCCAGATCTGCGAAGGCAAGACCGTTGCAGTATTTTTCATCCGACCATGTTTCTCCATGGCTAGGAAGAGGGGTCGTAAGGTAACGACCCTTCTTCTCTTGGTTTCTAGAATGCATGCATAACATCTTTTCTTCTCATGTTTTTGGGCTCCAAATCTCTCAAATGAGAGGGGTTTGGGTTTCCATGGTTCAAGAGAAACCTCCGGGTCGATTGTGTACGTCCCCGACATGTTTTTTCATTAGAGTCCGTTCCGTTAGTAGATTAGGCATTGTGGGTGAAGCTGTAGTCGCGACCATTAGTCCGAATTGGTGATGTTGCATAGCGAGCCTTAAGGATTCTGTACAAATCTGTTGCGACAAGATGTCGTTTGTGAAGTACGTGTTTTTCCCCTTTTCTCGAGTGAGTACTTGTAGCCGAAACAAGACAAGGTTAGCTCCGCATTTGGCGGTATATAACATCCTTGGTGCGCGGGAACAGTTAGGTACAAATGGTGGATTAGGGTGGGAAAATGGAAAAGCTATGTATTGTGATATGCTAAGGCGTGGCTTTGTCTCCGTGGTCGGCTGGCTATCCTGTGACGTGCAAGTCATGTGGGGAGAGTGTCCCAGCGAGACTAGTCCCTTTCTGTGAGACTGACGAGAACACCAATCGTAGAGAAAGCCCGGAAAATGAATACATGAGCGGGTGGGGTCCAGCAAGGGTTCTTATAATCGGTTTGTGTGAGACTGAATCCTAGTGCAAGAAGTCAGAGTTTGCAGGCAATCCCGGGTTTAAGACCCATGAGCGGGTGGGGCCTTGGAAAGATTTCCGTGTAGCGGCTTTTAGGTTGTTAACGGCATTATAGTCCCATTTTGTATACGGCTTTACGCCAATGGGGAATTGGAAGTACCCAGTTGTGATGATGATGTTCTAGTTGCATACGCGATAGGGTGCCTTGGGCGAAGCCTGGGATTGCATACATGCTGCATAGTAGGCCCCTTCTTTTCTGTGCTCAACATAAAAAACGTGTTTTTTGTTTGAGACATCCAAACTTGTTTTTAATAGATTTACATGTTTATGTATATGGCATAGGAAGTTCTAACTTGCAGGTTGGAGGGGTACCCCGGGGTCCGTTGGGGGCAGCCGGGAGAAGATGTGTTGGTTACATTAGTAGAGGTCAGCCTTTTCTAACCCACGTTACTATAAATTTTTACAGGGCAAGGAGCGCAAGCAGGAGCAAGTGCACCAGCCGAAAAGCCTCAAGCCTCATAAAGTGTTTGCTGTGCTTACTAGCTCATTTTCTTCTTGATTGTATTGCTCCATGTTTTTGTATATTCCGGCATGCATGCCGAGGTAGCCTAGGAGTGATGTTGCACGTTTATGTTTGACCTTGTGGTCTTTCCATTTTGGACTTATTTGGTGTAAGGCCTTAAGGCTATTTTGATACTCCTATTTAGTAGTGGATAACTTCTAGTTGTTTGACATGTTTCTACTGTTGCATTATTCTGAGTTTTGAGATTGGGTAGTTAATATCATCTTTTAATGCCAAATATGCGGCATCTGTATGTTGTGGGGCCCCGGCCGGACTCATATTATACAGTCTTTGCATGGGAGGTGCTACATTTATAATAAAACTACAAAAGTGGAATTACCAGATTTCTCGATAGATGACGCGGGTACCTTGAAGTACCGCAGCCGATTTTGTATTCCCGTAGTCAAGGATATTCTAGTTAAGTTGTGCAAAGAGGCTAATGTTTCTCGTGTTGCCAACCACCCCAGTTCTACTAAAATGTATAAGGATCTGAAGTACATTGTTTGGTGGTACGATTTGAAGGGCGATATAGCTAAGTTTGTATCAAAATGTTTTACTTGCAAGCGAGTTAAAGCCAATTATGGAAGGCCTGGAGGCAAGTTGACGCTGTTAGAAATTTCAAATTAGAAGTGAGAGAGTGTTTCGATGGATTTTACTTGATTGCCGAGATCTCCCCGATGACACGATTCAGTTTAGGTTATAATGGACAGATTGACCAAGTGTGCTCACTTCGTGTCATTAAAGATCGACTACTCCATGAAGAATATAACTGAGTTATACTTTAATGAGGTCATCAGATTACATGGAGTGCCTGTTAGTATTGTATCAGATCGAAACTCCAGGTTTACGTCTCGCTTTTGGAAGAGTTTACAGGAGGACTTGGGTACTGATTAGAGGTATTCCACTGCCTAACATTAACAGACAAAAGGTCAGACAGAGAGAGTAAAACAGATCATGGAGGATATGATCAGATGTTATATTTTTGACCACGGAAGAGCGTGGGATAAGCGTTTGAGACTGATGGAATTTGCATACAATAATAGTTACTAAGAGAGTTTGCAGATGGCCCCGTTTGAAGCTTTGTATGGGAAACATTGCAAGACTCCGTTGTTTTGGGCCGAGGTTTGTGATAGACCATTATTAGGTCCTGAAGAGTTAAAATAAATGGATATTCTGTTAAGCATTTTCAAGAGAAGCTTCAGATATCTCAACTACATTATGAGAAGAATGCCAATAGGCGTAGGACTAATTTGGAGTTTGTTGTTGGGGACATGGTATTTCTTAAGGTTTCCCCAATGTCTGGCATTAAGATATTTGGTAAGAACCATAAGTTGGATCCCAGGTATGTGGGACCTTTCAAAGTTGTTGAGCGGATTTGTGTATCTGCCTAGAGAATAGATTTGCTAGCAAATTTTCCGGGCGTGCACGATGTTTTTCACATGAGCCAATTGTGGAAGTGTGTACTGAGAGACAGGCAGATTCTTTAAGTAGTGCCCCAGTTGGAGCCTAATCTTTCATATAAGGAAGTTCATGTTCGTCTTTTGGATACTCTAGATCCGGTATTGCGAAAGAATACAATACCCATGGTTAAAGTTTTGGGGAGGAACCAAGACGTGAGACCGCGACTTGGGAGTTGGTGTAAGCTATGAGGAAGGCTCATCCTCATCTGTTCTCCTGATGCTTTTGGTAAGTGTTTTCTTCGTTGGCCTATTATTGCTTTTCTTTTGTTTTGGATTTGATCCTATTATGTCAAGTTTTGGGGCAAAACTTCTTTTTAGGCGGGGTGGACATAACGCCCCTGATTTTTCGATATTTATTTTTATTCTCGCAGTGATGTATTTTTGGCATCAGGGCATTACGTTGATGCTTAATTCTTGGATTTCATTTGTTGGAGCATGGGTTTTCTCAATGGGTTTTCTTGTGTGGTTGTGCACCTTCCCTCGCGAGCCGGGTCTATTTTGGTAACTCGGTGGAGCTTTTTATAGGGATGTTGTGGCGTTGTATGTTTGGGTGGCATTTTATGCGAGTTTGGTTTGTTCGATTTGGATTTAGACTTTGCCATTAGTTTCGTAGCATCGGTATTTAGCTACGGTGTGATTTTCGTAAGATTCCGAGTTGGATTGAATTTCGGGTCGTGTTGCGATTTTTGATTATAAATTGTATTATATTATTATAATTTTTTATGTACGTATATAATCAGTTATTATTTAACATCAATCAAAACCATATTTTTCTTCTTCTTGAATCCGAGCGGCGACTGTATTAATGAAGTGGAAGAGGAGCGGCATTCCGCGTGCTTTCGGCTGGCGATTCCCAACGTTTTGGTGGTCAGTTTCCGCGATAGATTAGAGATTTGGAAAGCACTCGCCGAGAACTACACGATCTTGATAATATTTTCCCGTTTCCTTACTTTTTAGGTGTTTGGGTTAGTTATTTTGACCACTTTTCTCCTCCAAAAGTTTTAGGAAACGTTGCTAAGATCATTTGGCGTCCGATCCTTCTCGCGGAGTGAGCGGGAGGCATTTTTCCAAATTTTCAAGGCAAGTGGATTTTCCCTCTTGCATGTCCGTTTACTTGTTGTCTTTCTTTCCTTTTCCTTAAGAGAGTAGGAGATATGTTGGTAAAACCATTAAAAGAACCCCTAGGTTAGGGCAGAATTTTGGCCAAAACAATGGAAGCTAGGTTCAGCGGTTAAGGGATTTTCGGCAAGAATCAGTAGCAGGATATAATTAGTTTTCGTGTAAGTAACTTCGACAAGCATCGTTGCCTAATTCGTCTTGTATCGGTAGGAGAATTAGGCGAGTTTAGTAGACTAGCATAGGGAAATTCGTTGAGTTTGATAGTTTAGCTGGGTATAATTCGGTATGGATTGATGAGTGAAATTTGCCGAATATGAGAGGATTTAGTGTAAGTGTAATTCGGCGAGAATTGCTAGGCATTTCGTCGAGTATCCACTTAGGCAGATTTGGCGAGTATCGCAGAATTTTCTTAAGTATTTTTCGTCAATTATTCACGCCGAATCAAGCTAATTCGTTGAGTATCGTGTAGCATTCGCCGAGTATAGTCCTTAGTCTAAGTGTTTTTCATCGAGTATTCACGCCGAATCAAGCCTATTCGCCGAGTATCGTGTAACATTCGCCGAGTATCGTGTAGTATTCGTCGAGTATCATTATGCAATTTGTCGAGTAACCTTGTGGTTCGTCGGGTCGAATTTGGATAGGACTTAGAATTTTTTGCTGTTTATTGTAGGATTCATCGTGTCTGGTCCGTACAATGATTTCAGGGCTGGATTAGGTATTTCTTTGTGTTTTGGGGTTGGGTTGTTTGGGTATGATTATTTCTTCACCTATGAAGGTTTGTAGTGGATAAAGGACCACCAACTGGACGCCTGTTTGTGAATCATTACACTTGGTGGTTTGGTTTGGTCTCTGTTTTGTGGCGTGTTTGGTTATGTTGGGACAGGTGGCCAACACCATAGTGCCTTTATGAGATGTTTGGGCATGTTAGTTCGGGTTTGGACGTTTTGGTCACCGACTCCGGCACGGTTGTTTTTTCCAAGTGTTAATGATTCACATTTTTGAGCTTTTTGGGCTCAGTTCACTTTTTAGATCAGTTTATGCTACTTCATGTTAATCCTTGCAAATTTGTCAAAGCAAGGCTTCGTTCCGCACATGGTGCAATGTTCTTTTAACTCTATTATTGCATACTTTAATTTACCAGTTTTTTATTTGGCTAATCAGCTGTGATTTCAGTATTTCTTATAGTCGAGTCTAGTAAATCCTTTAC
Organism: Platanthera zijinensis; assembly: GCA_039513925.1. Lineage (NCBI taxonomy): Eukaryota > Viridiplantae > Streptophyta > Magnoliopsida > Asparagales > Orchidaceae > Platanthera > Platanthera zijinensis. Next base: position 60,274,438 of record CM077094.1, on the reverse strand, counting down.
TTATTACCTGCTTATTTTCATTTCCATTTATATTTTATTGCTGTGGTGTTTTCTTTTGAATGCCTCTGGATCAGGGTTGTAGCCGGTGGAGCGGCTGTGTTGTGTGGTAGCTTTTGGACTGAAGTTTTTGCAGTAGTTTCCTCACCATTGTGAGGTAGTTGTTGCTTTTCAGTTTTTAGTTTAGACTTGCATACTTTAAGTGGGTTCATGTCAGGTTGTTGATGCCCAGTGGTAGTTTTCTCAAGAATATTATGTACTTTTCTAGGTACTAGTTTACCTCTTTGTGGTTGTTTTACTTGCTCTTTGGGAAGGATTTATTCTAGGTTGCATGTCAGGTATTTAAAAGTACAAAAATTACTATTACTACTTCATACATACCATATTTGAAATCTAAATCACTATATTTAGCGATCGTAAAAGCTACTTTCATTATTATTATAAATTTAGAGTCTTGTATACTATGAGTTGTCCCCTAGGGATGTTTATACTCATATAGGATGTCTAATGTTTTAAATAAAGTATTTTTCTGTAGAATATAACTATCTTTTCTCATGAACTAGACGAGCCACTAAGTCGAGCTATACGGCTAACCGCTTAACTTAAATTGGATTTTCTCTAAATAACCATCAAATCTTTCATAATGTGTTAAGTTGGAGTTTTGTCTAAGCATCTGATGTTATCACATACTGACATGGCATCATGACGCGGGTTTTCCGTAATCTGATATATCATTAAATGTGGGGAAAATGCGGGTTGTGACTCTGAGCACAACAGCTACCTGCTGAAATTTACTATGACTTTACAGTTGATATAACAACACTTGTTTTCTTCTTGCTGCTACAAGACAATAATCTTCCTCCTAAAAACTGACAGGTTCTTGTAGTGCTTTTTCTGTCCTTTTTGCACCATGCAAAATCTGCATCTAAATAGCCAGTTAGTTCAAAATCCATATTTTTAGGGTACCATAGGCCAAGATCTAGTGTGCCCTTAAGATATCTCAAGATCCTCTTTACAGTATAGTTGTGAGATTCTTTAGGGCAGCCCTGATACCTACCACAGACACATGTAGCATACTTGACGTTAGGCCTACTAGTTGTGAGGTATAGAAGCGAGCCATTATCCCTCTATACAGAGTTTCATCAACAAGTTTCCCTGGTTCTTCTTTATTTAAATGCATACTTGTTCCCATTGGAGTTTTCTTGGTGGAGGCATTCTCCATTCCATATTTTTAATCAACTCCCTAGTGAACATGGACTGGGAAATGGATAAGCCATCATCAGTCTATCTTACTTGGACTCCTAAGAAGAACTTGAGCTCACACATACAACTCATCTCAAACTTCCCTTGCATTAGTTTAGCAAACTTCATGCAAAGGTTATCATCAGTAGATCCAAATATAATTTCATCAACATATATCTGGACAAGGATGATCTTGCCCTTTGATTCCCTTAAGAATAGGGTCTTGTATATTTTCCCCTTGAGAATTTGTTCTCAATGAGGAAACTAGACAAGGTATCATACCATGCTTTAGAGGCTTTCTTTAACCTATATAGAGCTTTCCTAATCCTATAAACATAGTCAGGTGATTTAGAGTCAACAAAATCTGATGGTTGTTCTACATATAATTCTTCCTTTAAGTCCCCATTCAGGAAGGCTGACGTCACATCCATCTTATAGACTTTGAATCCTTGATAGGCAGAAAATGCAAGTAAGAGTCTAATTACTTCCAATCTGGCTACTGGGGCAAATGTCTGTTCCAATTTTATTCCTTATTTATGCATGTATCCTTTAGCCACCAGTCTAGCCTTATTCTTGACTATAATGCCATTCTCATCTAACTTGTTCCTGTAGATCCACTTAGTTCCTTTGACATTATGTCCCATAGGTCTGGGAACCAGCTTCCCGACACTACATCTCTTGAACTGGTTATATTATTCCTGTATTCCTCCAATCCAGAATTGGTCATTGATTGCCTTTTTAAACTTCTTGGGCTGTATTTGTGAGAGAAGGCTTGAATAGAGTGTTGTGCTGATACTCATACACCTGGTTAGTAATCCTTGGATTGCCTCACCAATGATTTGGTGTGCTGGATGATCCCTTAGATTCCTTACATCTTGAGGTAATCTAACTTCAGCTTGCTAGACTTCATTGTATTCAGCTAGCTGTTCTTTATCCTCAACTTCTAAGTCTTGTGCTCCCTCTAGACATCACACATCTATGCTATTGTCTTGGACAGCTGGAGAATCTTCCTTAATGGTAAGCTTGTCCATCACCTGCTCTATTCCTGCAGAACTAGAAGAGGAGCTAGGCAGCTCATAGTTAATCATGTTTGATTCAACAAAGACAACATGAACTGACTCTTCTACAACTTGACTTGTCAACTTATAGATCCTATATGTCATACTGTTATTGTTGTACCCAACAAAGATCCCTTCATGGGACTTGGCAGCAAACTTAGTCACATAGGACTTTCCATTGTTCAGGACATATCACTTGCTACCAAAAATCCTGAAGTAGGATATGTTTGGTTTATTTCCTTTCAAGATCTCATAGGGAGTCTTCTTGTGGCTTTTGGTGATAGAAGCCTTATTTAGGTCATGACATGCAGTGTTAACTGCCTCAGCCCAGAAATATTTTGGGTGAGATGTGTCACTAAACAAGGTACTACCAACATCTATGAGGGTTCTATTTTTTCTCTCAGTAATTCGATTTTGCTAGGGTGTTCTTGGAGAGGAGAATTCCTGGTGAATCCCTTGCTCTTCACAGAACCTTGCCATGCTTGTAAGCCGAAATTCAGTCCCATGGTCACATCTGATTTTGACCACAGTACTATCTAGTTCATTCTATATTTGCTTGACATAAGTGTTGAAGAATTCAATGGTTTTATCCTTTCTCTTAAGGAAGAAAACCCAAGAAAACCTAAAAAGTCATCAACAACCACAAGGGTGTAGACATTTCCTACCAAGACATTCAACTAGCATAGGACCAAAACAAGTCCATATGTAGGAGGTATAAGCACCTCACTGGGTCTTTGTCCCCAATGCTCTTGAAGGAGGTCTTGGTCTGGTTTCCCTTTTGGCATGCAAAGAAGATACCCTACTTAGTGCATTTAAATTTGGGGCAATTTCTAACAAACTCTTCACTAAAGAGGTTGCCTATGGTCTTATAGTTCAGATGAGCCAGCCTCTTGTTCCATTGGACACAATATGAGGCTTTCACATCTACAACTAGGAATACAGGAGAGTCATACATTCACAATCAAAATGGAAAAAGATATTTCCTCTCCTAGAGCCTGTCAAGATGACCTCTTGGTCACTTGACCTCCTAATTTGGCACTCATCCTTGAGGAAGGAATTGTCATAGCTAAGATCAAAGAGTTGGCTTATGCTTATTAGGTTCTGTTGCAACCCTTTCACATAAGCCACTTGTGTGTGATTATGAAAGTTTATATCTTACCATACTCTTTGGTAACTCCTTTTTCTTAACCACCAAAGATTACTTTGGGTCCATTCTGTACTAGAGTGTACTCCTTTAGCATGCACCTTTTTCTAGTCATGTGCCTAGAACACCCACTGTCCATGTACCATTTAGGGGAATGACCACTTGAACTAACCTGCAAGGCATAATTCAGTTAACCTTAGGACCCCAATTCTTTTTGGGTCCTAAGTGCATGTTAGTCTGATAATAAACATGCCTACCTTCAGCTCTTCTGAAAGGTAAGCTCTCTCTTACTCTTAGCACACATTTATTGTGCCAACAATCTATAGCATAGTGGTCCACTTTTCCATAGCACCAACACTCATAGATATTGTACCTTCTTTTAAGAGATGGTCTAGTGGCTATGTTGACAGTAGATCTTGGTCTAGAAGGTGCAGCAACAGTCCTATTCTTTTGTTTCCCAGCCCCAGTCTGACTAGTGGTGCGTCTAGTAGCAGAAGTGCTTGGGATATCTTAAGCTTTTCCAACAACTGCTTTCTTTTCATAGAGTATACCCCAGATGTCCTCAGAGGTGCCCAAGTCTGGTCTACTGTTAGACTTGCCCTTTGTATTAGAATGGGTTGGAGTGTTCTAAGAACAGAATGCAGCTTTACCCTTGAGTGAAGGGGATAATGCACCAAATAGAAATGGTCTATAATGGGACATTTGTATTTCCTCATGTGCTGCCTTGAAGGCACTTGCACCCTTGTTATATATACAACCCTGGCATAGAACATCTTTGTTCACTCCATAGGTTCTACCATTCTTATAGTGACCATTGATATTCTCATGATCATACCTATTAGAAGGTAGTAGAACTCTCCTAAGGGGAATAGGAGGCCTAAAGGCTAAAGGCTGTACTGGAGCCTTGCCCTTCCTTTTGGGATTGGAAACTCTAGTGCTTCCTTTGAAACCCAACCCCTTCTTACCTTTTTGGGAAGAGAAGGTGTCTATTAAGGGAAACACTGAACTTGGCTTTGAATAACTAGCCAATATTCTCTTATCTCTCTCCAACACCACTTCCAAGTCCCTTAATCTATTTTCCTGGCACTCTATGGTACCTATCTGAATGAAAGAAATAGTTTCTGGTTCACTGATCGCTTTCAATTTTTGATCAAGCAGTGAAGCTGAATCAGCATGCTGGGAAGCAGCAAGTTGAAAGGAGGAAATTTCCTTTGCTTGTTTCATAGCCATCAGCTTGATTTTCTTGAAAGAACTTAGAAGGATACCATATATATAAATTACAAAGTTGACATATTCCTCTGATTCAGACCCATCTTCATCATAGTATTTAGATCATCTGAATCAAGACTGGTTTCATAGCCAGTTTCATTGGACTGGTTGGACTGAGAATGTACCTTTGGTTGACCAGACTGTTCTTGGCTTGATTCTTCATCTAACACATCCATTAGGCCATAGCAGTAGTTGTCTTCTTTTTCTTCATCCACCGCTATATCACCATCTGACAGTGAAAGAGGGGCCCTGACTTTATTCCTTGCAGCATGATTAGCTTCATCAGTAATAGCAGCCAACATCTCAATGAAGTCTACTTCTTCAGCATCCACTTCAGCAGAGTACTGCCCAATGTAGGCTTCCTCATCCTCTTCTTTTTCTGACTCTGAAGAAGAAGAGTCAGTCTAGCTCTTTTTCTTATTAGCAATGAAGGAATTCTCCTTCATGCCCTTTTGCTAGTGGTCCTTCTTCTCACTAGACTCGATTCTTTTGACAGGGTAGTCAGTTATTACATTTCCTGGCTTTCTACAGCAATAGCAAACCACTTTAGAAGAAACATGTTTGTTGGGTTTAGAACCATACCTGACCTCTATAGAGGATTTCTTCCTTCCCTTATAGTTGTCTTCTTTGGGATGAGATCAGGATGAGAGCCTGCTTCTCTAGTGCTTCTTATTCATAAATTTTTGGAACTGCTTGGAGAAGCCTGCAAAGTATTTATCAGACATCTTGCAGTCTGATGTGCTGGACTCAGAATTTTCTTACTCAAATCCAATATCCCTCCTTGGTGGAGATGGTTTCTTCCTTCTGCTTCTCCATGTGGCTTTAGCTTTGAAGGCAACATATTTTTCTTTTGCTTGGGACTTGCTGACTTTCTCCTCCTTTTTCCTTGCTATCAGCTGTATTTCATAGGACAACAGCTTCCCAAATAATGTTGCTGGTGAAGTGTCGGCTAGATGTTGGTACCCTAGTTTGATTTGAGTTCAGTCTTGTCTTTTTAGTCCCTTGACCCAAGAAATATCTATGGTCAATGGTTAGTAGTCTAGCTGTAGAGTCCTCACTTTGACAGATTGAGAATTTGGTTAAGTAGTTTGTTCGTTCGACTATCGTCGAACGCCGCTCGACTATCGTCGACTAACTGTTCGACGATCGTCTATCAGTTGTTCGACTTTCAGTCTGTGTGTATAGTTCGACTATCGGTTGATAGTTCGACTATCTGTGTGCTTTGATAGTTCGACTATCTGCTTGGATAGGTCGACTATCTGATAGTTCGACTATCTGTTGATAGGTCGACTATCTGTTTGGTTTTGATAGTTCGACCATCTGTTGATAGGTCGACTATCTGATAGTTCAACTATCTGTTGATAGTTCGACTATCTGTTCTGCGTTGATAGTTCGACTATCTGTTGATAGGTCGACTATCTGTTCTCGCTTGATAGTTCGACTATCTGCTTTGATAGTTCGACTATCTGATAGTTCGACTATCTGTTGATAGGTCGACTATCTGTTTGTTTTTGATAGTTCGACTATCTGTTGATAGGTCGACTATCTGATAGCTCGACTATCTGTTGATAGCTCGACTATCTGTTTTGCCCTGATAGTTCGACTATCTGTTGATAGGTCGACTATCTGATAGTTCGACTATCTTCTGGTAGTTCGACTATCTGCTGTGATAGTTCGACTATCTCCTTTGATAGTTCGACTATCTGGATCGTTCGACTATCTGTCCGATAGTTCGACGATCTCCGTGCGTCGGTCGACGATCTCCGAAGGTCGTTCGACGCTTTCTGTCTGCCTTTATATTTTGTATTTATTTATTATATTTAATTAATTAATACATTATCTGGCATATCGTTTCAGTTGATTTATGATAATATTTCCAGGCATATCTGCTCTATTCTTTTTGCCTGAGTCAAATCTTTTTAGATAAAGTTGTTTGTCTTATTAGCTGACATTATAATTTACTTTATCTGCTGTCAGCCCTTTATAGCCGTTAGACTGAAAAGTCTTCTTTCTGCTATAAAGAGTATTTCTCTGATGTGAATTTATTTAGTCCTTCTGTTATCTGATTTGATCCTGCAGCTTCCTAGAAAAAGGTTTATTCCTTTCATAGAATGTTTCTGCTACAGAGATTGTTTTGTCTTCTTGATATTTACAGCCCAGGTCTCAAGACTCAGAAGAAGACAAGTAATTCAAATTGAAGAGAGCCGTTGCTTGCTGTTGATATAAAAAGGACCCTTTGAAGAAGGATTCAAGCTAGCTAACTAGTTACCCAGATATTTTCAAGCATTCAAGCCTTCATCAAGATCTAGTCTTCTGCTCTCAGCAACTTCCATCTAACTGAGAAGTGTTAAGATCTTCGACTCTTCTTCAACCTGAGTTCTCCTGCTTTCAGGAAGTTCAAACTCAGAGTTCTTTTGAAGAAGAAGAAGAAGAAGATAGCTGCTTGAAGATCTTTAATTTTATTATTTTTTATCTTCTTGTAGTTTTTCCTTCAGAGCTTTCTGAAGAGTTTTCTGCACTGAAGCAAGACTTCACCTGGACATCTTTGAGCCAGGGGGAGCCTTGATTCTTTAGAGCTTTCTAGCTCAGTGCAAGTTTTTTCTGCTTCTCTAATCTATTGTAAAATAGAGAAGACATCTTAACCTTCTTCCCCCTCCTGTACAGGGTTATTACTCCCTTCAAAAGTATCCCTTGGTGGCAGGGCACCTGATCAAAAACCTGTGCTTGGTTTTTAGACACCTGATCAAAAGTCTAAAGGGTTTCTGGATCTACCTGAAGCAGATCCTGTTGGTGGCAGGGAACCTGATCAAAAACCTGAGTGGATTCCTACCGTGTGGGTAGAAGAGTGGACGTACCCAAGTTGTTTGGGGAACCACTATAAATTTCCTTGTGTCATCTGGATTCACTTGTTTAATTCCTGCATTGTGGCTGTGAATAGATATAACTAGGATTGCTAGTTGCTGATTAGGTTTTCCAAGCCTTAACTGTAATTACAGTTAGCTTGAGTTTGTGCACATCACTCGTGTTAGGCTATAGGGTTAAATCTATATCTATAATCTTTTCATTCCGCACTTCACTCCAAGGGAGTTGGGTAGACCATTAAGTTTTGTCTAGTGCAAAATTTGATAACTCTATTCACCCCCCTCTAGAGTAGTATCTATCCCTTCACTTTCAATTGGTATCAGAGGGAGGTTGACTGACTGAATAGGCTAACACCTAAGTCACAAGATCCTGATAGATACCAAAAGCTTATAGATATTCACTATCATGGCCCAGTCCAAGGATTATTCCAGCACCAGACCTCCAGCATGCAACTTAGCTAAGTTTGGCATCTGGAAGGCAAGGATAAAATTATATATGAATTTTATTGATGAAAGCATCTTTGCTTCTATTTTGTCAGGACCCCCAAGAGCACCTGCTGTTGCCACTGCCTCATCATCAACTGATATGAGTGCAGTGCCTCCTCCAGATTACAATGACGAGTACAAGAAGGCCAAAATAGCAGATGCCAAGGCGATGAACATACTGGCTCAGACAATGTCTGATGAGGTATTCCAGAAGGTAGCTGACTGCTCTTCAGCAAAAGCCATGTGGGATACACTGAACCAGATTGTAGCTAGTTCAGCTGATGAAAGGAAGGACAGAAGGTCCAATCTGATCTCACAGTATGAGAACTTCAAGAAAACTGATGCTGAATCAGTTGAAGCCATGTACACCAGGCTCAGCTCAATCATCAATGAGCTGAGGACCCTTGACAAGGACATATCATTGACAGAGGTCAATGATAAGATTCTTATGTGCTTCCCTAGCACATGGGATCTAAGGATCTGGCCCATCAAGGAAGCCAGAAGTACAAATGAGATCTCCACTGAAGCTCTTCTCGGCAAGCTCAAGTCTTTTGAGCAAGTGCTGAAGACAAGGGAAGCAGAAGCAGAAGCAAAGACCCCCACTCCAACAAGAAAAGAGCAATCTCTAGCTCTTAAGGCTGCTGATGCTTCTGAAGGCAGCCAATCAAATGAGGAACTAATGGCATTGTTTGCCAAGAGGTTTCTCAAGATGGGGAGAAAGGAGTTCAGAAAGAAGTCTTCACGCTATGAAGACAAATCAAGGTATGATCGGTTCACCTGCTAAAGAAATTATTTGTTATGGTTGCAGGAAGCCTGGATATATCTTACCAGAGTGTCCAGAGGAGAAGAACAAAGACAAGAGAAAAGAAAAGGAACAGCACAGGAAGCACTCCAAGCCATCCTCCTATAAAAATAAGAAGAAGGAGAGAGGTTTCATTGCTGAAACCTGGAGTGATTCTGATGAAGAATCCTCCTCATCAAGCTCCAGTGAGGATGAGGAAGAGAAGAAGGCAAAAGAAGTTTGCCTGATGGCAATAGATGCCTGCAGCAACCACTCTGCTGCAGAGAGTTCAGATTCAGATGAGGAGATGCCAACAGAAGATGAGGTATTCTCTTCTTATGATTTTACCTCAGCTGAATTTAAATTAGAATTTAAATCTTTGTACTTAGATTTGATTAGCTCAGAAAAGGAGATAAAAGAACTTAGAAATAAGTTAGCTGACTCAGAATCAATAGCTACAGAAAATGTTAGGTTAAAGGAAGATCTCACTACTTGTAGTGAAGAAATTAAATTTCTTAAAATAGAGTTAGCTAAGTCTAAGAGGTTAGAAGAATCACTTAATGGTAGAAGCCTTAAGTTGTTAGAAATTACCAGCATGACTAACACTAGGTCAGGTAATGACAAACTAGGCTTAGGAGCTTCTCCCAGTGTACCCCCAGTACTACTTAAAAATAATCTTTCAACTCCAGTAAACTTCATTTCAGCTAGTGGAGTGAAGAACACTGAGCAAGTAAACCTAGTTAATAAAACTTTAAATAAAGCTAAGAGAGAAAAGAGAAAGAAATTTTTTAAAGAAATGCAAAGAGCGTCGAACGCCGCTCGACGATCGGAAGCTCAATGGTCGAACGAAGCTCGACGATCTGATCACCCATCGTCGAACGTGGATCGACGTTTTCAACATGATTTTCAAAATCATAATCAGTACCATAGAAACCTAAATGAAAATAGAAACCCTAGGTTTGTTGACCCATCATCTGCATGGAGAATCCCACCTAGGAGATCTCACCCACTAGGTTATCACCCTCAGCCTGCATTTTCATACATTTCCAGTTTTTCTTATGTGAAAAACAAGGGACCCAAGGTTACCTGGGTCCACACTGTCTAAATAAATGTCTTGCAGGTGAAGACCTATCCAATCACTCAAAATAAGTGGTATTTGGATAGTGGATGCTCTAAGAATATGACAGGAAATAAAGATCTTCTGTCAAAGTTCAAAGCTAAGCTCGGCCCAAAGGTTATCTTTGGAGACTCCAGCTGTGGTCAGACAGAAGGCTATGGCAAGATCACAATTGGAGCAGTTACTTTCAAGAGAGTTGCATATGTCAATGGACTGAAGCATAATTTGATCTCAGTCAGCCAGCTATGTGATGCTGGCTACCAGGTTTCATTTTCCAACTCCTCTTGCAATATTACTTTAAATAATAATGTTGTTTTAGTAGGTATTAGAATAGGTAATATTTATTTAGTAGATTTTAATTCATCTCATTCTGAAATCTGCCTGTTTAATGAAGTAACAATTAATAATAATTCTTTGTGGCATAAGAGGCTTAGTCATGTTAACCTTAAAAATATATCTAGGTTATCTAAACACAACCTTGTTAGAGGATTACCTTCTTGCCCCTACAAGAAGGAAAGCCTATGCAAGGCTTGTCAGCTAGGCAAGCAAACCAAAAACTCTTTTAAATCTATAAATAAGAGTGATTCTCCTAGAATCCTGTATCAATTACACTTGGACCTTTTTGGCCCAATAAATGTACAGAGTTTAGGAGGAAAGTATTACACCTTAGTAATTGTAGATGACTTCTCTAGGTTTAGTTGGGTTTTCTTTTTGAGAACTAAGTCTGATAACTTCAAAGCCCTTACAGACTTTCTACTATGTGTGCAGACTGAGTACTCTACTCATGTGGCCTTGATCAGAAGTGATCATGGTACTGAGTTTGACTCTCTTCTCATGCAAGAATTCTGTGAGAGAGAAGGCATCAAACATAGTTTCTCAGCTCCTAGAACTCCCCAACAAAATGGGGTAGTTGAAAGAAAGAATAGAACACTCATTGAAGCTGCTAGTACATTGTTGACAGATGCTAACATGCCTCTCTCCTATTGGGCAGAAGCTGTTAGTACAGCCAATTATGTCTTGAATAGAAGTTTGATACACAAGCTTAAGTGTAAAACTCCTTATGAGTTGCTTAAGGGAAAGAAACCTAAAATTAATTATTTTAGAGTTTTTGGCTATATTGTTTATATTCATAATAATAATAAAGAATATATTAGAAAATTTGAAGCAAAAGCTTCAATGGGAATCATGCTTGGATATTCCCAAGTAAGCAAAGCTTATAGGGTTTATAACAAATCAACCTGTAAAATAGAAGAATCTGTGCATGTGTCTTTTGATGAGCATCAGATGTTTTACAAGGAGAAAGAAAATTCTCCTTCCTCTAGTTCATTGCAGGTACCTGATGCTCCTCAAGAAATTCTTCAACTATCAACTCTTCAGATCACTGAATCAGACAGTGATGAAGACATTGTAGAAGCAGTTGTTGTTCCACCAACAGTAGATCAAATTCCTCCTGAGGAATTAATCCCAACTGTTGCTGAAGATCACATCCCACCTGCTGATATTGTCACACTTAGAGATCATTCCACATCTCAAGTGATTGGAGACATATCAGCTGGTGTGCAAACAAGACACCAATTAAGACAGGATGTGATGCATGCTTGTTTCCTCTCACAGGTTGAGCCCCTCACCTTTAAAGATGCAGAGCTTGATCCCCACTGGATCATTGCTATGCAAGAGGAACTCAATCAGTTTGAGAGATGTAAAGTTTGGACTTTGGTTCCAAGACCTAAAGGCCAACTGATCATAGGCACCAAGTGGGTGTATAGAAACAAGTTGGATGCAAATAGAATTATAGTAAGGAATAAAGCAAGGCTTGTAGCTCAGGGCTACAGACAGGAGGAAGGTATAGATTATGACCAAACCTTTGCTCCTGTTGCAAGGCTAGAAGCAATAAGGATCTTCTTGGCCTATGCTGCCTACATGAAGTTTAAGGTGTTCCAAATGGATGTCAAAAGTGCATTCCTGAATGGTGAGCTTAAGGAAGAGGTGTTTGTTGAACAACCACCAGGGTTTGTTTCTTCAACTCAGCCCTCACATGTGTTTAAGTTACAGAAAGCTCTATATGGACTAAAGCAAGCTCCCAGAGCCTGGTATGAGACTCTAGCTAGTTTCCTTTTAGAGCACAACTTTACTAGGGGAGTAGTTGATAGAACCCTTTTCGTCAAGCATCACAAGGACACAATCCTGTTAGTTCAGGTGTATGTAGATGATATTATATTTGGCTCCACTGATCCCAAACTTTGCAAAAGGTTCTCTGACCTGATGCACTCTAAGTTTGAGATGAGTAGTATGGGTGTGCTGTCTTACTTTCTTGGTCTCCAAGTTAAGCAAGAAGCTGATGGTATCTTCATCTCCCAATCCAAATATGCCAAGGAATTGGTAAAGAAATTTGGGATGGCTGATGCTTCAGCAATGCCTACACCCATGGCTACTAATGTAGTTATTGATTCTGATGATCACGGCAAGCCAGTTGATCAAAAGAATTATAGGGCCATTGTTGGTTCCCTATTATATCTAACTGCAAGTAGGCCTGATATAATGTTTGTTACATGCCTTTGTGCTAGATTCCAGGTCAACCCCAAGGAATCTCATCTGATTCTTCTAAAGAGAATCCTGAGATACCTGAAGGGATGTCAAGATCTAGGACTTTGGTACCCAGCTGAGTCAGAATTTGAATTAATTGGATATTCTGATTCTGATTATGCTGGTTGCAGAGTTGACAGGAAGAGAACCTCAGGAACTTGCCAGTTCCTGGGAGAGAGATTGGTCTCTTGGTTCTGTAAGAAGCAGGCTTCTGTCTCAACTTCAACTGCAGAGGCTGAATATATAGCAGCTGCTAGTTGTTGTTCACAGATCCTGTGGATTCAAAACCAGCTTGTGGATTATGGTTACTCACACAAGAACACCAAAATCATGTGTGATAGTACCAGTGCTATCTCAATTGCACAAAATCCAGTGCACCACTCTAGAACGAAGCACATTGAGATTCGGCACCATTTCCTGAGAGATTGTGTGGAAAAGAACAAGATTTGTCTTGAGTTCATATCCACTGAGTTTCAGAGAGGTGATATATTCACCAAGCCCTTAGATGAACAGAAGCATCTATTCTTTTTAGTTCAATTAGGCATGATCAATGGACGAGACTAAGTGTGACTATATCTGCCTATGTTGAAACCTGCTTGAAGATCGTCGAACGATGATCGAAGATCGTCGAACGGATTAAGCCTATCGTCGACCTCTGGTTAATGATAGCTTATCTTTTTGAAGATCGTCGACCGACGTTCGAAGATCGTCGAACAGGTCGAGCTTATCGTCGATCTCTGAACGACGACAATTTGTTGTTTGAGAAGCCAGAAATAGTCGAACGATGGCTCGACTACTCTGCTTTTGAGCCGATCGTCGAACGGTCGTTCGACTATCGGGTCTAGTATCTTTTTAATAGATCGACTATTTCCGGTCTAATATAAAGCCGATAGTCGACCTAGGTTAAAAGATCTTTTGTTTTATCGTCGACGGAGCGTGACTTTTCGCATTCTGTATTCCCGCTTGCGATTTTCTGCCGCTTCGTCTCCTTCGTCTTCGCCGTCCTTCTCGCGCTTTCTCCAGCAATCAATGGCGGTCTCTCCAGCAGTTCTAGCAGTTGTGAAGTTCGATGCAGGCTTCAGCGTTGATTTCGACGTGTTCAGTTGCTGCGAAGCAGGGATCGTGGAAGTTCTTCAGCTGTGCAGGGATCAAGGACTAGAGAGATTAATGTCTTCAAGGATTAAGATAAATATACCTGAGATCAAGGAATGGGCTTTCACGTCGTCCTCCACCGACGACTCGATGACTGGCACCATCGGCGGAGAAGAGGTATTCTTAACTCCGGCCGTTCTGACTGATATTTTTGGTTTGATAAATGGTGAAGAGGATTATGAGCAAGATGCTCAAGAATTTGGAAGAATGTTAGTTGAGCTGGGACATGCAGAGGGCATTCCCACGAAGCTGCTCAAGGTAAATTTCCCTTTCAAGATTAAGTTTCTTGCTGAGTTGGTCGGAAAAGTGCTCCTCGGTAAGCACTCTGCTCATGACAATATAACAAGGCAACAATTTGCACTAATGTGTGCAATTGTTAATCGGAAAAAGATCGATTGGGCAGCAGTAATGTTTGATTTGATAAGGAAAAAGAATGGTAAGAAGGAAGTTACCCTCGAAAGGGTTATTGGAATTTTCCTAAAGGAAAAATATCCCCAGCTGCTGAGTTCAACCGCAACAACAATAAATGCAAGCAAGAAGATGGATCCAAATCTGTTCTCTAAGTGGAAGAGAACCTTTGTGAAACCCGCTCTCACAGGGGTTGCTCCAGCAACATCTGAGAGCACCAGGACTGATTCGGTCGCTCCTCACCCTGTCGAAGCTGGCTCAGCTCTTTCCCTTCCCTCTTCTTCTGCTATGCAGTCTGCCTCAGTTGAAGTTCCATCAACTTCAGCTGAAGTACGACTTTCCCCTTCTCCTGCTAGAGAAATAACTACGGTTGCTCTTCCTTCCCCTCCAGCATCTCCTCTTCCTTCTCATCAGACTAGGATATCTGCTCCTAGTTTTGATTTGTTAGGATCTAAGAGGATTCCAACTCCTCCTCAGTCTCCCATTCATTCTCCAGTTAACTCTCCTATTAACTCTCCAGCTCCATCTCCAATTCAATCACCAGTCCACACCATTCTTCATCCCAGCACTACAACCATATCTGCTGCATCTCCATCCACTGCACTTCCATCTTCTTTTGAGATTACCCCTGAACTCATCTCCCTCATTGTGGAGTTGATTACCCCTTCAATCAAAACTATGATTGAAGAGGCAATCGCTCCACTTGCCTCCTCCATTGATACCTTAACCGCTACCATCAAATCTCTTTCCAAATCTGCTGAGCCCTCTTCCTCAAGGGGCCTGGTTTCAGTTTCCACTGAAATCAGGCAGGGGGAGATGTTCTGTGAAGATGCCTCAGAACCTCCTGCCTCCCTTCCAGCTATAACAGATACTGTAATGACAGCTCTGGAAGAGTCTGCTCCAGCTGAAAAAGAAGTAGTTCCAGTGTTATCTGACAAGGAAATAGCTGATGGAATTATGCTATCTGAAATTGCTGTAAAAGTCTGCTTAGAAGATCTCACCACTCCCGTGGTTGCTCGATTCCTAGAAGGTATTATAACTTCATATCTAGATGAATCATGGGAGATGGTCAAGTATGAAGGTAATTCACTCATTCGATTTATTGACGAGTCAATTAATTTGCTAGCTAGTGAATACCTAGAAGGAATGATTATTGCTTATTTAGCAGATCTGTGTTCATAATTCTACAGATCATATTAGAGAAGATTTAGCTGCTCAGATCATAGTAATTGTCTCAGAAGCTGCCCCAAATGTTCCTGCTATTCAAGTAGATCTAGAATTGGATTCATTTTTAGATGATAGAGAAGATGAGTCTGAAAAACAAGATGAAATCAAAGATGACATTCCTGCTCTGAGTGTGGAAGAAGAAAAAGCAAGAGCTGCCTGGAATCAAAGAGTACAAGATTCTTTAAAAGAGAAAGAAAAAGTGCTGCAAGTTGAAAAGTCAACTATTTGGGATGATTCACCAGGGGTGGATTTAGATTTCCTTCTGGCTCAGGATGCCATGGAAGAGGAAAGAGAGAAATCAGATCTGAAGTTAAAAGAAAAGGCTGTTTCTGAAGCCTATGATCCTTATGATAATCCTCCATCATCTCACTCTGATGATGAGGATGATTCTGATTTATCTGAGAATGCTAAGAAAAAGAAAGCTGCTCAAAAGAAAAGGAAAGCAATTGCTCCTCCTCCTCCCAGCCGAGACAATGATACTCCATACTACATTCTTAAAGGAATTGACCCCAAATCGAAAGAATTTCAGCATTGGATGTGGTTCTCCAAGAACCAGCAGAAAGAGAGGAAAAGATCTAAGAGGTATGATAGTCCTGTTTCAAGATGGACTCCCAGAGGTCCTCCTCCTCCACCTCCCAGTGCAGGAGCCTCTGGGAACCTATCTGCTAATCCATCTGCCTATTCTGGAAAATCTGCATCTTTTCAGCCTCAGCCAAGGAAAAGCTATCAAAGTTCGCAAGGCAGATCGTATTCTGGTTCTCAAAGACAAGTGAAGGAGGTTGTGTCTCAAAGACCAACTTTTTCCCCTCCTCCTTCTCCAAAGAAAAGAGCTTCTTCTCCAATACTAGTACAGTCTGAAAAAGTTATTTCAAAAGGTAAGTAGTTCATTTTATTTTAAAATTCTAGCAAGAACCTTTTTGCTAAGTCTGCTCCCATGTCTTATCTAGTTAATCAAGATAAAGAATCAGATGCTGCTCCTCCTGAGCCTGTTTATGAAAGTCCAGAGCTTGATCCTAACTTTAGGATGGCTCGTTTTCACGAACTAGTTGGAGTAGCTCAAATAAGAAAAGCAAAAGCAGAAGGAAAAGATACTACTGGTTTAACCACCATGTCTACTTTCAGAAAGAAGGAATTAGAAAAGTTCCAGGTTAATCCTGAGGTTTTTGACCCCTCTAAATATATGGAAAAGCACCCGGAAGCTGTTGTGCCAAGGACTACAGAATTAAAGATCATTGGCTTGCAAGATTTAAAGATGTCTAAGTTAGAGGCCATTGATCCTCTGCGAAAAATTTCTTTTGTTTCTAGTTCTTCTGTATCTAAGCCTGACTCTGTTGATCCTTAGTTTTGTTTGACAGTTATTTATCTATCTGTTTGATAATTGCTAGTTAAATTGCTATCTATTTCCTGTATTGTTTATAGTGTTCTTTAGCTAGCTCTGTGTTTTAGTTTTTAAGAGACTTAACTCAAATAGGGGAAGATTATAAATCTATATCTATAATCTTTTCATTCCGCACTTCACTCCAAGGGAGTTCAGTCTTGTCTTTTTAGTCCCTTGACCCAAGAAATATCTATGGTCAATGGTTAGTAGTCTAGCTGTAGAGTCCTCACTTTTCCAGATTGAGAATTTGGTTAAGTAGTTTGTTCGTTCGACTACCGTCGAACTCCGCTTGACTATCGTCGACTAACTGTTCGACGATCGTCTATCAGTTGTTCGACTTTCAGTCTGCGTGGATAGTTCGACTATCGGTTGATAGTTCGACTATCTGTGTACTTTGATAGTTCGACTATCTGCTTGGATAGGTCGACTATCTGATAGTTCGACTATCTGTTGATAGGTCGACTATCTGTTTGTTTTTGATAGTTCGACTATCTGTTGATAGGTCGATTATCTGATAGCTCGACTATCTGTTGATAGCTCGACTATCTGTTTTGCCCTGATAGTTCGACTATCTGTTGATAGGTCGACTATCTGATAGTTCGACTATCTTTTGGTAGTTCGACTATCTGCTGTGATAGTTCGACTATCTCCTTTGATAGTTCGACTATCTGGATCGTTCGACTATCTGTCCGATAGTTCGACGATCTCCGTGCGTCGGTCGACGATCTTCGAAGGTCGTTCGACGCTTTCTGTCTGCCTTTATATTTTGTATTTATTTATTATATTTAATTAATTAATACATTATCTGGCATATCTTTTCAGTTGATTTATGATAATATTTCCAGGCATATCTGCTCTATTCTTTTTGCCTGAGTCAAATCTTTTTAGATAAAGTTGTTTGTCTTATTAGCTGACATTATAATTTACTTTATCTGCTGTCAGCCCTTTATAGCCGTTAGACTGAAAAGTCTTCTTTCTGCTATAAAGAGTATTTCTCTGATGTGACTTTATTTAGTCCTTCTATTATTTGATTTGATCCTGCAGCTTCCTAGAAAAAGGTTTATTCCTTTCATAGAATGTTTCTGCTGTAGAGATTGTTTTGCCTTCTTGATATTTACAGCCCAGGTCTCAAGACTCAGAAGAAGACAAGTAATTCAAATTGAAGAGAGCCGTTGCTTGCTGTTGATATAAAAAGGACCCTTTGAAGAAGGATTCAAGCTAGCTAACTAGTTACCCAGATATTTTCAAGCATTCAAGCCTTCATCAAGATCTAGTCTTCTGCTCTCAGCAACTTCCATCTAACTGAGAAGTGTTAAGATCTTCGACTCTTCTTCAACCTGAGTTCTCCTGCTTTCAGGAAGTTCAAACTCAGAGTTCTTTTGAAGAAGAAGAAGAAGAAGATAGCTGCTTGAAGATCTTTAATTTTATTATTTTTTATCTTCTTGTAGTTTTTCCTTCAGAGCTTTCTGAAGAGTTTTCTGCACTGAAGCAAGACTTCACCTGGACATCTTTGAGCCAGGGGGAGCCTTGATTCTTTAGAGCTTTCTAGCTCAGTGCAAGTTTTTTCTGCTTCTCTAATCTATTGTAAAATAGAGAAGACATCTTAACCTTCTTCCCCCTCCTGTACAGGGTTATTACTCCCTTCAAAAGTATCCCTTGGTGGCAGGGCACCTGATCAAAAACCTGTGCTTGGTTTTTAGACACCTGATCAAAAGTCTAAAGGGTTTCTGGATCTACCTGAAGCAGATCCTGTTGGTGGCAGGGCACCTGATTAAAAACCTGAGTGGATTCCTACCGTGTGGGTAGAAGAGTGGACGTACCCAAGTTGTTTGGGGAACCACTATAAATTTCCTTGTGTCGTCTGGATTCACTTGTTTAATTCCTGCATTGTGGCTGTGAATAGATATAACTAGGATTGCTAGTTGCTGATTAGGTTTTCCAAGCCTTAACTGTAATTACAGTTAGCTTGAGTTTGTGCACATCACTCGTGTTAGGCTATAGGGTTAAATCTATATCTATAATCTTTTCATTCCGCACTTCACTCCAAGGGAGTTGGGTAGACCATTAAGTTTTGTCTAGTGCAAAATTTGATAACTCTATTCACCCCCCCCCTCTAGAGTAGTATCTATCCCTTCACTTTCAATTGGTATCAGAGGGAGGTTGCGGGTTCGAAACCCTGGGGTCGTTTCCGGGGGGGGGGGATTGTTGGGGCTGCAGTCCGGAATCGCCCCCGCGCTGCGGTGCTATGCGGTAATGGCTTAACTAGCTGCCCCGTGGATCCGCCCGAGGACCTTTGATATAAAGATTATTGGCGCCGTCCTCCATCAGTCCGGGCTTTTGGTGCGAGTGGTTGCGTTAAGTCCTCTCAATCCTGATTATTGCTTATCAGGATCTTGTGACTTAGGTGTTAGCCTATTCAGTCAATCAACCTCCCTCTGATACCGATTGAAAGTGAAGGGATAGATACTACTCTAGAGGGGGGGTGAATAGAGTTATCAAATTTTGCACTAGACAAAACTTAATGGTCTACCCAACTCCCTTGGAGTGAAGTGCGGAATGAAAAGATTATAGATATAGATTTAACCCTATAGCCTAACACGAGTGATGTGCACAAACTCAAGCTAATTGTAATTACAGTTAAGGCTTGGAAAACCTAATCAGCAACTAGCAATCCTAGTTATATCTATTCACAGCCACAATGCAGGAATTAAACAAGTGAATCCAGACGACATAAGGAAATTTATAGTGGTTCCCCAAACAACTTGGGTACGTCCACTCTTCTACCCACACGGTAGGAATCCACTCAGGTTTTTGATCAGGTGCCCTGCCACCAACAGGATCTGCTTCAGGTAGATCCAGAAACCCTTTAGACACCTGATCAAAAGTCTAAAGGGTTTCTGGATCTACCTGAAGCAGATCCTGTTGGTGGCAGGGCACCTGATCAAAAACCTGAGTGGATTCCTACCGTGTGGGTAGAAGAGTGGACGTACCTAAGTTGTTTGGGGAACCACTATAAATTTCCTTGTGTCGTCTGGATTCACTTGTTTAATTCCTGCATTGTGGCTGTGAATAGATATAACTAGGATTGCTAGTTGCTGATTAGGTTTTCCAAGCCTTAACTGTAATTACAGTTAGCTTGAGTTTGTGCACATCACTCGTGTTAGGCTATAGGGTTAAATCTATATCTATAATCTTTTCATTCTGCACTTCACTCCAAGGGAGTTGGATAGACCATTAAGTTTTTGATTTGGTGCGAGTGGTTGCGTTAAGTCCTCTCACTAGATTTGCCACCTCTACGATGACATAGATTTTAGTATCACGGTCTCTAGTTAGAGACCTAAGAAATTTGTCATTCAGCTCAAAAGTGCTGAAGACTCTTTCATATGTCCTCAACTCATTTACATTCCTGAAGAATCTTTCATAGCACTCAATTATGTAATCAGACTTGTCCTTCCTGAATCCCTCATACTCCTTATTGAGCATGGACTTCCTGTCGTCTCTCACTTCGTCTGTTCCCTCCATGTAGACCACTAGTGTGTCCAACATCTCCTTTGCAATCTTGTAGTGAACCAGATTTTTGAAGGTGAGATCATCTATTGCACTAACTAAGATATTTTGTTCCCTCTTATCCATGTTGGAAAGGATGACTTCATCCTTTGTCATTTCTAAGTATGTCTAGGGATTCTGGACGTTTGCATCCAACACAAACACTTTCATAGGGATGAAAGGCCCTTTCTTAACTATGATGAAGATCCTAGGGTCAGCTGCCTCCATAAACAACCTAACCCTCTCCTTCTAGATGCCAAACCCTTCCTTCCTACATATGGGAAGCTTCGTGGCACTAAGCTCCTTATAGTTCACTCCTGAACCCATAAGGATAGATTTTTTTGCTGACCTTGGGGATCTTACTCAGGTTGTTAAGTTTACTTTGAGCAACCTCCCTCTGATACCACTTGAAAGTCTTGTTTTCAAGGTCAGCTAAACAACTAGAGGGGGGGGGGGGTGAATAGGTTTTTTGTTTTACTTCAAGTCTTTTAACTTTTACCTGATTGTTATACTTTGTGATTAGGTTATTTTTTGCTTTCAAGGTAAATCACAGACAACACAGCTGTTTATAGTTGTTCCACAATCATGGGTACATCCATTGTCCCTCTACGCCTTTCTAACAATGTGTTGGATCAAGCTCCTCCCCCAAAACATGATTTCAGATGATCTTACAACTATATCCCGCAAGACCCCTCAATCTCCTCCAAGACATACTCCTCATGCACAAGGCCCTACAACTTAGTAGCTAAACAACCACCAACCTTAGGCCAACGACCCTACGTCTCAGGCTGGAAGGACATCCCTACACTCAAATCCAAAAGTGATCATACACTCAGCCTTTATAACACAGGTTTAGTTACTCAGATTCCTCATTGAATCCTACCCCTCGATATTTATAAATCAGGCCTACAACCTCAGACTCTATACAGAATCCTACAAACTCGACCTTAAAATAAAAGGCTTATAACTCAGATTCTAAATAGGATCCTACAGAAAAAATAAAAGGTGTTGGTTTTGAATTGACACTAGAGCAAGAACTCTTTGTCAACTTCTTCCTGGACTGAGCAGATATCAGTCCAAGCTTTTGTTAATGAAGACTATGGAGTTGACAGTTGAATCTTCTTCAATCAAAAGCCTTTTCTTGCAGATCTTATATGATCTTCCTCTATTACTTCCTTCTCAGAAAGCACTTCTGTACCTGTTGTCGCAGATGATGATTGTAGCAGATAAAACTTTTAGCTTTCAAGTTCACTGAACTGAGTAGGTGCTTCTGGCTCGGCAGCGTTGGTGAGAAAGAAGAGGATGCTCAACCGTAATTCCGTATTCAGAAAACCTTAATTGCTTATTGTTGACTCAGCAAAACTTTCCCTTTATTGCTTGTCGATCAACAGATCTTTGCAATATGGGGCCCAGCCTTAATTGCCCATTTGCCACCTTCCATTTGTATAAGACGACAAAAGCTTTCCACCGACGCCATCAATGGATTACTCTATCTTTCCTGCAATGATTTTTAATTGCATTGACTTTGCTGACTTTTGCTGACTCAAGATGACGTCAGCCATATGTGCACTTAGCCAAAAATTAAACATTAGCATAGGCGTTGAGTGAGTAAGCATAAGTCAATGCCAAAAACACTTAGACAGATTTTTTGTCATAAGACAATGTGTGAGTAACCTTCACTCAATGCCAAAACACTTAGAAAATATTATTGTCACTAGGCGTTGAGTGAGCAACCTTCACTCAATGCCAAAACACTTAGAATAATGTTCCAGTCATTAGTCATTGAGTGAGCACCCTTCACTCAGCGCTAAAATACTTGGATAGTTTTTCTTACTCTAGGTGTTGAGGGCGTTGAGTCCACTTAATGC
Organism: Platanthera zijinensis; assembly: GCA_039513925.1. NCBI lineage: Eukaryota > Viridiplantae > Streptophyta > Magnoliopsida > Asparagales > Orchidaceae > Platanthera > Platanthera zijinensis. The sequence continues at coordinate 60,252,321 of CM077094.1, read as the reverse complement.
TTTCAGCCTTAGCCAATTTTTTGTTACTTGGCGTTGAGTGAGCCTTCATCACTCAATTCCATATAACTTAGGCAGATTTTCTCACTCGGTGTTGAGTGAGTAAGCTTCACTCATCGCATTTGGACTTAGCCGATTTTCTATGTCTGAAAATATGGGCTCTGACAATCAGTCAATGATTTTTATCACAGGGTGTTGAGTGAGTAAGCTTCACTCAACACATGTGGACTTAGTCAAATATTTACACAGAATTTCTATGGCTTTGACTAACATAGCAATACTCAATGAATTTGATGTTATGAGTAAGTGGACTTCACTCAACGCCTGTGGACTTAGCCATATTTCTTTATGATTCTTCTTAGGCTCTGCCTATACTAACAACTTTTGGCTGTATGGCATTGAGTGAGTACACTTTACTCAACGCCTGTGGACTTAGCCACATTTTCAGCTAGCCAAAAGTTAAGCTTAGACTAACCTAGCCATATTCAATTATTTTAGTTACCTGGAATTGAGTGAATAGAGTTCACTCAATGCCTGTGGACTTAGTTGCTTTTTCAGATGTTCATTGTGTCGAGACAGTTGTATTATCTCGACACTACTGACCTAAGCTGTCTCGACAATTCAGTCTGAATTGTCTCAACACTCATCCTTTAGGGGTTTCGACATCTTTGTATCGAAACTTTTTTCTTGATACTTTTGTCTCCACACATTTGTCTCGACATTTTTGTCTCGACACTCTTTCCCTTAGACATTTCTTCTAGTTTTCATCCAGCACATGGTATTGAGTGAGCTTGCTTCACTCGATGCTTATTGATATAGGAAGATTCAAGCCTGTCCACCAGCTTTCTTGGTCACCTGCATGCATAAACTCAAACACACATCAAATACAACTTGTGTGTATGACATTGACTTGTTTTACTTTATACAAATCTGGGCCATGTAGATCAATGGACCCAACACTTTTATATCCCGCCGCTTAACGGCTCTATGTTCAATATGGGCTTGCCGGAAATGGTAACTGCTCCATCACTTTTGCATTAACCATTGTACTAAATTCATATTGCGCCTTTTGTCCTCTTGATGCAAATCCCGCGATATTTGAATTTTTGCTGACGTTAGCATGAGTCAGCACTTCTGGACATGAAAAAATCCAGACGGAGCACTAAGGCGTTTAGTGAATCCTTGTCACTCAACGTAAAAGTACTTAGCAAAATTATTCATCTTGAGGCATTGAGTGCATTGAGTTAGCCTTCATCACTCGCACATATAGACTTTTATTGTTTAACAATTTAGGCATCGAGTGAGCCATCATCACTCGATGCTTCTAGACTTGGTTCGATTTCTTTGAATGAAGGCGTTGAGTGCATCTTCTTCAAACAATAATTTTGCATTTGCCTAGCTTCTTAATGAGGAGTTGAGTGGTCTGTCTTCACTCAATGCTTCTGTACTTAGTGCAATTATATATTGAGTAGGAATTTAGTTAACTGCCTTCACTCAATGCTTCTGTCCTTAGACAGATTTCTTAATAGCAACACTGTGGCTATGACTATTGTGTGTTATGTCGACGCTTTTTCTTCTAGACATTGAGTGAACAGCCTTCACTCTACCCTTTTGGACTTAGCTAGATTTCTGCTTTGGCAATACTGAGGTTTGGACTACCTAAGCCTCACTCGATGTTTTTAGTTTCTTTGCATTGAGTGAACTACCTTCACTCAATGCTTCCGGACTTAGCTAGATTTCTTCTTTTCCAGCATCCTGTCATGAGTGCATCTACCTTTGTCACTCAGACTACCTGTCAAATAAGTTCAATAGTGAACAACTTGCATACATTGAACATAGATCATGCATCAAATACATTCATGTATATACCATTGACTTATGGGCATTCTTCAAATCAAACCACTTGTGGACATTGTGATTAATAGACCCAATAGAATGTTTGAAAGGTCTGTGCACAGAGTCGGGTGGGTGAGTTGCATCACAATTCATTGCAATGCAACGCATAACATGACATTCATTAATTAGTATAGCTTCGATTATAGATATTGACCATCATCATATAAATTAGTATAGGTTATTTTATATAATGAGTTACTTTGGAAACCTTAACTTATAAGTTCTTATGGGCATTCATATAAGTTAAGGTATGTTTTGTGATAGTAGTGTAGCTCATTTAATTTACTTTAATATACATTACTGCACTGCACTTACTTTACTATTACTGTCGTGTAGTAGTTCTCTTATACTTATATATATACTACTAGTTAGAGCCATGTCACTTGCTTTTTTATGCTACTTTGTTGTCCTCCTATTTCTTCATCCTGCACGGTGCATAGGAGTCACGAGGGTGAGGCAAGGACGAAGCCACTTAGTCTTTTTGACTAGCGGTCGGTGGACCACTTCATTTTAAGAGCGCATAGAGCCGCAACAGCAGTACCACCCGGAGGACCAGTAGCTCGAGAAGGCAGGACTCGAGGAGTAGTTGCTGTGCACTATTACTACCACTACTGGTTGTCATGATGATGAGTCTTTTGTTTTAGCTTTCGCTTAGAGATGTTGTAGGAGAGATATTTTGTACTTTCATTTTAGATATGTACCGGGCATTTCCCTTACTCTCTTTTATACTCATTGTTGGACTACAATTTCATATATATATGATGCTATGTTGTGATTTGTGGACTTACTATTGTAGTTATACTTCTTTTCTCAAATTGGCCAAAATATTGAAATGATCGTACTAACCAAGAGGATCGACGTCATGCGGTGGCGACTAACTTGTGAGTTGGTGTCATCATAAGGCGGTAGTTCTGTGCATAAGACCCGAGTAACTCCCTTGTTCGGGGAGGGGTCTTACAAACTTATATCACTCGAAAAATGATCATAAGAGAAAGAAGTCCACCAACACTGGATCACCACGATCGAGTATTAGTTTGCGGACAAACTAGGCAGCAGAAGATATGGTGTGCCCATGAGGGAAATCGCACGAAATAGTCCATTAATTAATGATATTAGGCCAACATTGCTAAGATACCACCTTGGTTTAGCATACCAAGATGATTTCAGGAGTATCCTAGTCTAATCGACCTTAGGTATTGAGTGATTAAGGTACCAGGATACACAAGTGACTAAGGAAGAGTTTAATGCATGAGTAGCTACTTAAGGCTTCATCTATGATTTTCCTACTTCACCTATCGGGTGATAGTATCACCACTAAACCAAACTGATAGGAATGTCTCAAAGAGAATTGGTGCCTATAATTTATTAGTAGAATTGGAGGAGACTAGTAAACTTAACCTTAATAACGATGACTTGATTACATTAAAACAATTGTTGTGTCAAATACCAGAGGTCGAATAAGTATTTGAGTCTAGAAAAGGCCCATTTTTGTTTTTCTTGCATATTGACCTTGAGAAGGTTGTCATAAATAGTTACCTTGATGGCCTAAAGCATGTAGCATATCAATAAGTCTCAGGATTGAACTCCAAGTCGGAGATTATTTTCTCTAAGGGTGGAGTGCTTGTTTAGGATGAATGTACCATAGTGATATCGAAACAAATAAGCCCAAAATGTATGAGGAAATATCCTTTTGTTTATTTGGCTATATAAATACCGACTTGGGTTTCCTTAGACCTTATTAATAAAAAGTTGTGTCATAAATGTAATGACCTTAAAGTTTAGGAATATTCAAATTCTTCCAGATGAAAGATGAGATTTTGTATATGTTTGGTTGATAAGGTGATCGACCCTCCCTAGTAATTTGGGATGTACATAGAGGGTTGCACACATATATATACATATACTTTTCTTGGAATTTTTGATTAGATGATTACTTAACAAATGACTGTTGGGAATACTGCCATCAATGTTTCCTTGACTTGATTTGAAGAGGCATCACCATCAACAATAAGAGCATAGTTGTATTTGATGTTGGTTAAGCTCATCATGTGCAGGATGTTCCATGGAACAAGTATAGACAGGTTGTCTATGTGGCTGTGATAGTGGTAACAAGGTAAAGAAGTGGAGAGGCAGAAATCTGTCAAGTCCACAGGCGTTGAGTGAAGACAGTTCACTCAATGCCATATATCTAGAAGCATCGGGAATTGTTGTTTCTTTCAAAGCCTCAACATTGGCAAGATGAAAAAATAGCTAAGTACATAGGCATTGAGTTAAGCCAGTCCACTCAACGCCAGACAGCAAAATCGTTGAGTCATGCTGCTGCAGTCAAAGCCTAAGAAGAAAGAAGACAGAAAGTGTCGAAGTACAAAAGCAATGAGTGATGAAGCTTCACTTAACGCTTTCAATGCCAGACCAAAAAAGTATTTAGTCATGTTGCTGCAGTCAAAGCCTAAGAAGAATGAAGACAAAAAGAAGCTAAGTACAAAAGCGTCTAGTGATGAAGCTTCACTCAACGCTCTAAATGCCTAAGCAAGCTTGCAGACTTCAGAGAAGCGGCTAAGTATAAAAGCATTGAGTGATGAATCTTCACACAATGCTTTCAACGGCTAGCAGATAAAGAGTTGCACCTAAGTCAGGGGTCTTTGAGTGATGCCAATTCACTCAACACACACAATGTATGGCATTGCAGAAAAGACTGACTAAGTTCAGAGGCATTGAGTGAAGCCAGTTCACTCAACGCACTCAGCGCATGGTAGTGCAGAAGAATTTGACCAAGTACAGAGGCATTGAGTGAAGACAGTTCACTCAATGCACTCAACGCCTGATGGTGCAGATAATTTTACAAATTCCAGAATCATTGAGTTAAGGCCACTCACTCAACGCACTCAACACCTGGTGTTGAATGTGACGATTTAGCTAAGTCCATAATTGCTGACGTCAGCCAAAGTCAACCAAGTTCAACTTAGTTCAAGGAAAGCTAAATAATGCAAAATAGCACCTGCGCTCTTCTGTACGTCTTCTTTCGTTAAATCAAGGTGCAGCTAGAAATCATAGGTGATCCCCACTACTTCTTTGAGCTGTTAATCGGCGAAAGATAGAAGGGATAAGATGGAAGGAAGGAACTTAAAGTTTTAGGGTTTTATTTTTTTTTCAATAATTTGCGGCTGAACTTCAACTTCCGCGCCATTGCTGTCGAGCTAGAAGCTTGAAGTCAATACAGCTGATCTAAAAGTTCATTCCAGTTAGCTGTAACATTTTCTTCTGCTACAGCAAGGTCAGATAAGCTTCTGATAAAGAAAGAGAAGTAAAGATTTCAAGTTTCTGTAGGGTCAGGTTACTTGTTTGAAAGAGAAGTAGAGATTTCAAGTCTTATGACCTAACAAATCTTCAGTCCTCTTTAGCAAGTGTTGAGCCAAGTTTTTGAGGTTCTTCCAGCAGAGGTAGTTACTTACTAAAGATAATTCTCTTTGTACTGAGAAGATAGTTAGGGCTGAGATAACTCAGCTCAAGAAGCAGACATGGAGAAATATCTCTATGTCAAATCAACACAAACAAAACCCCTTTCATTTCTGTAGGATCCTTTTGGATCTGAGTTATACAGCCTTTGTGCCTGAGGTAGGGAATATTTGAGTGAGTGTAAGATCAATTTTTAGATCTGAGTTGTAGTACCTTTAGGTCTGAGGTAGGATCCTTTTGGATCTGAGTTATAGGGCCTTTGTTCCTTAGGTAGGGCAGATTTGAGTGAGTGTACGATCAAGTTTTGGAACTGAGTTGTAGGGCCTTTGGGTCTGATGTAGGATCCTTTTTAATCTGAGCTATAGGGCCTTTGTGCCTGAGGTAGGGAAGTTTACCTGAGCTGTAGGCGAGTCATCCTCACTAAGTGTATGATCCATATTTGGATCTGAGGTAGGGCCTTATGCTTAAGCTGTTGGAGAGTCATTCTCTCTAAGGTTGGGCTATCCTCCATAGCCTGAGCCTTAGGACTTGGATTCAAGTGTAAGGTAGGTGATCATTTGATCACTGATTTATAGGAGCAAATTTTCTCTGAGGTAGGGCTTTGTGCTTGAGTTGTTGGTCTTAGAGGAGATTGAGAGATCCTGAGCGACTTGTGGTGTATGTTCTAAGGATCTGAGTTTTTGGAGAAGTGTCTTGTCTAACAAGAAGTTAGAAATGTGGGAGGAGAGTGGAAGTATCTATAATCTTGGGAACCACTATAAATTCTGTGTGTGTTCTTTGTGGTTTGTCTTGAAAGCATATAACTACTAACTAACTACACACTAAGTTAAAGATAATAATAAAATACTAGAAAAACCTATTCAGCCCCCCCCCCTCTAGGTGATAAACTATCTTGGAATTAAAGACTATCAAGTAGTATCATAGGGAGGTTGCTTAAGAAGGACCTAACAGTTAAAACAGATCTCAAAGGGTAGCTGAATCAAGTTCTATACATATGGGTTCTCGAGAGAACCATAAGGAGCTAGGTTTCATGAAACTCCCCATCTACATGAAGGAGTGTTTTAGAATCTAGAAATAGAGGGTGAGGCTATTTCTGGAATCCTATGACCCAAGGATCTTTGTGATAGTTAAAGAGGGACCTTTCATCCCGATGAAGGTCTTAGTTCTAGATTCCAATGTCCAGACACCTAAGATATATTCAGAGATGACAAAAAGATGAAGTCATCTTGGCTATAATGGACAAGAGGGTACAAAAAATAATTGTTAGTGTCGTAGATGATTAAAAATTTAAGATTCTGGTTCACTGCCAGACCTCCAAGGAAATGTGGGACTCTCTTGTGGTGTATAAGTAGGGAACTGACGAGGTAAGAGATGACAGGAATTCCATGCTCAACCAAAAGTATGTGGCTTTCAGGTAGTCCCAGAAAGAGAACATATCTGCTTACTATGAAAGATTTTTCAGGATAATAAATGAACTAAGGACCTATGAGAGAGTCTTAAGTCATCATGAGATTAATGACAAGTTCCTATGGTCTCTCACTGGAGACTGGGATACAATGATTTTTTCCAACAGATAAGTGGCAAAGCTAGCTGATACACCTCCCTATACATTATTTGGAAAGCTGCAATCTTATAAGATGCAGTTGGTTGCCACGAAAGAGGAGGAGGCAACCAGCAAATCCCTTACCAATGAAAAGACCTTGGTCTTCAGAGCAGACAGCACCAGAAAGAGTAAGGAGAGGATTCTGTCTCGTTTAATGAGGCAAGCAAATTTAGACAGCTCAGAATCAGATATATCAAATTGCAGCATGTCAGATGAGAACTTTGTTGCCTTCTCCAGTAATTTTTAAAAGCTTATGAAGAAGAAATAGTGGAAGTGCAGACTTTCTATCTCTTCTTATCACAGGAAGAATCACACTATGGCTGACAGGTATGATTCAGAACCTAATAAACATATTTAATCTAAAGTTTTTTGCTACTATTGCAGCAAACCTGGGAATATTATACCTGCCTGCCCAATGAAGAGAAAGGAGGTTGGTGAGAAGAAACAGGACCAACACAAGGGTAAGAAGGATAAGTCCTTCATTGCAAAGAAGGAGAAGAGCTAGACTGACTCATCTTCATCAGAGTCTGAACAAGAAGAAGCCTATTTTTGGCTGGTTATTGCTGCTGCTGAAAAAAAGAAGCTGAAGCAGTAGATGAAGACTATCCTGCTGCCAGGATAGGAATCAGAGCCCCTCTATCACATTAATATAGTGACATAGTGGAGGATGAGGATTAAGAAGATGCCTATAACTGCTATGGGCTGATGGAAATGACTGATGAGGAATCTATCCATGATCAACTTAGTCAAAGTAAGGTATATTCTCTATCTAGTTCTTCTCTGAGTATGGGTATGAGACAAGACCCTGTATAGAAGCTTCTTCATCCGATGGTGAAGATGATTATGAATCAAAACGAGATGTTAATCAATTGATTGACAGCTATGGTGAACTACTTGATGACTTTAAG